>JAVLUX010000022.1:875000-1025000 GCA_032164185.1 Moxostoma hubbsi
GTTTACCATTCAAACCAGTCTAAAGCCAACAAAGCGTTGACATCTTACCCCATAAAGGGTAAGAACATGCCCCGCTTTAGGGGTCAGTGCATGTTAAATTACCTGTTTTTCCCGGCCAATTAGGGTGGAAATGTTCAACAGCATTCTTGTCATGATTTTAAGGGTTGTGTCTATACAGTAAGACTAGAGTAAACCTGTGACAACTAGCCCCGGTCTCATTTCATTAGGACATGCAGTGCTGTCTTCAATGCTAAATACAAACACTGTGCTAGCATCATATAGTGAAGTTTACTGATGCGGATTTGTTCTGTTGTTATAATGCGTTTATAACACACACAAATGGTGTCCTGCGTAACTAATGCAATGGTTGATTAGTTTCGAGCCGCTGGTCCTCTGACTCAGCAGGAACAGGCAGAACAAGAGTTTGGGCAAAGCTCTGCCAAGAACAACATTCCCTGGTGATTCATCTGCTGTCTGCGGGAGGATCTTTATAATATTGAGATTAATGCCGCGATGTCCTGGATTCCCTCCCGGGTTTTTAGACTACAACTGAGGGCTGGACTGGGAAGAGAAATCGGCCCGGGATTTTACATAGTAACTGGCCCATTCTGCATAACGCGGCGGCTCATTTGCCAGTTTCGCGGCACCGGCCCACTCGGTTCTCCCAATGGCCAGTCCGCCCCTGAACGGCTTCAAAGTGCGTCGGCCCACCGGGAAAAATCCCGGTATGCCAAATTAAGTCATTTTTTATCAAATAAAATAATAAAACCTAAAATATTTCAAGATTTATTCTTTTAATTTTGTTAAACATTACACAAATCTGACTGAAATGTGTTGTGAAATTGAAATGCATAAATCTTGTTTTTTGAGTGAACTTTGATCTTTTTACTGTAATTCCAATACTGACAATTTCATACAATCTGTTCAAGCCTGTCATATTTATTAATGTCTATTTTACATGTTCCATAAAGGAAATTAATCCTATTTTAACACACCGCCTAATTTTTTTATTAATGTAATGCAATATGTAGTATATTAAATGTGGAAAAGTATGTATTATGTTATTTAAATAGTGAATTAAATATATATAATGTAACGCGGGGTTAAGATGGGCAAGGAGGAGGCGAGAACCGGTTTGTCAATATAAATAATAATTTAATAAAGCAGAAATAAAAAGCACGCACGCGCACGCGCACCGGCCGCCTTTATCCCTCGCGCGCCATTCCAGCCCGGCCCCGCCCCGCCCCGCCCCCCTCCACTCCACACACACACACACACACACACACATATATATATATGTAATTTTATAATATTTTAAATACGTATAAAGATATTTAAACCACTTTTTTAAATAATAAAAATATTATTTTCAATCGTAATTATTTCTAATAATTGTATTACACTATTATTACAGTATTTTACATGATTTACGTTATATAGAAAAACAAACGCGTGATACAATAAATAAAAAAATACATATATATATATTTTTTTTTTTTTTTGACTATATAAAGCTTCATTCACTTTCTATAATATATAGTTGCTTGCTTTTGATTCGGGGTGAAATATAACCAAGATGTATTGGTCAGATTCAGTCAGGTGTGCATTAAACGTTCAAATAATAACCGGAAGTTCTGAATGACGTCACATTACATCATCACGCGCCGCTGACACCGGAAGCGTTCTCGCTGTAATCTGAACACCAACACGCGCCTCTATCTCAGGTGCATATAGAGGGAAACAGGTGATCATCTGACCCTGAAACCGAAGACGTCATCACTTCTTCACTTCACAGGGATGAACACGGAGCAGCAAGAACATACACTCACATTGTACTGGATATATATAGATATATAGATATAGATTTTATTATTTCTTCAGCATAACAAATAAGTCAAAATAATAAAACAAAGCGTTTAATTTAGTGCGAGAAAAAGAGGCTTGGTGTGATTTGTGCTGTTTATGTTTACAGTCGTGCACACTAAAGTCAAAGGGCCCTTATTCTAGTACACCTTTTTAAAGAAATCTCATTAGCATCTTCCCTGCAGGGTGCGTCTGCTTTGTCCCACCACAAAAGTTCAAAAACAGTTTGAATTTTTAGTTGAAATGGAAGCTTACGGACACAAACACGTCCATTTTCCTTTAAGGACTTTTTTACTCAATTCTGCATATATGCTTTATTTGAACGCTCTGTGTTGGAGCTAGTCTCCTTACATTCGTTACACGTGATGGCACAGAGGTCAACAAATAAGCTGCCGTTTTAAGGACTAATAACTGTATCTTCAGACAAATCAAAAGAAACATTTGCATGTCCGTGAATGGCAAGATCGTCACACACACAAAAAACACAACTTCTGAAAATAAAACACTTTACACGGCATAAAATCTGAGTTTTTTGGTCTTTTTTTACCCCCAGAGACCCCCCCCCAAGGGGTAAAATATCCAAACATCCCTTAAAGGAATATTCCGGGTTTCAGCTCAGTCGACAGCATTTGTGGGGAAAATGTGCACATTAATGTCGACTCGTCCCCCCTTTTCTTTAAATGTGTGTCCCAGAGTGACACTTCCAATGGAGTCAATGGAGGCCAATTTTCGGCGGGTTTAAAGTCAGAAATGTGACGCTTATAATGTTAGTAAAGCACTGACATTCATTCTTCTTAACACATGTATATTATCCAAGCAGGAAAGTTGTCTAAATCATAATTTTTTTGCAGTCGTTTTAGGGTTTGACGGTTTACCGCATTTCGTCGCCATGGCAACAAAGTAGCAAAATTGGCTATAACTTTCCACGGATGCGGTTAGCAAGTGATTTTAACACATTTAAATATTCATATTAACACACGTGTTGTTTACGTCTTGTGTTTATACTTTTTGAAACAGTATTTTAATGTTTACAGATTAAACCCCATTAACTTCCATTGACTTGCATTGTAAACCCGGAATATTCCTTTAATACGAAATGCATTTACGTTGTACTTCGGAAGGCACATTGCATAGATAAGAAGACTTGTTTTCAAAGTGTTTAGAGTTTATTTTAAATACCCCATTGCATTTGCATTTTAAGCACAAAATTTAACACATTTTAGTAATAATTATTCATATAGCAAGAAAAAAACGATCGGTTATGGTGGTAGATGACTTTAATTCAAGTCTTTTTATCGTACACAATTTTGCCTCAAGTAAATGCGTCATTTTAAGGATGTTTCTTGTTCAGATTTTGCAGTGTACGGCATATTTGGAGATGGTTATACATTCAAATGTAACAGAACTACAATAGTGCTTGAAGTAAACGTAAGAGCGAGCCAATAAACAAACAAACAAACAAACAAAACAAAACAAACAAAGATGGGCTTGAGAAGAAAATAATAATCAAACTTTACACACAGATCTGCCAAAGTTATTCTTTAATTGATTCTAGTTGCCGCTCTTTTCCGTATCGGTGCGTTACGATTTGTAATTAGATGTAAGCCAGGTGAGCCCTTCGTAGAGTCCGTCGCCCGTCGCAGCGCAGGACGGCTGGACGTACCAATTCCTATCTCGAATCCGAGTCAGCCCGAGCTTCTCTTGGATCTCGTGTGGTTTCATGGCGTCGGGAAGGTCTTGCTTGTTGGCGAAGATCAGAATGATGGCGTCCCTCATTTCGCGATCGTTGATGATGCGATGCAGCTCCTGTCTGGCCTCGTCGATCCGGTCTCGATCCGCACAGTCCACTACGAAGATCAGTCCCTGGGTGCCGGTGTAGTAATGCCGCCACAGCGGTCGGATCTTGTCCTGACCGCCGACGTCCCAGACGTTGAACTTGACGTTCTTATAGGTGACAGTCTCCACGTTGAATCCCACGGTCGGGATGGTTGTGACAGACTGTCCCAGTTTCAGTTTGTAAAGGATCGTGGTCTTTCCCGCCGCGTCAAGTCCAAGCATCAATATTCTCATCTCCTTGTTGCCGAAGATCTTTGAGAGCATCTTCCCCATCTTCTTGGCTGTGCATATATTACGTTTGCCGCTCGGAAAACGTTTAGAAGGATATTTGGTATTGCTCCGAACTGTTACTTTGTATCTCGACTTGAACCTTCAATATGGAACTTCAGAGCCATTAGTTTAAAAAATGCACAGTAATGCATAGCATGCGTAACCAACGGCGACTCTCATTGGATGAATCTAATGTAGTATGCATAAGGGGTAACACAAACCACTATGCAAGCAAGTTGAGGTGTGTACTACTGAGGGTGCATAGCCAACACAAACCGCCCAAATACACCTGGTCGTCTCCAAAGATCTTTAAAACAGGCCTTTGAGATCAACTCCGACCTCCTTGTTGTATTCACTCGGTTTGGCTCCTTTTTAAGACTTCTGATCAGCAGTTTTGTTCCTCGAGAGAATCCAGATGGCAGTAAAGAAGTCCAAAAGTCACTGATTCATCACGAGTTTCCCTCTTCCGTCCCTGAAACACAAGAGAAAGCGGAAGAAAAGGGAGGGGTGTCAAACACAACTTTAAATCGTGTAGTTTCCCTATGCGCTGTGAGAGCTACAACGCACGCTAATTTACCTTCATTTAACAGCCCCCCTCTCTCTCTCTCACCCCGGGTCGTTTCTCGCCCCCTCTCTCCTCTCCGGTCGCTCTTCGGTCCCGGTTGTGCTGCTGCTGCTACTGTCGGAATTACCGGAAAAGGTGCGTTCTTGCTACTGCCGCCAGTTCCGCTTTCTCTTGCTCAGGCGCACTGCGCCATTTGATACTCCAGTGCACGGATCCTAGTACGGTGAAGGCTCCGCTATTAATATTCATAAGGAGGGCCTCCGCTATTGGAAGTGCAGCGGCTGCGTCAGCAATGCCTCATTAATATTCATTCATATCTGAGCGACGCAGGAGCGACGTCGTCAAAGGGATATACTCAATATTCAATAGAAGTTCAGCTCAATCGACAGCGTTTATGGCGTGATATTGATTACCACAAAAATGACTTTCAACTTGTCCCTTATTTTCTTTAAAAACAACTTCGTTGCCATGACGATTCAATGTCAACAAACCCTAAAATCCTAAAATGACTATAAAAATTACGATTTAAACACCTTTGCAGCTCAAATAATACATGAATTTTAACAGAAGACTTAATGTAAGTGCTTTTATAAATGTATAAGCGTCACATTTCTGCCTTTAAAACCCTCAAAAAATGTACCCCATTGAATTTCACTGGAACATACATTTAAAGAAAAGGAGTCGAAATTTATTTTTGTGCTAATCAACATTATGCTACAAATGCTATCGATTGAGCTTCACTTGTATTGAACCTGGAATATTCCTTTAATATTCATGAGGAAAGCATTGCCATCTGAACTTTATCATATATTTTACATCATATGAAGTCATCTAGAAGACACCTTTATCAACAGAACATGAGAAATGAGGAAAAACACAAGTTTTGTACACGGTTTGATTTATTGTTTAAGCAACGTCCTCATGACGTCAGAATTATTCATGAGATTAACCTTCGCCGTAGTAGAATTCGTACCGTGAGGGAAGCGCGAGCTGGATGAAATGGACGCCATTCGGTCTCGGAAGAATATAAGAGTGCTTTTAATGGCTCGTTTTGTTTTTTTTTTTTTTAAAGAAGTGTCCAAACAAACTACATATGAAGTGTAATGAAAGGTGTCTAATGTGCGAGTAGATCCTTTGAGGTTTTTTAGCACACGTTTAGCTCCAATCAGACACTCTGCTCGGTGGCATCATTTTACGTAGCAGGGGCGGAAGTCGTGACGTCATCGAGTTTCAAAAATAAACATGAAAATATTGCATTTAAGCATAATCTTGGTCCCTTGTAACAATAATAATGATGATGATTATATAAATAAATAAATAAAAATACTTAAGGGATCATTTTACAAAAAAAAAATTATATATATATATATATATATATATATATATATATATATATATATATATATATATATATATATACAATAAGACCAAAACTTGCAATACCCTACTTTTTTATTTTATTTACATAAATAATATGTTTGTGAAATGTAGTTGAAATCAAGCATCATCACAAAGTCTGGATTCATTATTAATTGACTGATGTTATTTATTAGTTTTAGTTATCAACTTTCATCAGTTATCAGTTTAAACATTTTATTCATGAAACACTGCAAAACACTTGGCTTTCTCTGTGCATGTAGGTTTGCTCAATGTGTGCTTTAAATTTCATCCTAATTTTAAAGTATTATTATTATTATTATTTTATTTTTTGTATAATTAAAGAAAGCATATCACTTGTTTTAGGTAATAATTATCACAAAAGTTCATTATTATTCAGTACATTATTACCAGTTACTCTTAAAAAGTAACGAATTACTAACTACTAATTACATCTTCTACAGTGTAATTAGATTACTGTAGGCTACTAATTACTCTGTCTGAAAAGTAATTGCATTACTTATTACTAATTACTTTCTAAAACCCTGTTCAACCTCGACCAGTTGAACAATATAACAATAGACTTGAAACTGTTCCTTTAATTCTTTCAAATTAATCATATCAAATCAAATAAATTATTCATGAACTGGCCGAAGAATTTAAAGGGGCGGCGTTGAATTATAAAATATATATTTTAACATTAAACTTTGCAATTTGATTTGAATTTCACCATTGTTCTATAGTCTATACAGTATTTAACGCAATTATATCAGAAATAACTGTAATTAAATGACTGAAAAAATAAATAATCCCTTACTTTACTTTTCCAATGAAAAGTCATTTAATTACAGTAATTAATTACTTAATAATGCATTACACCCAACACTGATCATTGCCCGGTGTCCTGTATTCACAGGCCGTGGTGCCCCCTCTACCGGTGACATCACGAATGACATGACAGAACAAAACTTGCCTTTCTATGTTTGGAGTTGAATACCGCAGTGCGCAGGCGCAGAATATTCTTGTCCTTCTCTGGTCGCTCGACGCAGCGGATGTTGAAGAGCGAAGCGCGGCCGCTCGACCACATGTTATCAAACATATACAACTTCGACGAAGTTACCAAAATACCTGCTATTTCAACCCAGTTTCATGGAAGACTCTGGTGAGTATCCATCCCATCGCGGATTCCCAGCAATGTTTGTTCGCTTCTTGTGCTTTTGTCCTGAGAAACTAAATGAACGGCGTCGAGTCGAAAGCAGAGCAGGCCGCTGCAACACACGGCGCTTTAAAAT
Organism: Moxostoma hubbsi; assembly: GCA_032164185.1. Taxonomy (NCBI): domain Eukaryota; kingdom Metazoa; phylum Chordata; class Actinopteri; order Cypriniformes; family Catostomidae; genus Moxostoma; species Moxostoma hubbsi. The sequence continues at coordinate 882,204 of JAVLUX010000022.1, forward strand.
CGCAGTTCGGTTGATTCTTCTTACTAATATGCGCCTTTTGTGTAATAATGCTGATAAATTAAGGCAAAGTTTAATAAAATCAGGGTATTGACTGTATGGGTCATTGCATGGATGTATTACGGACAGTGTTGGGTGGAATGCATTACTAAGTAATTAGTTACTGTATTTAAATTACTCTTTCGTTGAAAGTAAGGGATTACTCTTAATTTTCAGTAGAGTAATTACAGTTACTTCTGATGTATTTGCGTTAAATACTGTATAGGCTACAGAACAATTCTATATAATTAACGTAAATTACTTTTTCATTGAAAGTAAGGGATTACTCTTAATTTTTCAGTAATTTAATTAGTCACTTCTAATGTAATTGCGTTAAATACTGTATAGACTATAGAGCAATTCTATATAAAACAATAGTGTTTTTAAAATCTAAATTTAACGTCTAATTTTAAAATGTGTTTTCTAATTTAACGCCGCCCCTTTAAATTCTTTTACAAGCTCATGAATAATTTATTTGGTTTTTATATGATTAATTTGAAAGAATTAAAGGAACAGTTTCATGTCTATCATTGTATTGTTCATCTGGTCGAGGTTGATCAGGGTTTTAGATAGTAGTAAGTAATCCAATTAATTTTCAGACGGAGTAATTAGTACAGAAATCTAATTACATCTTCTACAGTGTAATTAGTAGTTAGTAATTAACTGGGCCAGTGCTAAGGGGCCCTGGGGCAGGGGCACCCCGTTAATTTTTAAAACAAATGTTTATATACGCCCCCACAGATGTCAGCTTATATTTAAAATGTTTGATGAAGTTAAAATATGTCGTAGTATATTATTGCCCCTTTAACACATTTATTACACATTGTTACATTCTTGTTTTTTTGTATGCGTAATATGTAGTATTTATAAGTATTTACATTGATTTTACGTTATGTGTAACAAATGTTAAAATTGTACTGTCTCTTTAAGAACAGGGGCTGTTCAGCAAACGGTTGAGCGGATACTTTACCACGACCGTGCTGTGTTTGAGTTAATCTGACTGTAAATAACAGAATTAAACAGACTTAAAACAATGAAAATTGACTGCGGGGATCTCAACTTTGGACCGAAGGGGGCCCTAAAAGATAATTGTCCCAGGGGCCAAAAAAAATCTATAAAGTTGTATTATATATTAAGCCATGACACAATGTGTCATTTTGAGTAATTCAGTCAGGGTATAATACTTCATAAATCTTATATACATTTCTCTTTATTTTGAACGGCAAACATAAAGGGAAAATAAGCTAATAATAAACGGCACATTTCAGCCTGATGACGTGCACGTGTTTGGATGGGACTACCGGCATATCTCCCACCCCCTAAACTCAATAGATCTGGACCTTTTCCACTGCTGTTTAGTGCTGCCTCAACGTGGGTGGGATTATAGGCTGATCGTCATAGTTACACCACCTCTAGTGCCGTGACATCATCTTAAACACGACACAAACTGACCATAAACAATAACACGAGCGCTAGCTGTTAGCTGCTAGCTCATTGTGCTGCATAAAGCAGCTGTTGATGGTGATTTTACACAAGTGTAACAGTTAAATTGGGCGGGTTGTTTTAGAAGCTTCCAGTAGCTGCTCAACTAAATAAAGTGAAGCTTATATAGAGCAGATTATAGAGTTAATGTAACACAATGTCCCATCCTCCATCGTGGACTCCAACAACGCCGTGACCGAGTCCAGCGCACTCTCCCTCCCATTGCTCGCCGGTCTAGATGGCGTCCATTTGGTCGAACCACTTCCACTTTTCCTTGATGGTTCTGTCGTCACTTTTAAGTTATTTAAACGTTTCCCTGCACTGTTGGTAGGTCCGGTGGTATCCGTGTGCGTCCAACAGCTGAGACGCTTCCTGAGAGACGTAGTTTTGTTCGACGCTAACGTTTATTGACCACGGCGTGGTTTTGCACACGGCCATTTCTTACAATTCGAAAGTTGCGTCAAATGATACTGCTATCGCTGTTGCTAACTCTAAAACTAGCGGGTTGATGTCACGTGTCGCAACTCCAGTGACGATTCTCTCTGACCAATCAGAGATCTGCAGGGTTTTGACGTCACATTTAGTGTCGGCTCGACTCGCTTGGAGCCTCGACCGAGGCGGTAGTAAAAAAGCACCAGATACTGTCCACAGTTGAAACCCCCCAAAAGTGAGCGGAGTCGAGCTGCACCGTGCGGTGGAAAAGCCCCGTAATTGAATACTTAATACTTATTCTTTCAATCTGTCTGTCTCAGGTGATCCCATGATGGGAATGCTGGACACAAATGCCCCTGGCAATGGAGATGCTCCTGCTATGGAAGCGACGGGGCCGGATTATAGCACCGGTCTGACCGCCCCAGGCTGGACTGTCGCACAGGTTCCACTCGCAAACCCAGAAAGTGCAGAATACGGTCAGGTGCAACAGGCGACCGCCATGGAACAGTTCCAGCTGTACTCGATGGAACACATAAAATCCGCAGCAGATAACATCGACCAGAAGTCCAGTGGGTCAGACAGCAGTCTAGATAACTCTGGGCAAGTAGTCGGACAGCTGTCAGAATCAAACGGACAGCTTGCGGACCAGTCAGCTGAGCCGGACGCCATGAAGCAGGCGGATGGCGACTCGGAGAGCCCTTCAAATATGGAGCTGGAGGACGTGCCCAAAGAGGGCGCAGAAGCAGCTGCAGAATCGACCGAGACACAAGAGCCTGAACTTCCCTTGGAGTACGAGAGGCTCTATAAGGTTGTGGAAGATAATCCCGAAGACTTCAACGGCTGGGTGTACCTCCTGCAGTATGTCGAACAAGAGGTAGATGCCGTGTTTTGGAAAGCTACCAAGTCAAACGCAGTATAGATGTTATTTATGCTTAATAACGTCGTTTTTTGTACATTTCAGAACCACCTGTTGGCATCAAGGAAGGCGTTTGATGCGTTTTTCCTACACTACCCCTACTGTTATGGATATTGGAAGAAATATGCGGACATTGAGAGGAAACATGGCTGCATTCAGGTCGCAGATGAGGTATGTGAAGCCTCGATGTAAAGAGGAACGTGGATTAACGTGAATGGTCGATTTTGATTTCGTCTTGACTTCTCTTTACAGCAGCATGAGAACAGCCTGATCAAGTGTCATGCTAATTAATTGATTTGAATGTTATTTCCATCACAGGTGTACCGCCGAGGTCTGCAGGCCATTCCGCTCAGCGTCGACCTGTGGCTTCATTACATCGCCTTCCTGAGAGAGAACCAAGACACCAGTGACGGAGAGGCGGAAAACCGTATCCGAGCGTACGTGTACCACCCCTCACCGGAAGCCATAAGATAAATGCGGAAATGTCTCGGATTGATTGTTAATGGACATTCTGACCTGGATGCTTGCTTTCAGGTCCTATGAGCACGCGGTCCTCGCCTGCGGAACGGATTTCCGTTCCGACCGTTTGTGGGAAGCGTATATCAGCTGGGAACTGGAGCAGGAGAAGCTGGCTAACGTCACCGCCATCTATGACCGCGTCCTCTGCATTCCCACACAGCTGTACTCGCAGCACTTCCAGAAGTAGGTATTCTGCACACAATTCAGCTATTACAGCGTTTGCACAGCAGCGCTACGTTGATTTTCCTCCATTGTTCTGTTTAGGGTTTGTTCTGAACCTTCTACACTTAAAGGGACAGTTCCCCCCAAAATGAAAATTCTCTCATCATTTACTCACCCTCAGGCCATCCCAGATGTTTTTGACTTTCCTCTTCAGAACAAATTCTAAACACAAGAATATTTAATCCCTGTAGATCCATACATTGTGAATGGGTGCCACATTTTTGAAGCTCCTAAAAACACATAAAAGCAGCATAAAAGTAACCCGTTTGACTCCAGTGGATCAATGTCTTCTGAAGAGAAACGCTAAGTATGTGTGTGTAAAAATGGATCAATATTGAACTTTTTTTACTAAAAAATCACGAGGGTCGAGGTCAAGCGCGTTGGGAAGTTCGCACGAGAACTGACGTGTGCAATATGGAGAGAAAAAAACCCTGCAAGAGCCGTGTTGTTTACAGCAGAGGAGCATATAGAGTCATACATAGATGCCTCATTCGGCTGGTTTGAATATTTCAACTGCGGCGCCATTTTGGAACGGTCAACAAGGAGTTGTTTGAATGCAAATGAGGGAGTGGAGATGCCTCAGAACGCTGCATTAACTCATTTTGTGTTTAAAAAGTACAGCGGTTCATAGACACACCTAATAAGGGATCTAAGTGTGTATATCTATGCAGAGGAGGCATACGCGCTTGTGTTACCTGAGAGGCCGTTTGAACTCCACCCTCGTCGATGTACAAACCTCAAGCTGGCAATGGACAAACCTCAACATTTTTGGTCTTTTTATATATGTTTATATATATATATAACTATTTCACACACCTGGCCTTTCATTTTAGAAGACATTAATTAGACCACTGAAATCGTATGGATTATTTACATGATGCTATTAGTACTTTTTGGACCGTCTTTAGGATGAGATGTTAAACCGACGTCCTGACTCTCAGCGGTCACTAAATTTCCCAGGGCATTTCTCGTAAAGAGTAAAGGTATACCCTGGGGTCCTGGCCAAATCAGCCTCATTGGCCCTTTTCAGTCATGGCCTATTAATCCCCTTTCATGATTTGGCTGTATCTCTCCACTGTGGGTGTATGTATGCGTGATGGATGTAGCTAAGCTACAATCACACTGTGTACAATCGTACTGGGAATACGGTCTTAAAAATCGAGTTTGTATTTCAGGGTTTATGCATTGCTTCTAAAGTTCCAACTATTTGCTGTCACTGTGGTTGATTTTACAGGTTCAAAGAGCACGTACAGAACAACAACCCCAAGCACTTCCTGTCTGAGGAGGAGTTTGTGCTGCTCCGAGTGGAACTGGCCAACGCTAATAAACCCACCGAAGACAACGCTCCTGGTGAAGAACTGCCACCGGGCACAGAAGACCTGCCTGATCCTGCTAAGGTGAGAGCGTCACCTGCTGTCTGTGGGGTTTCTTAACATGCCAGAGGTCGGGAGGGCCCTACCTGATCCTGGAGACAAGCAAAACTTGTACAGGTTTGAAGAGGTGTTTTTCCGTTAGCAGTCAATGAAAACCTGAGGGTCCAGGTTGGCATCCAATCAGGGACTTGGGACGAAATGACACCGTCCCCCAACCCCTCCCAGCACCTGGGCTTGGGCCACAGCTGATTCACTGGGTGTGCATACTGCGTACTGTTTCTGTCAAACTCAGGGTGATGTAAACACTTTGTGTAGCTGGACATCAGACGAGATAAGTTGTTTGTGCCTTCATGATGTCATAATTCAAGGTGGTTTGTTTTGCTCTTTAGAGGGTGACAGAGATCGAGAACATGAGACATAAAGTGATCGAGACGCGACAGGAGACGTTCAACCAAAATGAGCATGAAGTCAGCAAGCGCTGGGCTTTTGAAGAGGGGGTGAGTACTTCAACCAGGAGTTTTTAACTGCTTACAATAACAACCACTCAAAAACACACTCAACGCCTCACTAACATCAACATAGGTACTCCCTTGAAAACACAGAACACCCTTGCAACTACATGAATGCTGTAGCAACAGCATAACACTAATCAACACCCATAACACCTTAGCAACAGCATAGCAACTCATTGGTAACAATCTAGAAGACCTTAGCAACCACCCAGAACACTACCAGCCATATAAAAATCATGGGAAACACCTAGAATACCTTAGCAACCACTCCAAAACACCCTAACAACCACATTAGAAACACCTTGACAGCCACTCTGAACATTCTAGCAATGCCCTGGCAAACCCTGAGAACACCCTAGCAACCACATAGCAACACCCTAATCACTACCCATTACACCTAAGCAACTGCATAGCAATGCCCTTGCAAACACCTAGAACAACCAAGCAACGGCATAGAAACACTCTGGCTACCACCCAAAACATTCTAGGAACCCCATAGCAATGCCTTTGTAGACACCCAGAACATTTGAGCAACTACTGAGAACTCTAGCAACTACATAGCAACACCCTGGCAAACACCTAAAACATTTTATTAACTATTCAAAACACCCTAGCAACCGTATAACAATGTTATGTCAAACACCAAGAATACCCTAACAACAGCATTAGAAACACCCTGACAACCACTCTGAACATTCTAGCAATGTCCTGGCAAACCCTGAGAACACCCAAGCAACCACATAGCAACACCCTAATCACTACCTATTACGCCTTGGTAACAACCCAGAACACCCTAGAAACCATATTACATCCCACCAACCACCCAGAACACTAGCAGGGTATCCTGGGTGTTTACCAGGATACTCTGGTAAACACCCAGAATGCCTTAACCACAGAGAACACCCTAGCAAATGCATAGCAATGCCCTTGCAAACATTTAGAATAACCAAGCAACTGCATGGCAACACTCTGGCAACCACCCAAAATATCGTAGGAACCCCATAGTTAAACATTGTATTGTTGAACACCCAGAACATTTTAGCAACTTCCGAGAACACTAGTAACTGCATAGCAACATCCCGGCCACCAGCAAACACATTAGCAACTACATAGCAACACCCTGGCAAACACCTAAAACATTTTATTAACTACTCAAAACACCCTAGCAACCGTATAACAACGTCATGGCAAAGAACACCTTAGAAACCATCCCAAAACACCTTAACAACCGCATTAGAAACACCCTGACAGCGCCTCTGAACATTCTAGCAACCTGGCAAACACTGAGAACACCTTAGCAACTAACCAATACACCCTAACAACCGCATAGCAACACCCTAATCGCCACCCACAACAGCATAGCAATGCCCTGGTAACAACCCAGAACATCTTAGCAACTAACCAAAACACCCTAGCAACCACATAGCAACACCCTAATAGCCACCCACAACAGTCTAATCGCCACCCACAACTGCATAGCAATGCCCTGGTATACACCCAGAACATTTTGGCAACTACGAGAACACTTAACAACTGCATAGCAGCATCCCGGCCACCACCCAGAGCACACCAGCAAACACCTTATCAACTACATAGCAACACCCTGGCAAACACCTAAAATATTTTATTAACTACTCAAAACATCCTAGCAACTGTATAACAATGTCATGGCAAACACCTTAGCAACCACCCCAAAACACCGTAACAGCTGCATTAGAAACACCCTGACAGCCTCTCTGAACATTCTAGCAACCGCATAGCAACATCCTGGCAAACACTGAGAACACCTTAGCAACCAACCAAAACACCCTAGTAACCGCATAGCAATGCCATAATCACCACCCAAAACACCTTAGCAACAGCATTTGCCCTGGTAACAACCCAGAACACTAGCATTAATATAAACATGCCCTGGCAGCCACCCAGAACACCCTAGAAAACATATTACACCCTAGCAACCACATAGCAATGCCCTGGTATACACCCAGAAGGACTGTGCTAAATCGTGTCATTGACCGATACGTCAGACTGCTGTACCCTGTACTTTCTAAACTGTTAAACAACACCAACGAAAGGTCATTTTACCCCTCCAGATCAAGCGTCCGTACTTCCACGTGAAAGCGCTGGAGAAGACCCAACTGAACAACTGGAGAGAGTACCTGGACTTCGAGCTGGAGAACGGCACGCCGGAGCGAGTGGTGATTCTGTTTGAGCGCTGCCTGATCGCCTGCGCCCTCTACGAGGAGTTCTGGATCAAGGTAGATAGACAGCGCGTCCGTTGTCCGCGTCATTTCCTCTGTGCACCCCTTTGCTTCCCCATCAACGATATCATCACTTCCACAGTAACACTTCCTGCACTCTTTGCGTGTAACGTTGATATTTGACTGTATCTGTTATATTAGGGGATGGCCCTGCTTGCCACACAAGATTTGACCGCAGCATTTGCCAACTACGTTGCATCTCTCCGTCTACTTCTACCTTACAGAAACTTATCTTATTGGTTCCATGAAGGTGCTGATGGGTTTAAAACAGAAATTCTCAAAACGATCTTGTCAATGGAAATTCAGCGGTGCGGGGATTTGAAATGAAAGCTTAATGTTTATGTCTTCTTTTCCCTGCTCTTCTGTTATGTCCTCTCTGTCACTTCCTCTCTTTCCTGTCCTGCTTTTCCTCCCAAGTACGCCAAGTATCTGGAGAGCTACAGCACTGAAGGAGTGAGGCACATCTACAAGAAGGCCTGCAGCATCCACCTGCCCAAGAAACCTGCCGTTCACCTCCTCTGGGCGGCGTTCGAGGAGCAGCAAGGTCTAGATTCCACTTTGAATTTCCAAATTTCGTATGTGAAATGATCAGTTCAAAATTGTAAATGTGTGCATGCATGTACAGGGAACATTGAGGAGGCCCGTGGCATTCTGAAAGCGGTAGAGGAGGCGGTCCCAGGACTGGCCATGGTGAGGTTACGCAGGGTGAGTCTGGAGCGTCGTCACGGCAACATGGATGAAGCAGAGGCCTTACTGCGCGATGCCATCACGAACGGAAATAATGCCAGTGAGTCATCGTTCTACGCTGTGAAACTGGCCCGACAGCTGCTGAAGGTGCAGAAGAGCATCACGAAAGCCAAGAAAGTTCTAATGGAGGCCATCGAGAAAGACGAGGTACAGATACCGTCGAAATTAAAATAGACTCTGTAAATGGATCTTTTTCCTGATGTAACCGAGGCTGCAAGGACTGGGAAAAGATGGGATATTTTAACCTCGATTTTGCCATAGAAACTGGCATGGTTTTGACACTCCATCTCCACAGGGGGGCGCTATATTGCAAACGTTTTTTCACTTAAAACGTTTAAGTCAACATATACATAGGTCAGGCTTATGAGGTATCATTTGAAAGCTTAGAATGCATCACTTTTGCGTTTGTTGCACTAAATAACATAAGGCCTGAAAACGTCCTGTATGTGTCTGTAGGCAAGTTCACAGCAGTTTAATTTGCTTCATATTCAAACTCTGGTAAAATGCTCCTCCAGTGACGTTCTAAATGCAAATTATAAGTGAACTGAACTATTGAGCATCTACATCTGAGATGTTGTTCTTGAGTATCGCTCCAATATTGCGCAATCGTGTGTGCTAGCAGCATGCACATGCTTGCGTGTGTGTAAAGCACAAAAACATGGTAACGATCTGACTCGAAATAGGAGTCAAATACACAAATTTGTATCGTTTTTTTTCACTGCTAGCAGCTGCGCTTTGTGAAACAACATCAGCGGTTAAGGGCCTTTACACTCTCATGATTGATTACAGCAGTGGCCAATCGTGTGCTTGGCAACCGAGGCAGATCTCTTGATTGGTTACAGCTACGACCAATCGCGTGCCTTTAGCGGCGCATGCAAAGAAAGAAGCTGCATTCGTGAAACAACTTAATCATAAACAAACTGGGGGCATGTTGTTCCTTCAGCATCGGCATGTGAGTCTACTTTGCTCATCATGGAGCGGAAGAGCTATTAATGTGTAAAAGTGACTGATATTTATGCACATTGAGGGGATGTCACATGACTTGTGTCAGTGCTGCCGAATACATTTAAATCTATGAAGTGACGCGTCAGCACAAACTCAGACCAAAGTGTTTTTCACACACGTTGTGCCTCATAAATGATGTCTTTGAGATTACAAAGTTACATTAAATATTTTAAAATGGTTGAAATGTATGAGATGATGTTGAACGTCTCACAATTTCCCTCTTCGTCCTTCAGACTTAACATCCACTTTGAAATCAATGCATTCGCAGCATTCTCTGATGCAGCATAAACTCTAGTCGGTGTGCAGGCACCCTAATGTCGAAGACAAAGCGCTGCTTGATGCTGGCGTTTAGCGGAGCTTTGACGCCTCGACTCAACTCGTGCACTTTACAATGACGAAGGGACATCATTGAAACTCCATTGTTGTTATGCCATTATTTTTGTCTTTTGTGGTAAAAGTCATGTTTAACAGATTTTAAACTGGGCTCACATTGTTTCTTTAACTGTGTATATACACTCACCTAAAGGATTATTAGGAACACCTGTTCAATTTCTCATTAATGCAATTATCTAATCAACCAATCACATGGCAGTTGCTTCAATGCATTTAGGGGTGTGGTCCTGGTCAAGACAATCTCCTGAACTCCAAACTGAATGTCAGAATGGGAAAGAAAGGTGATTTAAGCAATTTTGAGCGTGGCATGGTTGTTGGTGCCAGACGGGCCGGTCTGAGTATTTCACAATCTGCTCAGTTACTGGGATTTTCACGCACAACCATTTCTAGGGTTTACAAAGAATGGTGTGAAAAGGGAAAAACATCCAGTATGCGGCAGTCCTGTGGGCGAAAATGCCTTGTTGATGCTAGAGGTCAGAGGAGAATGGGCCGACTGATTCAAGCTGATAGAAGAGCAACTTTGACTGAAATAACCACTCGTTACAACCGAGGTATGCAGCAAAGCATTTGTGAAGCCACAACACGCACAACCTTGAGGCGGATGGGCTACAACAGCAGAAGACCCCACCGGGTACCACTCATCTCCACTACAAAGAGGAAAAAGAGGCTACAATTTGCAAGAGCTCACCAAAATTGGACAGTTGAAGACTGGAAAAATGTTGCCTGGTCTGATGAGTCTCGATTTCTGTTGAGACATTCAGATGGTAGAGTCAGAATTTGGCGTAAACAGAATGAGAACATGGATCCATCATGCCTTGTTACCACTGTGCAGGCTGGTGGTGGTGGTGTAATGGTGTGGGGGATGTTTTCTTGGCACACTTTAGGCCCCTTAGTGCCAATTGGGCATCGTTTAAATGCCACGGCCTACCTGAGCATTGTTTCTGACCATATCCATCCCTTTATGGCCACCATGTACCCATCCTCTGATGGCTACTTCCAGCAGGATAATGCACCATGTCACAAAGCTCGAATCATTTCAAATTGGTTTCTTGAACATGACAATGAGTTCACTGTACTAAAATGGCCCCCACAGTCACCAGATCTCAACCCAATAGAGCATCTTTGGGATGTGGTGGAACGGGAGCTTCGTGCCCTGGATGTGCATCCCTCAAATCTCCATCAACTGCAAGATGCTATCCTATCAATATGGGCCAACATTTCTAAAGAATGCTTTCAGCACCTTGTTGAATCAATGCCACATAGAATTAAGGCAGTTCTGAAGGCGAAAGGGGGTCAAACACAGTATTAGTATGGTGTTCCTAATAATCCTTTAGGTGAGTGTAGTTATATAGTAGTTGTATGAAATCATTAGTTGTTCAGTTAAAATGTTATATGACTGGCTGTGAATAAAGCATTCCCTTATTGGCTAAGCCAGACACGGCTGCTGCATCCGCTCCAGGTATGGTAAAATGTTTTTATCTCTCGCAGCGCCTGTGCACTGCTACCTAAACCACCTGCCCAGCTTTTCTGTGTGCCTCATTGAAAATGAACTAGACACTTTACATCTTTAATGCGGTTATATTTGACACGTTACGTCTTTAATGCGGTTATATTTAATGCGTTGCATCTTTAATGCGGTTATATTTAATGCGTCGCATCTTTAGTGCGGTTATATTTGATGCGTCGCATCTTTATTAAATACAGATGCAGATCATGTAAATAACTACAAACTCTGAAACAGTAATTTCTCTGTGCGGTCGGCACCTCGTCTACGAGTCGTGTGAATGTCCTGATATAAGGGGGAGAAACTGCATCTGCTGATGCACACTGTGACGGGATGCTCATCCCTCGAGCGCACGTTTAATGCAGCTAGATTATAACGTGATGACTCTCGACTTATTGAAAAATAATATCTGTCACTGTTTCTTATCGTGATGAACATTGGCAACACACAGCTTTATTAATAAGAGCGTTTGTTTTTATGCAAGTTAAAGATGGATTGAACAGAGGAAGTCTTCGCCCCTTTATACACTGCAGCAAAATACGTTTATGATTTGTTTTTGTTTTCCAATATAAATATCTAAAACACCTTTAAAACAAGATAAATTTACTTAAGCAGATATACTGCAGAAGAAAAAATTATCCGGGAATGTTGAATATAATATTATAAATGCAAATGTTTAAAAATATCTAAAAATCCTTTAAAAAAGATGCATTCACCTGAGCCGCAGTATAGCAGATATTTAGACTCAATCGGCTCATTTTCTCCCCGCAGACGAACCCAAAGCTCTACCTGAATCTGCTGGAGCTGGAGTACACTGGAGATGTTCAGCAGAACGAAGCCGACATCATCGCATGCTTCGACAGAGCTCTGAACAGCCCGATGTCGCTGGAGTCACGCGTCACTTTCTCGCAACGCAAAGTCGAGTTTCTCGAGGACTTTGGAAGCGACATCAATGTGTGAGTGCAGCACTCCCTTCATGCTTTTGTAGTGCCATTGAGAATCAATTGTTTTCTCACTACATAGTTGCGTTTAGTTTGTCTCCTTTGGGATTAGTTTGAGATATAACTGGTGTTATGTTCACACACAGGCTTGTGGCCGCATTCGATCAACATCAGAAGCTTGTAAAGGAGCAAGACTCGACAAAGAGGAAAGCAGAGAACGGGTTAGCTACAGTCTCTCAATATTAATATTCTGAGCCGCCTTTAGCTCGTTGAACTCTTCTACTGCTCTGGAAGCAAAAGGAATTAAATTGTACATTTATGCATCATGGTAGGATGTGTTGTACTGCCTTAAGATTCTCAATGCAATAGAGACAGCATTAAAAAATAGTAAAAAATTAAATAATGACAAACTCAGTTTAATGTTTGGATGCATTATAGTAGTAATAAAAATGGGAATTTTGGTGGTAAAAATGGGCTTAATGGTCATTTAATGACGGAACTATATTACGTCTAATGGTGCGTTCACATACAACGTGAAGCGAGCGTTTCGCACGGCGTGATTACATACATAGTCGATGCGAATAGACACGCCCGACGGCGCAAATGAAGTGACTCGAACGCGCAAAATCGCTTCATTTGTGCAGGTTTCCATTTTTCAACTTGTGAGAAATTCGCATGACGCGTTGTCACGAAAGCCTATCAGCATTGAGATTGTCCGTATGTCACTGACGTACTGGCGTAGTAGCAGAAGAACATTGTTGTAGCGGTGTGTCATACATGACACAACATCATACATGTACAGAGACCGCTTGGAGGAAAGTGAGCGAGGAAGTTGGACGACCTGGTAAGTTCTGGAAATATGCGTGTCTACGTGATTCCAGCTATTGGTTGCACTTTACTATGAACCAAGTCGTAGAAGCCCCGCCTCCTGTCCTTTTCCGGAAGTGAAGCGGGAATACTCGCGGTTTCGCATTACTCCATCCGTTTAAACACATTTATAATCCAGCGGTCAAACTCGTGCAAGTCGCAAATTTTCTTCGCGTTGTATGTGAGCGCACCATTAAAGTAGCTTTCATCTTTATACACTAATATGTAATAATTGTATTTTGCTTTTGGGCAGAAATATGATCTTGACATGTTTTGAAAGGCTGATTGATTCTCCACAAGCACTAATAATTAATTACGATTTGTTATTTTTGCGAATACACATTTTAAATGATTTTCTTGCATATTGCCGACGCAGCTCACAGGAGCCAGATGCAAAGAGGCAACGGACAGATGACCAATCAGCAGCCTCCGGTCAAGCGATGCAGGACATGCAGGCCAATCACGCTGGGTACAACTATAACAACTGGTATCAGGTGAGCTGCTGCGCATTATAAGACTTAATGCCAGTCCAGAACATTATATCGTGTATGTGTGTGTGTGTGTGTGTGTGTGTGTGCGCCATTGTTAATGTCTTCCGTTTTTCTTCTCCAGCAATATAATTCATGGGGAGGTCAGAATTCATGGGGTTCGTATGGCCAGTACGGCCAGTATAACCAGTACTACCCTCCACCCCCCACATAACGGACTACACCGTCCCGTTGGAGCTCCATCAGGACGCCTGCTGTCTTTTTACCTCCTCCTTCAGCTTCATCATTCTTACCGTCACTCAAACCGTCGACTTTTTGTGTGTTTGTTTCTGGCATGTGTTGAAAGAGAAACCGAGCACATTTTTCCCCTTCTGTTAAAGTGCAAGTGAGTTTTTATTAAGACTTGGTTGATTTAGTGAACTCTGTGTTTAGGAGGTTGAATTCTGTTAGTTGAATGATTTGTATGGACCGCTCTGCCCTCAATGTGATCTTGTGTTTCCCCAGATAAACGTAATAAACATGAAGACATTTTTTATTTTGACTTGGTTTCATAATAAAGAGATTGACATCCTTAACTTCACAGTCGTTGGGTGTTTCCTTGAAGGAAAAAATAATCAAATGGAGACATTTTGGAGAAGTTTCTGTGTAAAATAATCTAGAATTGGCGGGTAAAAGATTCGCAGTGAAATGGCAAGAACCTTTACTGGTGTCCATCTTGTTACTTTGTGTCTCTTGTTACGTTATCATGTTTCTCAGAACCTGATGAATAGAACTTTGAGAGCATTTTAAGAACTTGTAGCTAATTCAAATTGTAATGAACAAATAAGTTTGTCATGTTTGAACTTGGGTGGAGTTTAATTTAACTTTATGCCCAACAGAAATGAAACTGATGCTGATCGATGCATAGCACAAACCATCTGTGGATTAAAGTGCATGAATCATACGTGTTGACAACTCCAATTACTTGTAAATGCAACTGGCAAATAAACCCTCATTTGTACAAATATATTCACACTGTGAGGTCCAAGATGATATTTTGATCATTTACAAACAGAAATATTAATATGTGCAATTCAGACGTTTTTTCAGAGACTGCCGTATTTCAAGGTCATTCGACAGATTGAAACACGATGATCTTCGAAACATTTTCCAATCATGCTGGAGAACATGATCATCAGGTTTTGCTCATGTCATGAAAATAAAGTTCAAATCCATGCTCATTTAAAAATAATTGTATCAGCTTGAGCACGTTAGTGTCTCTTAATGTCTCCAGAGCCTGAGGATTTCAGGGACCTCAGGAATTCCAACAATTCGGACATTGTTTTGCCAGTTACAATTCTCAAGGTTTTCCAACAGTTCCCAGATGTGCTCCAATTCTTTGCAATTAATCTGTTTCTCACCCAAAGCAATTGTATCACTTTAGAAGACTAGATTACTTTTACTAGGATCGTATGTGCTTATTGATCTTCTGAGTTCTGATCACAATTCACTTGCATTGTATGGAACTACAGAGCTGAGATATTCCTCTAAAAACCTTCATTTGTGTTCTGCAGAAGAAATAAAGTGAAACATATTCAGGATGGTATGAGGGTGAGTAAATGATGTGACGATTTGAGTTTTTTGGGTGAACTATCCTGTTAAACTCAGGGGCTGAGTTCGGAATTGTAGACTATTAGAACTTTACATTTTTGTAGGGATGTTGTTAGTTTTTAAAGATTTAAAATGTGTTATTTCTGTTTTCAACAGTAGAGTTTCCAGCTTGTATGGCACCCTGGGCAAATTATACTAAATGTAATATTTCAAGAAGAGGTGGCATGTAAACTAAATAAAAATACTTAAGTAAATCTTTTACTGACATACATATGCTTTGGTGTACATATTGGCTTATTGGATGTTGTGAAGACTAGCATGTTAATGAGACTAAATGTGACCACACAAAATCTTCAGGTTAACTTTTAAATAATTAGAATCACCTTATTTGTAAACGCCCAGTCTGATGAATGAAGACTGTTAATTGAACAGGGAGTGACATCGTTAATGAGCTGCACTTTGTAGGATTCAAAAAGGGATCCAAATGAACGATGATTTCAGTTGTGGAGCAATGGCAGAAAGTATGGGTATATTTTATCTTTTGGTACTTTGTGTGTGGGTTTGTGCTTTCTGTCATGCTGTTCCACAGTGGAGTAATCTGCCTCAGGTGCCTCAAGCTTCAGTCTTCCAGCAAAGTGACCAACAAGGAGGGATTCCAGATTCCAAGAGTGGTCAAGCACTTGCGTTTCAGCCAAGCGATCAACAGTTTTTGACTCGGCGACAAGGGGGAAATCCAGTCCAGAATCCTCAGGCTGCAGTCCTCCAGCATACTCGAGGAGGAATTTTATCCCAGAATCCTCAAGATGTTGTGTTCCGGCCAAGTGATAATTTACGTCAACAGAAAGTACAACTGAAAACTCAACAAGGGTGGGTTCCAGCCCAGAATCCTCAAGATGTTGTGTTCCAGCCAAAAGATCAGCGTTATTTGGCTCAACAGGCCCTGCAACAGCAAACCGCAAAACGGTTTCCTCAAGCATTTCCACCCAAGCAGCCAGTGGCACAGCCTCTTGACAAGTGTGCTGTAGCTGATTATGAGCAGATCCAATGTGGTCAACCTGGTATCAGTGCTGCTGAGTGCGACGCTATAAACTGTTGCTTTGACGGACAGCAATGTTACTATGGGAGAGCCGGTAAGCGCATTGAGCCTATGTGAGGTTGTTCATATTAAACCGATTCTGAGGTAACTTGCTTTCTACCTTGAAACAGTGACTGTCCAGTGTATTCGAGATGGCCAGTTTGTGGTTGTGGTGGCTAGAGATGTTACACTGCCTTCACTAAGTCTGGATACAGTCCGTCTGTTGGGTGGAAATGACCCACCTTGTGCTGCAGTTGGGTCCACACCTTCCTTTGCCATTTACCAATTCCCTGTCACAGCATGTGGCACAAGCATGATGGTGGGTACTGGTGCTGTTTAGACTTGCTTTGCTTGGAAAAGAGTGTATGCTAACCATGTTGCTGTTTGCAGGAGGACAATGGATATGTGGTGTATGAGAACAGAATGACTTCATCCTATGAAGTGGGGATTGGACCACTTGGTTCCATCACAAGGGACAGTCACTTTGAGTAGGTGATCTATGCTTTACCTTAAATGCTAATCTTTGACTTGTGCTACAAGCTCACCGTTTGCTGTCCAGGCTTCTCTTCCAGTGTAGGTATTCTGGCACTGCTGTTCAAGCTCTGGTTGTGGAGGTCAACACCGTTCCTCCACCTCCACCTGTAGCTGCTCCTGGACCCCTCCGAGTGGAGCTTCGCCTGGCAAACGGACAATGTGTCACTAAAGGATGCGCAGAAGGTAATGTACTGCTTCTCTAGATGGCTGTCTTGAAAGTGTACCTTGGGGTTTCTAAAATGTTCTCCTCCTGCAGAGGATGCTGCATACACGTCCTACTACAGTGATTCTGATTACCCAGTCACAAAAGTCCTACGACAACCTGTGTATGTTGAGGTGCACCTGTTGGAGAGGACTGACCCCAATATTGTCCTGATGCTGGGACATTGCTGGGCAACATCATCCCCTGATTCCCTCAGCCTACCTCAGTGGGACCTTCTAGTTAATGGGTGAGTATAACCCCAGCATTTGTGTCATTGGTCTGTTTTGAGCTAGTCCTGACTGTTACTGTGCCTTCCAGATGCCCTTACCAGGATGATCGTTACCTCACCACACTGGTTCCTGTGGATGGCTCCTCTGGTCTTCAGTTCCCGACCCACTACAAGCGCTTTATTGTGAAGATGTTCACGTTTGTGGATCCAGCATCACTAGCTCCACTGCAGGGAATGGTATGATTACCATCCAACTTTTAACACCCAGAAACTCCTCCTAATGGCTCTTATGAATGCTATGGTTAATCCCCCTTCTTGCTCAGGTCTTCATCCACTGTAGTACATCAGTGTGCCATCCCTCTTCCACTGGCTCCTGTGAGCAGAGCTGCACCAGGCAAAGTAGGTGTATTACTTCACTGTGGTTTGTCCTTTTGTAGCTTGTACATTGCTTTTAACCTCTGCCTTCTCTTGTATTCCAGAAAGGGATGTTGGTGAAAATGTTGAGCAGGCTGTCGTTTCCAGTGGGGGCATTTTCTTCATGTAAATTAATAAAGTTACCAGACACAAACCACTGTCTAAGCTGTTTTAATGAGGGGCTGTAACTGCAGAATTCACTGAGGCTACAAGCAATACCATGACCATTATTACAGAAGGTTATGCAATTGATGACCGATATGCCTATTGTCTCATTCGGTGTTTAAATTTGCTCAAGTACAGAAGTAAAGTTTTATAATAAAACAAAATCTTGGGTAGGCCTATGAAACGTAATCTGGGATGGATTACTGGGACTTTGCTGTGCTATGAAATTGCTTGAAATAAGAGAGGGACATCTACATGGAGAAATTATAGCAGGTAGTTTTTGTATTTGGAATACAATTCATTTGAATAACCTTCCCAATCATAGATAAATGTAATGAAGCCCACCTGTCCACATCACTCAAACCTTTTTATTAACTAAATAACACAAATTTGCTGGGAATAAAATGGCCAAATACTTAATGCCCTGTTTGGGCCACTGGAAGGCGCCTGGCTGGAAAGCCTTTACTGGGCGGTACGCTATCAGAGCCAAAGCTTCGGATTTAGACCAATTGACTCTGTATCCTGAGAACTAAGAAAAGGAATTCATAGATCTAACGAATAATAGAATATCATCTCCGTAATGCAACATACCTCCCACCAGCACCCCTGGAAATTCATCTTCCTTTCTTATCGCGACTGTTAATGGTTCCAAGGCCAGACAGAACAATAATGGCTAAAGAGGGCAACCCTGCCGGGTGCCCCATCCAGAGTAAAATAGTCTGAAATAATACATTTGTTTGTACCGCTGCTACCGGATGTCTATAAAGTAACTAAGCCATCCAATAAAAGGATTCCCGAACCTGTATATTTCCAAAATCTTAAAAACATAATCCCAGGGGCCTGGGTAGCCTTAGTGGTAAAGACGCGGCATCCACCCCTGGAGTTCGCTAGTTAGAATCCCAGGGCATACTGAGTGACTCCAGCCAGGACACTCAAGCAACCAAATTGGCGAGGGTAGGGTAGAGTCACATGGGGTAACCTCCTCGTGATCGCTATAATGTGGAGTCAGGACCACTCGGCTGTATCGACAGCATCACACAATGACCCTCTCATTCCATTGACTTTATGAAGGACATCGTTTACTGTGGGCATGTCAATATTTTACATCCATTCTCAATTTGGCCGGGAATATCAGTGCAAAAGCAACCTTCCGTTGATGTGAGAGTTCCTTGCATTGAATCTGATCACATTTCTCTCTTGTCGAATTTGCAACTTCTGGGAACAAGAAAAAACGGTGATTCTTCCAAGAAAGTCTTCATTTACTCCTCGTTTTGCGTAACACAACATCTTGATCAGATGATCTCAGAAATTTGGCCAGAATTGTTAGGGGCCTGTCTCCCTCAGTGGATCTCCGAGCCGGAACTCTGTGAGATCCCTCGATTTCCAGCTTCTGGCCTGTTATGTCTAGCAGACTTGGGAAAAGCTCATCTAGGAATTTCACCATATTTCGGCCTTTTTTGACCTCAGGAATTCCAACAATTCGGACATTGTTTTGCCAGTTACAATTCTCAAGACGTGCTCCAAGTCTGTCTTTGTCGCTAGCGGGTTAGCAGCTAATTTCCTCTCTTATGACTCCAGAGAATTGATCCGTTTCTCGACGTCCCCCACTCTTGTAACCAACACCGTGAATTTCATCTCCATGTCAGTGATCGAACGACGTATTACAGCAAGATCCTCCAAATCAAATCAAATTAAATCAAATCACTTTATTGTCACACTACTGTGTACACGAGTGCAACAGCAGGTGAAATTCTTGTGTGCAGTTCCGAGCAACATTGCAGTAATGACAGTGACGAGACATAAACCACTTTACAATAAACAACATATTTACACAAAACAATTTACATAACAAATGTACACATACTTACACAACAATTTACATAACAAATGTACACAATACACACAATGTAGAATACACATACACTAGATACGGGTATAAATATATATAAACACTAATTGAATTGGGAGAATATATTGACAGAGTGATGATTAATAAAGTGCAGTGCTGATTGTTGATCGTGAGAGATCATGTGTTCAAAAGTCTTATTGCTTGTGGGAAGAAGCTGTCATGTAGTCGGGTGGTGTGGGTCCTGATGCTGCGATACCGCCTGCCTGATGGAAGCAGTGAAAGCAGCCCATGACTCGGGTGACTGGAGTCTCTGATGATCCTCCGAGCTTTATTCACACACCGTCTGTTATATATATCCTGGAGGGAGGGAAGCTCACCTCCGATGATGTTTCTGGCAGTTCGCACCACCCTTTGCAGGTCTTTGCGGTTGTGGGCGGTGCTATTGCCGTACCAGGCGGTGATGCAGCCAGTCAGGATGCTCTCTACAGTACTGGTGTAGAACCGTGTGAGGATGTGGTGGTTCATTCCGAACTTCCTCAGCCGTCTCAGGAAGAAGAGGCGCTGGTGAGCCTTCTTCACAACGGCCTCAGTGTGGACGGACCATGTGAGTTCCTCAGTGATGTGGACACCGAGGAACTTGAAGCTGCTGACTCTCTCCACCGGTGCTCCATTAATGGTGATGGGGCTGTGTTCTCTGTCTTTCTTCCTGAAGTCCACCACAAGCTCCTTGGTTTTACTGACGTTGAGGAAGAGGTTGTGCTCCTGACACCAGCGTGTCAGAGTGTGCACCTCCTCTCTGTAGGCCGTTTCATCATTGTCAGTGATCAGACCTACAACCGTCGTATCGTCAGCAAACTTAATGATGGCATTGGAGCTATGTGTCGCCACACAGTCATGTGTGTAAAGGGAATACAGGAGTGGGCTGAGAACACAGCCCTGCGGGGCTCCAGTGTTGAGGGTCAGTGATGAGGAGATGTTGCTGCCCATTCTAACCACCTGACGTCTGCCTGACAGGAAATCCAGGATCCAGCTGCACAGCGAGCTGTTTAAGCCCAGAGCCCGGAGTTTCACATCAAGCTTGGAGGGCACTATGGTGTTGAATGCTGTGCTGTAGTCTACAAACAGCATTCTCACATAAGTGTTCCTTTTTTCCAGGTGGGAAAGAGCAGTGTGTATTGTAGATGCAATGGCGTCATCAGTGGAGCGGTTGTTACGGTAGGCAAACTGCAATGGGTCCAAAGAGGTGGGCAGAACAGAGCAGATGTGATCTCTGATCAACCTCTCAAAGCATTTGCTGATGATTGGGGTGAGGGCAACAGGACGCCAGTCATTTAAGCAAGTGATTTTTGATTGCTTCGGTACAGGCACAATGGTTGATGTTTTGAAGCATGTGGGGACTACAGACAGGGATAGGGACAAGTTGAAAATGTCCGTAAAAACACCAGCCAGTTGGTTCGCGCATGCTCTGATGACGCGGCCCGGAATGCCGTCTGGACCCGCGGCTTTACGGATGTTCACCCGTCGAAAGGATCGGGTTACATCCGCAACAGAGACGGAGAGTGAACCATCATCTGTAGTATCGGCCGCGAGTGCTCTCTCTGTGAGGGCGGTGTTGTTGTCCTCGAAACGAGCATAAAATGTATTAAGCTCGTCCGGGAGAGAGGCAGCGGTGTTCATGGCGGAGTTTTTATTCCGTTTATAGTCCGTGATGGTGTTAATCCAAATCAGTAGCGACCTTCATCAGCGTTGCCATCATCCTCAACAGTTGACGCTGAATCTCTTTCGCCTCAATGGCCAAATTGAGTTCTTTGTCAGTGGTATCAGCTTGAGCACGTAAGTGTCTCTTAATGTCTCCAGAGCCCGAGGATTTTGAATGCTTTGACGTATTGTCTTCTTAGAACAGTTATGAAACAGGATATATCAAATTTGACCGCTTTATGACACAAAAAGTATTCAAACTAGCAAAGTGCACAGAGCCCGAACATCACATGGCGCCATGCGACTCACACACACACCTTCCCACCCTTGGCTACGCCACTGCTTAAATATTGATCTGTTTCTCACCCAAAGCAATTGTATCACTTTAGAAGACTAGATTACTTTTACTAGGATCGTATGTGCTTATTGATCTTCTGAGTTCTGATCACAATTCACTTGCATTGTATGGAACTACAGAGCTGAGATATTCCTCTAAAAACCTTCATTTGTGTTCTGCAGAAGAAATAAAGTGAAACATATTCAGGATGGTATGAGGGTGAGTAAATGATGTGACGATTTGAGTTTTTTGGGTGAACTATCCTGTTAAACTCAGGGGCTGAGTTCGGAATTGTAGACTATTAGAACTTTACATTTTTGTAGGGATGTTGTTAGTTTTTAAAGATTTAAAATGTGTTATTTCTGTTTTCAACAGTAGAGTTTCCAGCTTGTATGGCACCCTGGGCAAATTATACTAAATGTAATATTTCAAGAAGAGGTGGCATGTAAACTAAATAAAAATACTGAAGTAAATGTTTTACTGACATACATATGCTTTGGTGTACATATTGGCTTATTGGATGTTGTGAAGACTAGCATGTTAATGAGACTAAATGTGACCACACAAAATCTTCAGGTTAACTTTTAAATAATTAGAATCACCTTATTTGTAAACGCCCAGTCTGATGAATGAAGACTGTTAATTGAACAGGGAGTGACATCGTTAATGAGCTGCACTTTGTAGGATTCAAAAAGGGATCCAAATGAACGATGATTTCAGTTGTGGAGCAATGGCAGAAAGTATGGGTATATTTTATCTTTTGGTACTTTGTGTGTGGGTTTGTGCTTTCTGTCATGCTGTTCCACAGTGGAGTAATCTGCCCCAGGTGCCTCAAGCTTCAGTCTTCCAGCAAAGTGACCAACAAGGAGGGATTCCAGATTCCAAGAGTGGTCAAGCACTTGCGTTTCAGCCAAGCGATCAACAGTTTTTGACTCGGCGACAAGGGGGAAATCCAGTCCAGAATCCTCAGGCTGCAGTCCTCCAGCATACTCGAGGAGGAATTTTATCCCAGAATCCTCAAGATGTTGTGTTCCGGCCAAGTGATAATTTACGTCAACAGAACGTACAACTGAAAACCCAACAAGGGTGGGTTCCAGCCCAGAATCCTCAAGCTAGTGCTTTCCAGCCAAGTGACAAGCAGTTTTTAGCTCAACAGGGTCTGCAACTGCAAAATCAAGGGTGGGGTCCAGCCCAGAATCCTCGAGATGTTGTGTTCCGGCCAAGTGATAATTTACGTCAGCAGAAAGTACAACTGAAAACTCAACAAGGGTGGGTTCCAGCCCAGAATCCTCAAGCTAGTGCTTTCCAGCCAAGTGACAAGCAGGTTTTAGCTCAACCGGGACTGCAACTGCAAAATCAAGGATGGGGTCCAGCCCAGAATCCTCAAGATGTTGTGTTCCAGCCAAAAGATCAGCGTTATTTGGCTCAACAGGCCCTGCAACAGCAAACCGCAAAACGGTTTCCTCAAGCATTTCCACCCAAGCAGCCAGTGGCACAGCCTCTTGACAAGTGTGCTGTAGCTGATTATGAGCAGATCCAATGTGGTCAACCTGGTATCAGTGCTGCTGAGTGCGACGCTATAAACTGTTGCTTTGACGGACAGCAATGTTACTATGGGAAAGCCGGTAAGCGCATTGAGCCTATGTGAGGTTGTTCATATTAAACCGATTCTGAGGTAACTTGCTTTCTACCTTGAAACAGTGACTGTCCAGTGTATTCGAGATGGCCAGTTTGTGGTTGTGGTGGCTAGAGATGTTACACTGCCTTCACTAAGTCTGGATACAGTCCGTCTGTTGGGTGGAAATGACCCACCTTGTGCTGCAGTTGGGTCCACACCTTCCTTTGCCATTTACCAATTCCCTGTCACAGCATGTGGCACAAGCATGATGGTGGGTACTGGTGCTGTTTAGACTTGCTTTGCTTGGAAAAGAGTGTATGCTAACCATGTTGCTGTTTGCAGGAGGACAATGGATATGTGGTGTATGAGAACAGAATGACTTCATCCTATGAAGTGGGGATTGGACCACTTGGTTCCATCACAAGGGACAGTCACTTTGAGTAGGTGATCTATGCTTTACCTTAAATGCTAATCTTTGACTTGTGCTACAAGCTCACCGTTTGCTGTCCAGGCTTCTCTTCCAGTGTAGGTATTCTGGCACTGCTGTTCAAGCTCTGGTTGTGGAGGTCAACACCGTTCCTCCACCTCCACCTGTAGCTGCTCCTGGACCCCTCCGAGTGGAGCTTCGCCTGGCAAACGGACAATGTGTCACTAAAGGATGCGCAGAAGGTAATGTACTGCTTCTCTAGATGGCTGTCTTGAAAGTGTACCTTGGGGTTTCTAAAATGTTCTCCTCCTGCAGAGGATGCTGCATACACGTCCTACTACAGTGATTCTGATTACCCAGTCACAAAAGTCCTACGACAACCTGTGTATGTTGAGGTGCACCTGTTGGAGAGGACTGACCCCAATATTGTCCTGATGCTGGGACATTGCTGGGCAACATCATCCCCTGATTCCCTCAGCCTACCTCAGTGGGACCTTCTAGTTAATGGGTGAGTATAACCCCAGCATTTGTGTCATTGGTCTGTTTTGAGCTAGTCCTGACTGTTACTGTGCCTTCCAGATGCCCTTACCAGGATGATCGTTACCTCACCACACTGGTTCCTGTGGATGGCTCCTCTGGTCTTCAGTTCCCGACCCACTACAAGCGCTTTATTGTGAAGATGTTCACGTTTGTGGATCCAGCATCACTAGCTCCACTGCAGGGAATGGTATGATTACCATCCAACTTTTAACACCCAGAAACTCCTCCTAATGGCTCTTATGAATGCTATGGTTAATCCCCCTTCTTGCTCAGGTCTTCATCCACTGTAGTACATCAGTGTGCCATCCCTCTTCCACTGGCTCCTGTGAGCAGAGCTGCACCAGGCAAAGTAGGTGTATTACTTCACTGTGGTTTGTCCTTTTGTAGCTTGTACATTGCTTTTAACCTCTGCCTTCTCTTGTATTCCAGAAAGGGATGTTGGTGAAAATGTTGAGCAGGCTGTCGTTTCCAGTGGGGGCATTTTCTTCATGTAAATTAATAAAGTTACCAGACACAAACCACTGTCTAAGCTGTTTTAATGAGGGGCTGTAACTGCAGAATTCACTGAGGCTGCAAGCAATACCATGACCATTATTACAGAAGGTTATGCAATTGATGACCGATATGCCTATTGTCTCATTCGGTGTTTAAATTTGCTCAAGTACAGAAGTAAAGTTTTATAATAAAACAAAATCTTGGGTAGGCCTATGAAACGTAATCTGGGATGGATTACTGGGACTTTGCTGTGCTATGAAATTGCTTGAAATAAGAGAGGGACATCTACATGGAGAAATTATAGCAGGTAGTTTTTGTATTTGGAATACAATTCATTTGAATAACCTTCCCAATCATAGATAAATGTAATGAAGCCCACCTGTCCACATCACTCAAACCTTTTTATTAACTAAATAACACACATTTGCTGGGAATAAAATGGCCAAATACTTAATGCCCTGTTTGGGCCACTGGAAGGCGCCTGGCTGGAAAGCCTTTACTGGGCGGTACGCTATCAGAGCCAAAGCTTCGGATTTAGACCAATTGACTCTGTATCCTGAGAACTAAGAAAAGGAATTCATAGATCTAACGAATAATAGAATATCATCTCCGTAATGCAACATACCTCCCACCAGCACCCCTGGAAATTCATCTTCCTTTCTTATCGCGACTGTTAATGGTTCCAAGGCCAGACAGAACAATAATGGCTAAAGAGGGCAACCCTGCCGGGTGCCCCATCCAGAGTAAAATAGTCTGAAATAATACATTTGTTTGTACCGCTGCTACCGGATGTCTATAAAGTAACTAAGCCATCCAATAAAAGGATTCCCGAACCTGTATATTTCCAAAATCTTAAAAACATAATCCCAGGGGCCTGGGTAGCCTTAGTGGTAAAGACGCGGCATCCACCCCTGGAGTTCGCTAGTTAGAATCCCAGGGCATACTGAGTGACTCCAGCCAGGACTCTTAAGCAACCAAATTGGCGAGGGTAGGGTAGAGTCACATGGGGTAACCTCCTCGTGATCGCTATAATGTGGAGTCAGGACCACTCGGCTGTATCGACAGCATCACACAATGACCCTCTCATTCCATTGACTTTATGAAGGACATCGTTTACTGTGGGCATGTCAATATTTTACATCCATTCTCAATTTGGCCGGGAATATCAGTGCAAAAGCAACCTTCCGTTGATGTGAGAGTTCCTTGCATTGAATCTGATCACATTTCTCTCTTGTCGAATTTGCAACTTCTGGGAACAAGAAAAAACGGTGATTCTTCCAAGAAAGTCTTCATTTACTCCTCGTTTTGCGTAACACAACATCTTGATCAGATGATCTCAGAAATTTGGCCAGAATTGTTAGGGGCCTGTCTCCCTCAGTGGATCTCCGAGCCGGAACTCTGTGAGATCCCTCGATTTCCAGCTTCTGGCCTGTTATGTCTAGCAGACTTGGGAAAAGCTCATCTAGGAATTTCACCATATTTCGGCCTTTTTTGACCTCAGGAATTCCAACAATTCGGACATTGTTTTGCCAGTTACAATTCTCAAGACGTGCTCCAAGTCTGTCTTTGTCGCTAGCGGGTTAGCAGCTAATTTCCTCTCTTATGACTCCAGAGAATTGATCCGTTTCTCGACGTCCCCCACTCTTGTAACCAACACCGTGAATTTCATCTCCATGTCAGTGATCGAACGACGTATTACAGCAAGATCCTCCAAATCAAATCAAATTAAATCAAATCACTTTATTGTCACACTACTGTGTACACGAGTGCAACAGCAGGTGAAATTCTTGTGTGCAGTTCCGAGCAACATTGCAGTAATGACAGTGACGAGACATAAACCACTTTACAATAAACAACATATTTACACAAAACAATTTACATAACAAATGTACACATACTTACACAACAATTTACATAACAAATGTACACAATACACACAATGTAGAATACACATACACTAGATACGGGTATAAATATATATAAACACTAATTGAATTGGGAGAATATATTGACAGAGTGATGATTAATAAAGTGCAGTGCTGATTGTTGATCGTGAGAGATCATGTGTTCAAAAGTCTTATTGCTTGTGGGAAGAAGCTGTCATGTAGTCGGGTGGTGTGGGTCCTGATGCTGCGATACCGCCTGCCTGATGGAAGCAGTGAAAGCAGCCCATGACTCGGGTGACTGGAGTCTCTGATGATCCTCCGAGCTTTATTCACACACCGTCTGTTATATATATCCTGGAGGGAGGGAAGCTCACCTCCGATGATGTTTCTGGCAGTTCGCACCACCCTTTGCAGGTCTTTGCGGTTGTGGGCGGTGCTATTGCCGTACCAGGCGGTGATGCAGCCAGTCAGGATGCTCTCTACAGTACTGGTGTAGAACCGTGTGAGGATGTGGTGGTTCATTCCGAACTTCCTCAGCCGTCTCAGGAAGAAGAGGCGCTGGTGAGCCTTCTTCACAACGGCCTCAGTGTGGACGGACCATGTGAGTTCCTCAGTGATGTGGACACCGAGGAACTTGAAGCTGCTGACTCTCTCCACCGGTGCTCCATTAATGGTGATGGGGCTGTGTTCTCTGTCTTTCTTCCTGAAGTCCACCACAAGCTCCTTGGTTTTACTGACGTTGAGGAAGAGGTTGTGCTCCTGACACCAGCGTGTCAGAGTGTGCACCTCCTCTCTGTAGGCCGTTTCATCATTGTCAGTGATCAGACCTACAACCGTCGTATCGTCAGCAAACTTAATGATGGCATTGGAGCTATGTGTCGCCACACAGTCATGTGTGTAAAGGGAATACAGGAGTGGGCTGAGAACACAGCCCTGCGGGGCTCCAGTGTTGAGGGTCAGTGATGAGGAGATGTTGCTGCCCATTCTAACCACCTGACGTCTGCCTGACAGGAAATCCAGGATCCAGCTGCACAGCGAGCTGTTTAAGCCCAGAGCCCGGAGTTTCACATCAAGCTTGGAGGGCACTATGGTGTTGAATGCTGAGCTGTAGTCTACAAACAGCATTCTCACATAAGTGTTCCTTTTTTCCAGGTGGGAAAGAGCAGTGTGTATTGTAGATGCAATGGCGTCATCAGTGGAGCGGTTGTTACGGTAGGCAAACTGCAATGGGTCCAAAGAGGTGGGCAGAACAGAGCAGATGTGATCTCTGATCAACCTCTCAAAGCATTTGCTGATGATGGGGGTGAGGGCAACAGGACGCCAGTCATTTAAGCAAGTGATTTTTGATTGCTTCGGTACAGGCACAATGGTTGATGTTTTGAAGCATGTGGGGACTACAGACAGGGATAGGGACAAGTTGAAAATGTCCGTAAAAACACCAGCCAGTTGGTTCGCGCATGCTCTGATGACGCGGCCCGGAATGCCGTCTGGACCCGCGGCTTTACGGATGTTCACCCGTCGAAAGGATCGGGTTACATCCGCAACAGAGACGGAGAGTGAACCATCATCTGTAGTATTGGCCGCGAGTGCTCTCTCTGTGAGGGCGGTGTTGTTGTCCTCGAAACGAGCATAAAATGTATTAAGCTCGTCCGGGAGAGAGGCAGCGGTGTTCATGGCGGAGTTTTTATTCCGTTTATAGTCCGTGATGGTGTTAATCCAAATCAGTAGCGACCTTCATCAGCGTTGCCATCATCCTCAACAGTTGACGCTGAATCTCTTTCGCCTCAATGGCCAAATTGAGTTCTTTGTCAGTGGTATCAGCTTGAGCACGTAAGTGTCTCTTAATGTCTCCAGAGCCCGAGGATTTTGAATGCTTTGACGTATTGTCTTCTTAGAACAGTTTTGAAACAGGATATATCAAATTTGACCGCTTTATGACACAAAAAGTATTCAAACTAGCAAAGTGCACAGAGCCCGAACATCACATGGCGCCATGCGACTCACACACACACCTTCCCACCCTTGGCTACGCCACTGCTTAAATATTGATCTGTTTCTCACCCAAAGCAATTGTATCACTTTAGAAGACTAGATTACTTTTACTAGGATCGTATGTGCTTATTGATCTTCTGAGTTCTGATCACAATTCACTTGCATTGTATGGAACTACAGAGCTGAGATATTCCTCTAAAAACCTTCATTTGTGTTCTGCAGAAGAAATAAAGTGAAACATATTCAGGATGGTATGAGGGTGAGTAAATGATGTGACGATTTGAGTTTTTTGGGTGAACTATCCTGTTAAACTCAGGGGCTGAGTTCGGAATTGTAGACTATTAGAACTTTACATTTTTGTAGGGATGTTGTTAGTTTTTAAAGATTTAAAATGTGTTATTTCTGTTTTCAACAGTAGAGTTTCCAGCTTGTATGGCACCCTGGGCAAATTATACTAAATGTAATATTTCAAGAAGAGGTGGCATGTAAACTAAATAAAAATACTTAAGTAAATCTTTTACTGACATACATATGCTTTGGTGTACATATTGGCTTATTGGATGTTGTGAAGACTAGCATGTTAATGAGACTAAATGTGACCACACAAAATCTTCAGGTTAACTTTTAAATAATTAGAATCACCTT
This sequence comes from Moxostoma hubbsi, assembly GCA_032164185.1. Classification (NCBI taxonomy): domain Eukaryota; kingdom Metazoa; phylum Chordata; class Actinopteri; order Cypriniformes; family Catostomidae; genus Moxostoma; species Moxostoma hubbsi. Next base: position 911,598 of record JAVLUX010000022.1, read on the forward strand.
ATTTGTAAACGCCCAGTCTGATGAATGAAGACTGTTAATTGAACAGGGAGTGACATCGTTAATGAGCTGCACTTTGTAGGATTCAAAAAGGGATCCAAATGAACGATGATTTCAGTTGTGGAGCAATGGCAGAAAGTATGGGTATATTTTATCTTTTGGTACTTTGTGTGTGGGTTTGTGCTTTCTGTCATGCTGTTCCACAGTGGAGTAATCTGCCCCAGGTGCCTCAAGCTTCAGTCTTCCAGCAAAGTGACCAACAAGGAGGGATTCCAGATTCCAAGAGTGGTCAAGCACTTGCGTTTCAGCCAAGCGATCAACAGTTTTTGACTCGGCGACAAGGGGGAAATCCAGTCCAGAATCCTCAGGCTGCAGTCCTCCAGCATACTCGAGGAGGAATTTTATCCCAGAATCCTCAAGATGTTGTGTTCCGGCCAAGTGATAATTTACGTCAGCAGAAAGTACAACTGAAAACTCAACAAGGGTGGGTTCCAGCCCAGAATCCTCAAGCTAGTGCTTTCCAGCCAAGTGACAAGCAGGTTTTAGCTCAACCGGGACTGCAACTGCAAAATCAAGGATGGGGTCCAGCCCAGAATCCTCAAGATGTTGTGTTCCAGCCAAAAGATCAGCGTTATTTGGCTCAACAGGCCCTGCAACAGCAAACCGCAAAACGGTTTCCTCAAGCATTTCCACCCAAGCAGCCAGTGGCACAGCCTCTTGACAAGTGTGCTGTAGCTGATTATGAGCAGATCCAATGTGGTCAACCTGGTATCAGTGCTGCTGAGTGCGACGCTATAAACTGTTGCTTTGACGGACAGCAATGTTACTATGGGAAAGCCGGTAAGCGCATTGAGCCTATGTGAGGTTGTTCATATTAAACCGATTCTGAGGTAACTTGCTTTCTACCTTGAAACAGTGACTGTCCAGTGTATTCGAGATGGCCAGTTTGTGGTTGTGGTGGCTAGAGATGTTACACTGCCTTCACTAAGTCTGGATACAGTCCGTCTGTTGGGTGGAAATGACCCACCTTGTGCTGCAGTTGGGTCCACACCTTCCTTTGCCATTTACCAATTCCCTGTCACAGCATGTGGCACAAGCATGATGGTGGGTACTGGTGCTGTTTAGACTTGCTTTGCTTGGAAAAGAGTGTATGCTAACCATGTTGCTGTTTGCAGGAGGACAATGGATATGTGGTGTATGAGAACAGAATGACTTCATCCTATGAAGTGGGGATTGGACCACTTGGTTCCATCACAAGGGACAGTCACTTTGAGTAGGTGATCTATGCTTTACCTTAAATGCTAATCTTTGACTTGTGCTACAAGCTCACCGTTTGCTGTCCAGGCTTCTCTTCCAGTGTAGGTATTCTGGCACTGCTGTTCAAGCTCTGGTTGTGGAGGTCAACACCGTTCCTCCACCTCCACCTGTAGCTGCTCCTGGACCCCTCCGAGTGGAGCTTCGCCTGGCAAACGGACAATGTGTCACTAAAGGATGCGCAGAAGGTAATGTACTGCTTCTCTAGATGGCTGTCTTGAAAGTGTACCTTGGGGTTTCTAAAATGTTCTCCTCCTGCAGAGGATGCTGCATACACGTCCTACTACAGTGATTCTGATTACCCAGTCACAAAAGTCCTACGACAACCTGTGTATGTTGAGGTGCACCTGTTGGAGAGGACTGACCCCAATATTGTCCTGATGCTGGGACATTGCTGGGCAACATCATCCCCTGATTCCCTCAGCCTACCTCAGTGGGACCTTCTAGTTAATGGGTGAGTATAACCCCAGCATTTGTGTCATTGGTCTGTTTTGAGCTAGTCCTGACTGTTACTGTGCCTTCCAGATGCCCTTACCAGGATGATCGTTACCTCACCACACTGGTTCCTGTGGATGGCTCCTCTGGTCTTCAGTTCCCGACCCACTACAAGCGCTTTATTGTGAAGATGTTCACGTTTGTGGATCCAGCATCACTAGCTCCACTGCAGGGAATGGTATGATTACCATCCAACTTTTAACACCCAGAAACTCCTCCTAATGGCTCTTATGAATGCTATGGTTAATCCCCCTTCTTGCTCAGGTCTTCATCCACTGTAGTACATCAGTGTGCCATCCCTCTTCCACTGGCTCCTGTGAGCAGAGCTGCACCAGGCAAAGTAGGTGTATTACTTCACTGTGGTTTGTCCTTTTGTAGCTTGTACATTGCTTTTAACCTCTGCCTTCTCTTGTATTCCAGAAAGGGATGTTGGTGAAAATGTTGAGCAGGCTGTCGTTTCCAGTGGGGGCATTTTCTTCATGTAAATTAATAAAGTTACCAGACACAAACCACTGTCTAAGCTGTTTTAATGAGGGGCTGTAACTGCAGAATTCACTGAGGCTGCAAGCAATACCATGACCATTATTACAGAAGGTTATGCAATTGATGACCGATATGCCTATTGTCTCATTCGGTGTTTAAATTTGCTCAAGTACAGAAGTAAAGTTTTATAATAAAACAAAATCTTGGGTAGGCCTATGAAACGTAATCTGGGATGGATTACTGGGACTTTGCTGTGCTATGAAATTGCTTGAAATAAGAGAGGGACATCTACATGGAGAAATTATAGCAGGTAGTTTTTGTATTTGGAATACAATTCATTTGAATAACCTTCCCAATCATAGATAAATGTAATGAAGCCCACCTGTCCACATCACTCAAACCTTTTTATTAACTAAATAACACAAATTTGCTGGGAATAAAATGGCCAAATACTTAATGCCCTGTTTGGGCCACTGGAAGGCGCCTGGCTGGAAAGCCTTTACTGGGCGGTACGCTATCAGAGCCAAAGCTTCGGATTTAGACCAATTGACTCTGTATCCTGAGAACTAAGAAAAGGAATTCATAGATCTAACGAATAATAGAATATCATCTCCGTAATGCAACATACCTCCCACCAGCACCCCTGGAAATTCATCTTCCTTTCTTATCGCGACTGTTAATGGTTCCAAGGCCAGACAGAACAATAATGGCTAAAGAGGGCAACCCTGCCGGGTGCCCCATCCAGAGTAAAATAGTCTGAAATAATACATTTGTTTGTACCGCTGCTACCGGATGTCTATAAAGTAACTAAGCCATCCAATAAAAGGATTCCCGAACCTGTATATTTCCAAAATCTTAAAAACATAATCCCAGGGGCCTGGGTAGCCTTAGTGGTAAAGACGCGGCATCCACCCCTGGAGTTCGCTAGTTAGAATCCCAGGGCATACTGAGTGACTCCAGCCAGGACTCTTAAGCAACCAAATTGGCGAGGGTAGGGTAGAGTCACATGGGGTAACCTCCTCGTGATCGCTATAATGTGGAGTCAGGACCACTCGGCTGTATCGACAGCATCACACAATGACCCTCTCATTCCATTGACTTTATGAAGGACATCGTTTACTGTGGGCATGTCAATATTTTACATCCATTCTCAATTTGGCCGGGAATATCAGTGCAAAAGCAACCTTCCGTTGATGTGAGAGTTCCTTGCATTGAATCTGATCCCATTTCTCTCTTGTCGAATTTGCAACTTCTGGGAACAAGAAAAAACGGTGATTCTTCCAAGAAAGTCTTCATTTACTCCTCGTTTTGCGTAACACAACATCTTGATCAGATGATCTCAGAAATTTGGCCAGAATTGTTAGGGGCCTGTCTCCCTCAGTGGATCTCCGAGCCGGAACTCTGTGAGATCCCTCGATTTCCAGCTTCTGGCCTGTTATGTCTAGCAGACTTGGGAAAAGCTCATCTAGGAATTTCACCATATTTCGGCCTTTTTTGACCTCAGGAATTCCAACAATTCGGACATTGTTTTGCCAGTTACAATTCTCAAGACGTGCTCCAAGTCTGTCTTTGTCGCTAGCGGGTTAGCAGCTAATTTCCTCTCTTATGACTCCAGAGAATTGATCCGTTTCTCGACGTCCCCCACTCTTGTAACCAACACCGTGAATTTCATCTCCATGTCAGTGATCGAACGACGTATTACAGCAAGATCCTCCAAATCAAATCAAATTAAATCAAATCACTTTATTGTCACACTACTGTGTACACGAGTGCAACAGCAGGTGAAATTCTTGTGTGCAGTTCCGAGCAACATTGCAGTAATGACAGTGACGAGACATAAACCACTTTACAATAAACAACATATTTACACAAAACAATTTACATAACAAATGTACACATACTTACACAACAATTTACATAACAAATGTACACAATACACACAATGTAGAATACACATACACTAGATACGGGTATAAATATATATAAACACTAATTGAATTGGGAGAATATATTGACAGAGTGATGATTAATAAAGTGCAGTGCTGATTGTTGATCGTGAGAGATCATGTGTTCAAAAGTCTTATTGCTTGTGGGAAGAAGCTGTCATGTAGTCGGGTGGTGTGGGTCCTGATGCTGCGATACCGCCTGCCTGATGGAAGCAGTGAAAGCAGCCCATGACTCGGGTGACTGGAGTCTCTGATGATCCTCCGAGCTTTATTCACACACCGTCTGTTATATATATCCTGGAGGGAGGGAAGCTCACCTCCGATGATGTTTCTGGCAGTTCGCACCACCCTTTGCAGGTCTTTGCGGTTGTGGGCGGTGCTATTGCCGTACCAGGCGGTGATGCAGCCAGTCAGGATGCTCTCTACAGTACTGGTGTAGAACCGTGTGAGGATGTGGTGGTTCATTCCGAACTTCCTCAGCCGTCTCAGGAAGAAGAGGCGCTGGTGAGCCTTCTTCACAACGGCCTCAGTGTGGACGGACCATGTGAGTTCCTCAGTGATGTGGACACCGAGGAACTTGAAGCTGCTGACTCTCTCCACCGGTGCTCCATTAATGGTGATGGGGCTGTGTTCTCTGTCTTTCTTCCTGAAGTCCACCACAAGCTCCTTGGTTTTACTGACGTTGAGGAAGAGGTTGTGCTCCTGACACCAGCGTGTCAGAGTGTGCACCTCCTCTCTGTAGGCCGTTTCATCATTGTCAGTGATCAGACCTACAACCGTCGTATCGTCAGCAAACTTAATGATGGCATTGGAGCTATGTGTCGCCACACAGTCATGTGTGTAAAGGGAATACAGGAGTGGGCTGAGAACACAGCCCTGCGGGGCTCCAGTGTTGAGGGTCAGTGATGAGGAGATGTTGCTGCCCATTCTAACCACCTGACGTCTGCCTGACAGGAAATCCAGGATCCAGCTGCACAGCGAGCTGTTTAAGCCCAGAGCCCGGAGTTTCACATCAAGCTTGGAGGGCACTATGGTGTTGAATGCTGAGCTGTAGTCTACAAACAGCATTCTCACATAAGTGTTCCTTTTTTCCAGGTGGGAAAGAGCAGTGTGTATTGTAGATGCAATGGCGTCATCAGTGGAGCGGTTGTTACGGTAGGCAAACTGCAATGGGTCCAAAGAGGTGGGCAGAACAGAGCAGATGTGATCTCTGATCAACCTCTCAAAGCATTTGCTGATGATGGGGGTGAGGGCAACAGGACGCCAGTCATTTAAGCAAGTGATTTTTGATTGCTTCGGTACAGGCACAATGGTTGATGTTTTGAAGCATGTGGGGACTACAGACAGGGATAGGGACAAGTTGAAAATGTCCGTAAAAACACCAGCCAGTTGGTTCGCGCATGCTCTGATGACGCGGCCCGGAATGCCGTCTGGACCCGCGGCTTTACGGATGTTCACCCGTCGAAAGGATCGGGTTACATCCGCAACAGAGACGGAGAGTGAACCATCATCTGTAGTATTGGCCGCGAGTGCTCTCTCTGTGAGGGCGGTGTTGTTGTCCTCGAAACGAGCATAAAATGTATTAAGCTCGTCCGGGAGAGAGGCAGCGGTGTTCATGGCGGAGTTTTTATTCCGTTTATAGTCCGTGATGGTGTTAATCCAAATCAGTAGCGACCTTCATCAGCGTTGCCATCATCCTCAACAGTTGACGCTGAATCTCTTTCGCCTCAATGGCCAAATTGAGTTCTTTGTCAGTGGTATCAGCTTGAGCACGTAAGTGTCTCTTAATGTCTCCAGAGCCCGAGGATTTTGAATGCTTTGACGTATTGTCTTCTTAGAACAGTTATGAAACAGGATATATCAAATTTGACCGCTTTATGACACAAAAAGTATTCAAACTAGCAAAGTGCACAGAGCCCGAACATCACATGGCGCCATGCGACTCACACACACACCTTCCCACCCTTGGCTACGCCACTGCTTAAATATTGATCTGTTTCTCACCCAAAGCAATTGTATCACTTTAGAAGACTAGATTACTTTTACTAGGATCGTATGTGCTTATTGATCTTCTGAGTTCTGATCACAATTCACTTGCATTGTATGGAACTACAGAGCTGAGATATTCCTCTAAAAACCTTCATTTGTGTTCTGCAGAAGAAATAAAGTGAAACATATTCAGGATGGTATGAGGGTGAGTAAATGATGTGACGATTTGAGTTTTTTGGGTGAACTATCCTGTTAAACTCAGGGGCTGAGTTCGGAATTGTAGACTATTAGAACTTTACATTTTTGTAGGGATGTTGTTAGTTTTTAAAGATTTAAAATGTGTTATTTCTGTTTTCAACAGTAGAGTTTCCAGCTTGTATGGCACCCTGGGCAAATTATACTAAATGTAATATTTCAAGAAGAGGTGGCATGTAAACTAAATAAAAATACTTAAGTAAATCTTTTACTGACATACATATGCTTTGGTGTACATATTGGCTTATTGGATGTTGTGAAGACTAGCATGTTAATGAGACTAAATGTGACCACACAAAATCTTCAGGTTAACTTTTAAATAATTAGAATCACCTTATTTGTAAACGCCCAGTCTGATGAATGAAGACTGTTAATTGAACAGGGAGTGACATCGTTAATGAGCTGCACTTTGTAGGATTCAAAAAGGGATCCAAATGAACGATGATTTCAGTTGTGGAGCAATGGCAGAAAGTATGGGTATATTTTATCTTTTGGTACTTTGTGTGTGGGTTTGTGCTTTCTGTCATGCTGTTCCACAGTGGAGTAATCTGCCCCAGGTGCCTCAAGCTTCAGTCTTCCAGCAAAGTGACCAACAAGGAGGGATTCCAGATTCCAAGAGTGGTCAAGCACTTGCGTTTCAGCCAAGCGATCAACAGTTTTTGACTCGGCGACAAGGGGGAAATCCAGTCCAGAATCCTCAGGCTGCAGTCCTCCAGCATACTCGAGGAGGAATTTTATCCCAGAATCCTCAAGATGTTGTGTTCCGGCCAAGTGATAATTTACGTCAACAGAACGTACAACTGAAAACTCAACAAGGGTGGGTTCCAGCCCAGAATCCTCAAGCTAGTGCTTTCCAGCCAAGTGACAAGCAGGTTTTAGCTCAACCGGGACTGCAACTGCAAAATCAAGGATGGGGTCCAGCCCAGAATCCTCAAGATGTTGTGTTCCAGCCAAAAGATCAGCGTTATTTGGCTCAACAGGCCCTGCAACAGCAAACCGCAAAACGGTTTCCTCAAGCATTTCCACCCAAGCAGCCAGTGGCACAGCCTCTTGACAAGTGTGCTGTAGCTGATTATGAGCAGATCCAATGTGGTCAACCTGGTATCAGTGCTGCTGAGTGCGACGCTATAAACTGTTGCTTTGACGGACAGCAATGTTACTATGGGAAAGCCGGTAAGCGCATTGAGCCTATGTGAGGTTGTTCATATTAAACCGATTCTGAGGTAACTTGCTTTCTACCTTGAAACAGTGACTGTCCAGTGTATTCAAGATGGCCAGTTTGTGGTTGTGGTGGCTAGAGATGTTACACTGCCTTCACTAAGTCTGGATACAGTCCGTCTGTTGGGTGGAAATGACCCACCTTGTGCTGCAGTTGGGTCCACACCTTCCTTTGCCATTTACCAATTCCCTGTCACAGCATGTGGCACAAGCATGATGGTGGGTACTGGTGCTGTTTAGACTTGCTTTGCTTGGAAAAGAGTGTATGCTAACCATGTTGCTGTTTGCAGGAGGACAATGGATATGTGGTGTATGAGAACAGAATGACTTCATCCTATGAAGTGGGGATTGGACCACTTGGTTCCATCACAAGGGACAGTCACTTTGAGTAGGTGATCTATGCTTTACCTTAAATGCTAATCTTTGACTTGTGCTACAAGCTCACCGTTTGCTGTCCAGGCTTCTCTTCCAGTGTAGGTATTCTGGCACTGCTGTTCAAGCTCTGGTTGTGGAGGTCAACACCGTTCCTCCACCTCCACCTGTAGCTGCTCCTGGACCCCTCCGAGTGGAGCTTCGCCTGGCAAACGGACAATGTGTCACTAAAGGATGCGCAGAAGGTAATGTACTGCTTCTCTAGATGGCTGTCTTGAAAGTGTACCTTGGGGTTTCTAAAATGTTCTCCTCCTGCAGAGGATGCTGCATACACGTCCTACTACAGTGATTCTGATTACCCAGTCACAAAAGTCCTACGACAACCTGTGTATGTTGAGGTGCACCTGTTGGAGAGGACTGACCCCAATATTGTCCTGATGCTGGGACATTGCTGGGCAACATCATCCCCTGATTCCCTCAGCCTACCTCAGTGGGACCTTCTAGTTAATGGGTGAGTATAACCCCAGCATTTGTGTCATTGGTCTGTTTTGAGCTAGTCCTGACTGTTACTGTGCCTTCCAGATGCCCTTACCAGGATGATCGTTACCTCACCACACTGGTTCCTGTGGATGGCTCCTCTGGTCTTCAGTTCCCGACCCACTACAAGCGCTTTATTGTGAAGATGTTCACGTTTGTGGATCCAGCATCACTAGCTCCACTGCAGGGAATGGTATGATTACCATCCAACTTTTAACACCCAGAAACTCCTCCTAATGGCTCTTATGAATGCTATGGTTAATCCCCCTTCTTGCTCAGGTCTTCATCCACTGTAGTACATCAGTGTGCCATCCCTCTTCCACTGGCTCCTGTGAGCAGAGCTGCACCAGGCAAAGTAGGTGTATTACTTCACTGTGGTTTGTCCTTTTGTAGCTTGTACATTGCTTTTAACCTCTGCCTTCTCTTGTATTCCAGAAAGGGATGTTGGTGAAAATGTTGAGCAGGCTGTCGTTTCCAGTGGGGGCATTTTCTTCATGTAAATTAATAAAGTTACCAGACACAAACCACTGTCTAAGCTGTTTTAATGAGGGGCTGTAACTGCAGAATTCACTGAGGCTGCAAGCAATACCATGACCATTATTACAGAAGGTTATGCAATTGATGACCGATATGCCTATTGTCTCATTCGGTGTTTAAATTTGCTCAAGTACAGAAGTAAAGTTTTATAATAAAACAAAATCTTGGGTAGGCCTATGAAACGTAATCTGGGATGGATTACTGGGACTTTGCTGTGCTATGAAATTGCTTGAAATAAGAGAGGGACATCTACATGGAGAAATTATAGCAGGTAGTTTTTGTATTTGGAATACAATTCATTTGAATAACCTTCCCAATCATAGATAAATGTAATGAAGCCCACCTGTCCACATCACTCAAACCTTTTTATTAACTAAATAACACAAATTTGCTGGGAATAAAATGGCCAAATACTTAATGCCCTGTTTGGGCCACTGGAAGGCGCCTGGCTGGAAAGCCTTTACTGGGCGGTACGCTATCAGAGCCAAAGCTTCGGATTTAGACCAATTGACTCTGTATCCTGAGAACTAAGAAAAGGAATTCATAGATCTAACGAATAATAGAATATCATCTCCGTAATGCAACATACCTCCCACCAGCACCCCTGGAAATTCATCTTCCTTTCTTATCGCGACTGTTAATGGTTCCAAGGCCAGACAGAACAATAATGGCTAAAGAGGGCAACCCTGCCGGGTGCCCCATCCAGAGTAAAATAGTCTGAAATAATACATTTGTTTGTACCGCTGCTACCGGATGTCTATAAAGTAACTAAGCCATCCAATAAAAGGATTCCCGAACCTGTATATTTCCAAAATCTTAAAAACATAATCCCAGGGGCCTGGGTAGCCTTAGTGGTAAAGACGCGGCATCCACCCCTGGAGTTCGCTAGTTAGAATCCCAGGGCATACTGAGTGACTCCAGCCAGGACTCTTAAGCAACCAAATTGGCGAGGGTAGGGTAGAGTCACATGGGGTAACCTCCTCGTGATCGCTATAATGTGGAGTCAGGACCACTCGGCTGTATCGACAGCATCACACAATGACCCTCTCATTCCATTGACTTTATGAAGGACATCGTTTACTGTGGGCATGTCAATATTTTACATCCATTCTCAATTTGGCCGGGAATATCAGTGCAAAAGCAACCTTCCGTTGATGTGAGAGTTCCTTGCATTGAATCTGATCCCATTTCTCTCTTGTCGAATTTGCAACTTCTGGGAACAAGAAAAAACGGTGATTCTTCCAAGAAAGTCTTCATTTACTCCTCGTTTTGCGTAACACAACATCTTGATCAGATGATCTCAGAAATTTGGCCAGAATTGTTAGGGGCCTGTCTCCCTCAGTGGATCTCCGAGCCGGAACTCTGTGAGATCCCTCGATTTCCAGCTTCTGGCCTGTTATGTCTAGCAGACTTGGGAAAAGCTCATCTAGGAATTTCACCATATTTCGGCCTTTTTTGACCTCAGGAATTCCAACAATTCGGACATTGTTTTGCCAGTTACAATTCTCAAGACGTGCTCCAAGTCTGTCTTTGTCGCTAGCGGGTTAGCAGCTAATTTCCTCTCTTATGACTCCAGAGAATTGATCCGTTTCTCGACGTCCCCCACTCTTGTAACCAACACCGTGAATTTCATCTCCATGTCAGTGATCGAACGACGTATTACAGCAAGATCCTCCAAATCAAATCAAATTAAATCAAATCACTTTATTGTCACACTACTGTGTACACGAGTGCAACAGCAGGTGAAATTCTTGTGTGCAGTTCCGAGCAACATTGCAGTAATGACAGTGACGAGACATAAACCACTTTACAATAAACAACATATTTACACAAAACAATTTACATAACAAATGTACACATACTTACACAACAATTTACATAACAAATGTACACAATACACACAATGTAGAATACACATACACTAGATACGGGTATAAATATATATAAACACTAATTGAATTGGGAGAATATATTGACAGAGTGATGATTAATAAAGTGCAGTGCTGATTGTTGATCGTGAGAGATCATGTGTTCAAAAGTCTTATTGCTTGTGGGAAGAAGCTGTCATGTAGTCGGGTGGTGTGGGTCCTGATGCTGCGATACCGCCTGCCTGATGGAAGCAGTGAAAGCAGCCCATGACTCGGGTGACTGGAGTCTCTGATGATCCTCCGAGCTTTATTCACACACCGTCTGTTATATATATCCTGGAGGGAGGGAAGCTCACCTCCGATGATGTTTCTGGCAGTTCGCACCACCCTTTGCAGGTCTTTGCGGTTGTGGGCGGTGCTATTGCCGTACCAGGCGGTGATGCAGCCAGTCAGGATGCTCTCTACAGTACTGGTGTAGAACCGTGTGAGGATGTGGTGGTTCATTCCGAACTTCCTCAGCCGTCTCAGGAAGAAGAGGCGCTGGTGAGCCTTCTTCACAACGGCCTCAGTGTGGACGGACCATGTGAGTTCCTCAGTGATGTGGACACCGAGGAACTTGAAGCTGCTGACTCTCTCCACCGGTGCTCCATTAATGGTGATGGGGCTGTGTTCTCTGTCTTTCTTCCTGAAGTCCACCACAAGCTCCTTGGTTTTACTGACGTTGAGGAAGAGGTTGTGCTCCTGACACCAGCGTGTCAGAGTGTGCACCTCCTCTCTGTAGGCCGTTTCATCATTGTCAGTGATCAGACCTACAACCGTCGTATCGTCAGCAAACTTAATGATGGCATTGGAGCTATGTGTCGCCACACAGTCATGTGTGTAAAGGGAATACAGGAGTGGGCTGAGAACACAGCCCTGCGGGGCTCCAGTGTTGAGGGTCAGTGATGAGGAGATGTTGCTGCCCATTCTAACCACCTGACGTCTGCCTGACAGGAAATCCAGGATCCAGCTGCACAGCGAGCTGTTTAAGCCCAGAGCCCGGAGTTTCACATCAAGCTTGGAGGGCACTATGGTGTTGAATGCTGAGCTGTAGTCTACAAACAGCATTCTCACATAAGTGTTCCTTTTTTCCAGGTGGGAAAGAGCAGTGTGTATTGTAGATGCAATGGCGTCATCAGTGGAGCGGTTGTTACGGTAGGCAAACTGCAATGGGTCCAAAGAGGTGGGCAGAACAGAGCAGATGTGATCTCTGATCAACCTCTCAAAGCATTTGCTGATGATGGGGGTGAGGGCAACAGGACGCCAGTCATTTAAGCAAGTGATTTTTGATTGCTTCGGTACAGGCACAATGGTTGATGTTTTGAAGCATGTGGGGACTACAGACAGGGATAGGGACAAGTTGAAAATGTCCGTAAAAACACCAGCCAGTTGGTTCGCGCATGCTCTGATGACGCGGCCCGGAATGCCGTCTGGACCCGCGGCTTTACGGATGTTCACCCGTCGAAAGGATCGGGTTACATCCGCAACAGAGACGGAGAGTGAACCATCATCTGTAGTATTGGCCGCGAGTGCTCTCTCTGTGAGGGCGGTGTTGTTGTCCTCGAAACGAGCATAAAATGTATTAAGCTCGTCCGGGAGAGAGGCAGCGGTGTTCATGGCGGAGTTTTTATTCCGTTTATAGTCCGTGATGGTGTTAATCCAAATCAGTAGCGACCTTCATCAGCGTTGCCATCATCCTCAACAGTTGACGCTGAATCTCTTTCGCCTCAATGGCCAAATTGAGTTCTTTGTCAGTGGTATCAGCTTGAGCACGTAAGTGTCTCTTAATGTCTCCAGAGCCCGAGGATTTTGAATGCTTTGACGTATTGTCTTCTTAGAACAGTTATGAAACAGGATATATCAAATTTGACCGCTTTATGACACAAAAAGTATTCAAACTAGCAAAGTGCACAGAGCCCGAACATCACATGGCGCCATGCGACTCACACACACACCTTCCCACCCTTGGCTACGCCACTGCTTAAATATTGATCTGTTTCTCACCCAAAGCAATTGTATCACTTTAGAAGACTAGATTACTTTTACTAGGATCGTATGTGCTTATTGATCTTCTGAGTTCTGATCACAATTCACTTGCATTGTATGGAACTACAGAGCTGAGATATTCCTCTAAAAACCTTCATTTGTGTTCTGCAGAAGAAATAAAGTGAAACATATTCAGGATGGTATGAGGGTGAGTAAATGATGTGACGATTTGAGTTTTTTGGGTGAACTATCCTGTTAAACTCAGGGGCTGAGTTCGGAATTGTAGACTATTAGAACTTTACATTTTTGTAGGGATGTTGTTAGTTTTTAAAGATTTAAAATGTGTTATTTCTGTTTTCAACAGTAGAGTTTCCAGCTTGTATGGCACCCTGGGCAAATTATACTAAATGTAATATTTCAAGAAGAGGTGGCATGTAAACTAAATAAAAATACTTAAGTAAATCTTTTACTGACATACATATGCTTTGGTGTACATATTGGCTTATTGGATGTTGTGAAGACTAGCATGTTAATGAGACTAAATGTGACCACACAAAATCTTCAGGTTAACTTTTAAATAATTAGAATCACCTTATTTGTAAACGCCCAGTCTGATGAATGAAGACTGTTAATTGAACAGGGAGTGACATCGTTAATGAGCTGCACTTTGTAGGATTCAAAAAGGGATCCAAATGAACGATGATTTCAGTTGTGGAGCAATGGCAGAAAGTATGGGTATATTTTATCTTTTGGTACTTTGTGTGTGGGTTTGTGCTTTCTGTCATGCTGTTCCACAGTGGAGTAATCTGCCCCAGGTGCCTCAAGCTTCAGTCTTCCAGCAAAGTGACCAACAAGGAGGGATTCCAGATTCCAAGAGTGGTCAAGCACTTGCGTTTCAGCCAAGCGATCAACAGTTTTTGACTCGGCGACAAGGGGGAAATCCAGTCCAGAATCCTCAGGCTGCAGTCCTCCAGCATACTCGAGGAGGAATTTTATCCCAGAATCCTCAAGATGTTGTGTTCCGGCCAAGTGATAATTTACGTCAACAGAACGTACAACTGAAAACCCAACAAGGGTGGGTTCCAGCCCAGAATCCTCAAGCTAGTGCTTTCCAGCCAAGTGACAAGCAGTTTTTAGCTCAACAGGGTCTGCAACTGCAAAATCAAGGGTGGGGTCCAGCCCAGAATCCTCGATGTTGTGTTCCGGCCAAGTGATAATTTACGTCAGCAGAAAGTACAACTGAAAACTCAACAAGGGTGGGTTCCAGCCCAGAATCCTCAAGCTAGTGCTTTCCAGCCAAGTGACAAGCAGGTTTTAGCTCAACCGGGACTGCAACTGCAAAATCAAGGATGGGGTCCAGCCCAGAATCCTCAAGATGTTGTGTTCCAGCCAAAAGATCAGCGTTATTTGGCTCAACAGGCCCTGCAACAGCAAACCGCAAAACGGTTTCCTCAAGCATTTCCACCCAAGCAGCCAGTGGCACAGCCTCTTGACAAGTGTGCTGTAGCTGATTATGAGCAGATCCAATGTGGTCAACCTGGTATCAGTGCTGCTGAGTGCGACGCTATAAACTGTTGCTTTGACGGACAGCAATGTTACTATGGGAAAGCCGGTAAGCGCATTGAGCCTATGTGAGGTTGTTCATATTAAACCGATTCTGAGGTAACTTGCTTTCTACCTTGAAACAGTGACTGTCCAGTGTATTCGAGATGGCCAGTTTGTGGTTGTGGTGGCTAGAGATGTTACACTGCCTTCACTAAGTCTGGATACAGTCCGTCTGTTGGGTGGAAATGACCCACCTTGTGCTGCAGTTGGGTCCACACCTTCCTTTGCCATTTACCAATTCCCTGTCACAGCATGTGGCACAAGCATGATGGTGGGTACTGGTGCTGTTTAGACTTGCTTTGCTTGGAAAAGAGTGTATGCTAACCATGTTGCTGTTTGCAGGAGGACAATGGATATGTGGTGTATGAGAACAGAATGACTTCATCCTATGAAGTGGGGATTGGACCACTTGGTTCCATCACAAGGGACAGTCACTTTGAGTAGGTGATCTATGCTTTACCTTAAATGCTAATCTTTGACTTGTGCTACAAGCTCACCGTTTGCTGTCCAGGCTTCTCTTCCAGTGTAGGTATTCTGGCACTGCTGTTCAAGCTCTGGTTGTGGAGGTCAACACCGTTCCTCCACCTCCACCTGTAGCTGCTCCTGGACCCCTCCGAGTGGAGCTTCGCCTGGCAAACGGACAATGTGTCACTAAAGGATGCGCAGAAGGTAATGTACTGCTTCTCTAGATGGCTGTCTTGAAAGTGTACCTTGGGGTTTCTAAAATGTTCTCCTCCTGCAGAGGATGCTGCATACACGTCCTACTACAGTGATTCTGATTACCCAGTCACAAAAGTCCTACGACAACCTGTGTATGTTGAGGTGCACCTGTTGGAGAGGACTGACCCCAATATTGTCCTGATGCTGGGACATTGCTGGGCAACATCATCCCCTGATTCCCTCAGCCTACCTCAGTGGGACCTTCTAGTTAATGGGTGAGTATAACCCCAGCATTTGTGTCATTGGTCTGTTTTGAGCTAGTCCTGACTGTTACTGTGCCTTCCAGATGCCCTTACCAGGATGATCGTTACCTCACCACACTGGTTCCTGTGGATGGCTCCTCTGGTCTTCAGTTCCCGACCCACTACAAGCGCTTTATTGTGAAGATGTTCACGTTTGTGGATCCAGCATCACTAGCTCCACTGCAGGGAATGGTATGATTACCATCCAACTTTTAACACCCAGAAACTCCTCCTAATGGCTCTTATGAATGCTATGGTTAATCCCCCTTCTTGCTCAGGTCTTCATCCACTGTAGTACATCAGTGTGCCATCCCTCTTCCACTGGCTCCTGTGAGCAGAGCTGCACCAGGCAAAGTAGGTGTATTACTTCACTGTGGTTTGTCCTTTTGTAGCTTGTACATTGCTTTTAACCTCTGCCTTCTCTTGTATTCCAGAAAGGGATGTTGGTGAAAATGTTGAGCAGGCTGTCGTTTCCAGTGGGGGCATTTTCTTCATGTAAATTAATAAAGTTACCAGACACAAACCACTGTCTAAGCTGTTTTAATGAGGGGCTGTAACTGCAGAATTCACTGAGGCTGCAAGCAATACCATGACCATTATTACAGAAGGTTATGCAATTGATGACCGATATGCCTATTGTCTCATTCGGTGTTTAAATTTGCTCAAGTACAGAAGTAAAGTTTTATAATAAAACAAAATCTTGGGTAGGCCTATGAAACGTAATCTGGGATGGATTACTGGGACTTTGCTGTGCTATGAAATTGCTTGAAATAAGAGAGGGACATCTACATGGAGAAATTATAGCAGGTAGTTTTTGTATTTGGAATACAATTCATTTGAATAACCTTCCCAATCATAGATAAATGTAATGAAGCCCACCTGTCCACATCACTCAAACCTTTTTATTAACTAAATAACACAAATTTGCTGGGAACAAAATGGCCAAATACTTAATGCCCTGTTTGGGCCACTGGAAGGCGCCTGGCTGGAAAGCCTTTACTGGGCGGTACGCTATCAGAGCCAAAGCTTCGGATTTAGACCAATTGACTCTGTATCCTGAGAACTAAGAAAAGGAATTCATAGATCTAACGAATAATAGAATATCATCTCCGTAATGCAACATACCTCCCACCAGCACCCCTGGAAATTCATCTTCCTTTCTTATCGCGACTGTTAATGGTTCCAAGGCCAGACAGAACAATAATGGCTAAAGAGGGCAACCCTGCCGGGTGCCCCATCCAGAGTAAAATAGTCTGAAATAATACATTTGTTTGTACCGCTGCTACCGGATGTCTATAAAGTAACTAAGCCATCCAATAAAAGGATTCCCGAACCTGTATATTTCCAAAATCTTAAAAACATAATCCCAGGGGCCTGGGTAGCCTTAGTGGTAAAGACGCGGCATCCACCCCTGGAGTTCGCTAGTTAGAATCCCAGGGCATACTGAGTGACTCCAGCCAGGACTCTTAAGCAACCAAATTGGCGAGGGTAGGGTAGAGTCACATGGGGTAACCTCCTCGTGATCGCTATAATGTGGAGTCAGGACCACTCGGCTGTATCGACAGCATCACACAATGACCCTCTCATTCCATTGACTTTATGAAGGACATCGTTTACTGTGGGCATGTCAATATTTTACATCCATTCTCAATTTGGCCGGGAATATCAGTGCAAAAGCAACCTTCCGTTGATGTGAGAGTTCCTTGCATTGAATCTGATCACATTTCTCTCTTGTCGAATTTGCAACTTCTGGGAACAAGAAAAAACGGTGATTCTTCCAAGAAAGTCTTCATTTACTCCTCGTTTTGCGTAACACAACATCTTGATCAGATGATCTCAGAAATTTGGCCAGAATTGTTAGGGGCCTGTCTCCCTCAGTGGATCTCCGAGCCGGAACTCTGTGAGATCCCTCGATTTCCAGCTTCTGGCCTGTTATGTCTAGCAGACTTGGGAAAAGCTCATCTAGGAATTTCACCATATTTCGGCCTTTTTTGACCTCAGGAATTCCAACAATTCGGACATTGTTTTGCCAGTTACAATTCTCAAGACGTGCTCCAAGTCTGTCTTTGTCGCTAGCGGGTTAGCAGCTAATTTCCTCTCTTATGACTCCAGAGAATTGATCCGTTTCTCGACGTCCCCCACTCTTGTAACCAACACCGTGAATTTCATCTCCATGTCAGTGATCGAACGACGTATTACAGCAAGATCCTCCAAATCAAATCAAATTAAATCAAATCACTTTATTGTCACACTACTGTGTACACGAGTGCAACAGCAGGTGAAATTCTTGTGTGCAGTTCCGAGCAACATTGCAGTAATGACAGTGACGAGACATAAACCACTTTACAATAAACAACATATTTACACAAAACAATTTACATAACAAATGTACACATACTTACACAACAATTTACATAACAAATGTACACAATACACACAATGTAGAATACACATACACTAGATACGGGTATAAATATATATAAACACTAATTGAATTGGGAGAATATATTGACAGAGTGATGATTAATAAAGTGCAGTGCTGATTGTTGATCGTGAGAGATCATGTGTTCAAAAGTCTTATTGCTTGTGGGAAGAAGCTGTCATGTAGTCGGGTGGTGTGGGTCCTGATGCTGCGATACCGCCTGCCTGATGGAAGCAGTGAAAGCAGCCCATGACTCGGGTGACTGGAGTCTCTGATGATCCTCCGAGCTTTATTCACACACCGTCTGTTATATATATCCTGGAGGGAGGGAAGCTCACCTCCGATGATGTTTCTGGCAGTTCGCACCACCCTTTGCAGGTCTTTGCGGTTGTGGGCGGTGCTATTGCCGTACCAGGCGGTGATGCAGCCAGTCAGGATGCTCTCTACAGTACTGGTGTAGAACCGTGTGAGGATGTGGTGGTTCATTCCGAACTTCCTCAGCCGTCTCAGGAAGAAGAGGCGCTGGTGAGCCTTCTTCACAACGGCCTCAGTGTGGACGGACCATGTGAGTTCCTCAGTGATGTGGACACCGAGGAACTTGAAGCTGCTGACTCTCTCCACCGGTGCTCCATTAATGGTGATGGGGCTGTGTTCTCTGTCTTTCTTCCTGAAGTCCACCACAAGCTCCTTGGTTTTACTGACGTTGAGGAAGAGGTTGTGCTCCTGACACCAGCGTGTCAGAGTGTGCACCTCCTCTCTGTAGGCCGTTTCATCATTGTCAGTGATCAGACCTACAACCGTCGTATCGTCAGCAAACTTAATGATGGCATTGGAGCTATGTGTCGCCACACAGTCATGTGTGTAAAGGGAATACAGGAGTGGGCTGAGAACACAGCCCTGCGGGGCTCCAGTGTTGAGGGTCAGTGATGAGGAGATGTTGCTGCCCATTCTAACCACCTGACGTCTGCCTGACAGGAAATCCAGGATCCAGCTGCACAGCGAGCTGTTTAAGCCCAGAGCCCGGAGTTTCACATCAAGCTTGGAGGGCACTATGGTGTTGAATGCTGAGCTGTAGTCTACAAACAGCATTCTCACATAAGTGTTCCTTTTTTCCAGGTGGGAAAGAGCAGTGTGTATTGTAGATGCAATGGCGTCATCAGTGGAGCGGTTGTTACGGTAGGCAAACTGCAATGGGTCCAAAGAGGTGGGCAGAACAGAGCAGATGTGATCTCTGATCAACCTCTCAAAGCATTTGCTGATGATGGGGGTGAGGGCAACAGGACGCCAGTCATTTAAGCAAGTGATTTTTGATTGCTTCGGTACAGGCACAATGGTTGATGTTTTGAAGCATGTGGGGACTACAGACAGGGATAGGGACAAGTTGAAAATGTCCGTAAAAACACCAGCCAGTTGGTTCGCGCATGCTCTGATGACGCGGCCCGGAATGCCGTCTGGACCCGCGGCTTTACGGATGTTCACCCGTCGAAAGGATCGGGTTACATCCGCAACAGAGACGGAGAGTGAACCATCATCTGTAGTATTGGCCGCGAGTGCTCTCTCTGTGAGGGCGGTGTTGTTGTCCTCGAAACGAGCATAAAATGTATTAAGCTCGTCCGGGAGAGAGGCAGCGGTGTTCATGGCGGAGTTTTTATTCCGTTTATAGTCCGTGATGGTGTTAATCCAAATCAGTAGCGACCTTCATCAGCGTTGCCATCATCCTCAACAGTTGACGCTGAATCTCTTTCGCCTCAATGGCCAAATTGAGTTCTTTGTCAGTGGTATCAGCTTGAGCACGTAAGTGTCTCTTAATGTCTCCAGAGCCCGAGGATTTTGAATGCTTTGACGTATTGTCTTCTTAGAACAGTTATGAAACAGGATATATCAAATTTGACCGCTTTATGACACAAAAAGTATTCAAACTAGCAAAGTGCACAGAGCCCGAACATCACATGGCGCCATGCGACTCACACACACACCTTCCCACCCTTGGCTACGCCACTGCTTAAATATTGATCTGTTTCTCACCCAAAGCAATTGTATCACTTTAGAAGACTAGATTACTTTTACTAGGATCGTATGTGCTTATTGATCTTCTGAGTTCTGATCACAATTCACTTGCATTGTATGGAACTACAGAGCTGAGATATTCCTCTAAAAACCTTCATTTGTGTTCTGCAGAAGAAATAAAGTGAAACATATTCAGGATGGTATGAGGGTGAGTAAATGATGTGACGATTTGAGTTTTTTGGGTGAACTATCCTGTTAAACTCAGGGGCTGAGTTCGGAATTGTAGACTATTAGAACTTTACATTTTTGTAGGGATGTTGTTAGTTTTTAAAGATTTAAAATGTGTTATTTCTGTTTTCAACAGTAGAGTTTCCAGCTTGTATGGCACCCTGGGCAAATTATACTAAATGTAATATTTCAAGAAGAGGTGGCATGTAAACTAAATAAAAATACTTAAGTAAATCTTTTACTGACATACATATGCTTTGGTGTACATATTGGCTTATTGGATGTTGTGAAGACTAGCATGTTAATGAGACTAAATGTGACCACACAAAATCTTCAGGTTAACTTTTAAATAATTAGAATCACCTTATTTGTAAACGCCCAGTCTGATGAATGAAGACTGTTAATTGAACAGGGAGTGACATCGTTAATGAGCTGCACTTTGTAGGATTCAAAAAGGGATCCAAATGAACGATGATTTCAGTTGTGGAGCAATGGCAGAAAGTATGGGTATATTTTATCTTTTGGTACTTTGTGTGTGGGTTTGTGCTTTCTGTCATGCTGTTCCACAGTGGAGTAATCTGCCCCAGGTGCCTCAAGCTTCAGTCTTCCAGCAAAGTGACCAACAAGGAGGGATTCCAGATTCCAAGAGTGGTCAAGCACTTGCGTTTCAGCCAAGCGATCAACAGTTTTTGACTCGGCGACAAGGGGGAAATCCAGTCCAGAATCCTCAGGCTGCAGTCCTCCAGCATACTCGAGGAGGAATTTTATCCCAGAATCCTCAAGATGTTGTGTTCCGGCCAAGTGATAATTTACGTCAACAGAACGTACAACTGAAAACCCAACAAGGGTGGGTTCCAGCCCAGAATCCTCAAGCTAGTGCTTTCCAGCCAAGTGACAAGCAGTTTTTAGCTCAACAGGGTCTGCAACTGCAAAATCAAGGGTGGGGTCCAGCCCAGAATCCTCGAGATGTTGTGTTCCGGCCAAGTGATAATTTACGTCAGCAGAAAGTACAACTGAAAACTCAACAAGGGTGGGTTCCAGCCCAGAATCCTCAAGCTAGTGCTTTCCAGCCAAGTGACAAGCAGGTTTTAGCTCAACCGGGACTGCAACTGCAAAATCAAGGATGGGGTCCAGCCCAGAATCCTCAAGATGTTGTGTTCCAGCCAAAAGATCAGCGTTATTTGGCTCAACATGCCCTGCAACAGCAAACCGCAAAACGGTTTCCTCAAGCATTTCCACCCAAGCAGCCAGTGGCACAGCCTCTTGACAAGTGTGCTGTAGCTGATTATGAGCAGATCCAATGTGGTCAACCTGGTATCAGTGCTGCTGAGTGCGACGCTATAAACTGTTGCTTTGACGGACAGCAATGTTACTATGGGAAAGCCGGTAAGCGCATTGAGCCTATGTGAGGTTGTTCATATTAAACCGATTCTGAGGTAACTTGCTTTCTACCTTGAAACAGTGACTGTCCAGTGTATTCGAGATGGCCAGTTTGTGGTTGTGGTGGCTAGAGATGTTACACTGCCTTCACTAAGTCTGGATACAGTCCGTCTGTTGGGTGGAAATGACCCACCTTGTGCTGCAGTTGGGTCCACACCTTCCTTTGCCATTTACCAATTCCCTGTCACAGCATGTGGCACAAGCATGATGGTGGGTACTGGTGCTGTTTAGACTTGCTTTGCTTGGAAAAGAGTGTATGCTAACCATGTTGCTGTTTGCAGGAGGACAATGGATATGTGGTGTATGAGAACAGAATGACTTCATCCTATGAAGTGGGGATTGGACCACTTGGTTCCATCACAAGGGACAGTCACTTTGAGTAGGTGATCTATGCTTTACCTTAAATGCTAATCTTTGACTTGTGCTACAAGCTCACCGTTTGCTGTCCAGGCTTCTCTTCCAGTGTAGGTATTCTGGCACTGCTGTTCAAGCTCTGGTTGTGGAGGTCAACACCGTTCCTCCACCTCCACCTGTAGCTGCTCCTGGACCCCTCCGAGTGGAGCTTCGCCTGGCAAACGGACAATGTGTCACTAAAGGATGCGCAGAAGGTAATGTACTGCTTCTCTAGATGGCTGTCTTGAAAGTGTACCTTGGGGTTTCTAAAATGTTCTCCTCCTGCAGAGGATGCTGCATACACGTCCTACTACAGTGATTCTGATTACCCAGTCACAAAAGTCCTACGACAACCTGTGTATGTTGAGGTGCACCTGTTGGAGAGGACTGACCCCAATATTGTCCTGATGCTGGGACATTGCTGGGCAACATCATCCCCTGATTCCCTCAGCCTACCTCAGTGGGACCTTCTAGTTAATGGGTGAGTATAACCCCAGCATTTGTGTCATTGGTCTGTTTTGAGCTAGTCCTGACTGTTACTGTGCCTTCCAGATGCCCTTACCAGGATGATCGTTACCTCACCACACTGGTTCCTGTGGATGGCTCCTCTGGTCTTCAGTTCCCGACCCACTACAAGCGCTTTATTGTGAAGATGTTCACGTTTGTGGATCCAGCATCACTAGCTCCACTGCAGGGAATGGTATGATTACCATCCAACTTTTAACACCCAGAAACTCCTCCTAATGGCTCTTATGAATGCTATGGTTAATCCCCCTTCTTGCTCAGGTCTTCATCCACTGTAGTACATCAGTGTGCCATCCCTCTTCCACTGGCTCCTGTGAGCAGAGCTGCACCAGGCAAAGTAGGTGTATTACTTCACTGTGGTTTGTCCTTTTGTAGCTTGTACATTGCTTTTAACCTCTGCCTTCTCTTGTATTCCAGAAAGGGATGTTGGTGAAAATGTTGAGCAGGCTGTCGTTTCCAGTGGGGGCATTTTCTTCATGTAAATTAATAAAGTTACCAGACACAAACCACTGTCTAAGCTGTTTTAATGAGGGGCTGTAACTGCAGAATTCACTGAGGCTGCAAGCAATACCATGACCATTATTACAGAAGGTTATGCAATTGATGACCGATATGCCTATTGTCTCATTCGGTGTTTAAATTTGCTCAAGTACAGAAGTAAAGTTTTATAATAAAACAAAATCTTGGGTAGGCCTATGAAACGTAATCTGGGATGGATTACTGGGACTTTGCTGTGCTATGAAATTGCTTGAAATAAGAGAGGGACATCTACATGGAGAAATTATAGCAGGTAGTTTTTGTATTTGGAATACAATTCATTTGAATAACCTTCCCAATCATAGATAAATGTAATGAAGCCCACCTGTCCACATCACTCAAACCTTTTTATTAACTAAATAACACAAATTTGCTGGGAATAAAATGGCCAAATACTTAATGCCCTGTTTGGGCCACTGGAAGGCGCCTGGCTGGAAAGCCTTTACTGGGCGGTACGCTATCAGAGCCAAAGCTTCGGATTTAGACCAATTGACTCTGTATCCTGAGAACTAAGAAAAGGAATTCATAGATCTAACGAATAATAGAATATCATCTCCGTAATGCAACATACCTCCCACCAGCACCCCTGGAAATTCATCTTCCTTTCTTATCGCGACTGTTAATGGTTCCAAGGCCAGACAGAACAATAATGGCTAAAGAGGGCAACCCTGCCGGGTGCCCCATCCAGAGTAAAATAGTCTGAAATAATACATTTGTTTGTACCGCTGCTACCGGATGTCTATAAAGTAACTAAGCCATCCAATAAAAGGATTCCCGAACCTGTATATTTCCAAAATCTTAAAAACATAATCCCAGGGGCCTGGGTAGCCTTAGTGGTAAAGACGCGGCATCCACCCCTGGAGTTCGCTAGTTAGAATCCCAGGGCATACTGAGTGACTCCAGCCAGGACTCTTAAGCAACCAAATTGGCGAGGGTAGGGTAGAGTCACATGGGGTAACCTCCTCGTGATCGCTATAATGTGGAGTCAGGACCACTCGGCTGTATCGACAGCATCACACAATGACCCTCTCATTCCATTGACTTTATGAAGGACATCGTTTACTGTGGGCATGTCAATATTTTACATCCATTCTCAATTTGGCCGGGAATATCAGTGCAAAAGCAACCTTCCGTTGATGTGAGAGTTACTTGCATTGAATCTGATCACATTTCTCTCTTGTCGAATTTGCAACTTCTGGGAACAAGAAAAAACGGTGATTCTTCCAAGAAAGTCTTCATTTACTCCTCGTTTTGCGTAACACAACATCTTGATCAGATGATCTCAGAAATTTGGCCAGAATTGTTAGGGGCCTGTCTCCCTCAGTGGATCTCCGAGCCGGAACTCTGTGAGATCCCTCGATTTCCAGCTTCTGGCCTGTTATGTCTAGCAGACTTGGGAAAAGCTCATCTAGGAATTTCACCATATTTCGGCCTTTTTTGACCTCAGGAATTCCAACAATTCGGACATTGTTTTGCCAGTTACAATTCTCAAGACGTGCTCCAAGTCTGTCTTTGTTGCTAGCGGGTTAGCAGCTAATTTCCTCTCTTATGACTCCAGAGAATTGATCCGTTTCTCGACGTCCCCCACTCTTGTAACCAACACCGTGAATTTCATCTCCATGTCAGTGATCGAACGACGTATTACAGCAAGATCCTCCAAATCAAATCAAATTAAATCAAATCACTTTATTGTCACACTACTGTGTACACGAGTGCAACAGCAGGTGAAATTCTTGTGTGCAGTTCCGAGCAACATTGCAGTAATGACAGTGACGAGACATAAACCACTTTACAATAAACAACATATTTACACAAAACAATTTACATAACAAATGTACACATACTTACACAACAATTTACATAACAAATGTACACAATACACACAATGTAGAATACACATACACTAGATACGGGTATAAATATATATAAACACTAATTGAATTGGGAGAATATATTGACAGAGTGATGATTAATAAAGTGCAGTGCTGATTGTTGATCGTGAGAGATCATGTGTTCAAAAGTCTTATTGCTTGTGGGAAGAAGCTGTCATGTAGTCGGGTGGTGTGGGTCCTGATGCTGCGATACCGCCTGCCTGATGGAAGCAGTGAAAGCAGCCCATGACTCGGGTGACTGGAGTCTCTGATGATCCTCCGAGCTTTATTCACACACCGTCTGTTATATATATCCTGGAGGGAGGGAAGCTCACCTCCGATGATGTTTCTGGCAGTTCGCACCACCCTTTGCAGGTCTTTGCGGTTGTGGGCGGTGCTATTGCCGTACCAGGCGGTGATGCAGCCAGTCAGGATGCTCTCTACAGTACTGGTGTAGAACCGTGTGAGGATGTGGTGGTTCATTCCGAACTTCCTCAGCCGTCTCAGGAAGAAGAGGCGCTGGTGAGCCTTCTTCACAACGGCCTCAGTGTGGACGGACCATGTGAGTTCCTCAGTGATGTGGACACCGAGGAACTTGAAGCTGCTGACTCTCTCCACCGGTGCTCCATTAATGGTGATGGGGCTGTGTTCTCTGTCTTTCTTCCTGAAGTCCACCACAAGCTCCTTGGTTTTACTGACGTTGAGGAAGAGGTTGTGCTCCTGACACCAGCGTGTCAGAGTGTGCACCTCCTCTCTGTAGGCCGTTTCATCATTGTCAGTGATCAGACCTACAACCGTCGTATCGTCAGCAAACTTAATGATGGCATTGGAGCTATGTGTCGCCACACAGTCATGTGTGTAAAGGGAATACAGGAGTGGGCTGAGAACACAGCCCTGCGGGGCTCCAGTGTTGAGGGTCAGTGATGAGGAGATGTTGCTGCCCATTCTAACCACCTGACGTCTGCCTGACAGGAAATCCAGGATCCAGCTGCACAGCGAGCTGTTTAAGCCCAGAGCCCGGAGTTTCACATCAAGCTTGGAGGGCACTATGGTGTTGAATGCTGAGCTGTAGTCTACAAACAGCATTCTCACATAAGTGTTCCTTTTTTCCAGGTGGGAAAGAGCAGTGTGTATTGTAGATGCAATGGCGTCATCAGTGGAGCGGTTGTTACGGTAGGCAAACTGCAATGGGTCCAAAGAGGTGGGCAGAACAGAGCAGATGTGATCTCTGATCAACCTCTCAAAGCATTTGCTGATGATGGGGGTGAGGGCAACAGGACGCCAGTCATTTAAGCAAGTGATTTTTGATTGCTTCGGTACAGGCACAATGGTTGATGTTTTGAAGCATGTGGGGACTACAGACAGGGATAGGGACAAGTTGAAAATGTCCGTAAAAACACCAGCCAGTTGGTTCGCGCATGCTCTGATGACGCGGCCCGGAATGCCGTCTGGACCCGCGGCTTTACGGATGTTCACCCGTCGAAAGGATCGGGTTACATCCGCAACAGAGACGGAGAGTGAACCATCATCTGTAGTATTGGCCGCGAGTGCTCTCTCTGTGAGGGCGGTGTTGTTGTCCTCGAAACGAGCATAAAATGTATTAAGCTCGTCCGGGAGAGAGGCAGCGGTGTTCATGGCGGAGTTTTTATTCCGTTTATAGTCCGTGATGGTGTTAATCCAAATCAGTAGCGACCTTCATCAGCGTTGCCATCATCCTCAACAGTTGACGCTGAATCTCTTTCGCCTCAATGGCCAAATTGAGTTCTTTGTCAGTGGTATCAGCTTGAGCACGTAAGTGTCTCTTAATGTCTCCAGAGCCCGAGGATTTTGAATGCTTTGACGTATTGTCTTCTTAGAACAGTTATGAAACAGGATATATCAAATTTGACCGCTTTATGACACAAAAAGTATTCAAACTAGCAAAGTGCACAGAGCCCGAACATCACATGGCGCCATGCGACTCACACACACACCTTCCCACCCTTGGCTACGCCACTGCTTAAATATTGATCTGTTTCTCACCCAAAGCAATTGTATCACTTTAGAAGACTAGATTACTTTTACTAGGATCGTATGTGCTTATTGATCTTCTGAGTTCTGATCACAATTCACTTGCATTGTATGGAACTACAGAGCTGAGATATTCCTCTAAAAACCTTCATTTGTGTTCTGCAGAAGAAATAAAGTGAAACATATTCAGGATGGTATGAGGGTGAGTAAATGATGTGACGATTTGAGTTTTTTGGGTGAACTATCCTGTTAAACTCAGGGGCTGAGTTCGGAATTGTAGACTATTAGAACTTTACATTTTTGTAGGGATGTTGTTAGTTTTTAAAGATTTAAAATGTGTTATTTCTGTTTTCAACAGTAGAGTTTCCAGCTTGTATGGCACCCTGGGCAAATTATACTAAATGTAATATTTCAAGAAGAGGTGGCATGTAAACTAAATAAAAATACTTAAGTAAATCTTTTACTGACATACATATGCTTTGGTGTACATATTGGCTTATTGGATGTTGTGAAGACTAGCATGTTAATGAGACTAAATGTGACCACACAAAATCTTCAGGTTAACTTTTAAATAATTAGAATCACCTTATTTGTAAACGCCCAGTCTGATGAATGAAGACTGTTAATTGAACAGGGAGTGACATCGTTAATGAGCTGCACTTTGTAGGATTCAAAAAGGGATCCAAATGAACGATGATTTCAGTTGTGGAGCAATGGCAGAAAGTATGGGTATATTTTATCTTTTGGTACTTTGTGTGTGGGTTTGTGCTTTCTGTCATGCTGTTCCACAGTGGAGTAATCTGCCCCAGGTGCCTCAAGCTTCAGTCTTCCAGCAAAGTGACCAACAAGGAGGGATTCCAGATTCCAAGAGTGGTCAAGCACTTGCGTTTCAGCCAAGCGATCAACAGTTTTTGACTCGGCGACAAGGGGGAAATCCAGTCCAGAATCCTCAGGCTGCAGTCCTCCAGCATACTCGAGGAGGAATTTTATCCCAGAATCCTCAAGATGTTGTGTTCCGGCCAAGTGATAATTTACGTCAACAGAACGTACAACTGAAAACCCAACAAGGGTGGGTTCCAGCCCAGAATCCTCAAGCTAGTGCTTTCCAGCCAAGTGACAAGCAGTTTTTAGCTCAACAGGGTCTGCAACTGCAAAATCAAGGGTGGGGTCCAGCCCAGAATCCTCGAGATGTTGTGTTCCGGCCAAGTGATAATTTACGTCAGCAGAAAGTACAACTGAAAACTCAACAAGGGTGGGTTCCAGCCCAGAATCCTCAAGCTAGTGCTTTCCAGCCAAGTGACAAGCAGGTTTTAGCTCAACCGGGACTGCAACTGCAAAATCAAGGATGGGGTCCAGCCCAGAATCCTCAAGATGTTGTGTTCCAGCCAAAAGATCAGCGTTATTTGGCTCAACAGGCCCTGCAACAGCAAACCGCAAAACGGTTTCCTCAAGCATTTCCACCCAAGCAGCCAGTGGCACAGCCTCTTGACAAGTGTGCTGTAGCTGATTATGAGCAGATCCAATGTGGTCAACCTGGTATCAGTGCTGCTGAGTGCGACGCTATAAACTGTTGCTTTGACGGACAGCAATGTTACTATGGGAAAGCCGGTAAGCGCATTGAGCCTATGTGAGGTTGTTCATATTAAACTGATTCTGAGGTAACTTGCTTTCTACCTTGAAACAGTGACTGTCCAGTGTATTCGAGATGGCCAGTTTGTGGTTGTGGTGGCTAGAGATGTTACACTGCCTTCACTAAGTCTGGATACAGTCCGTCTGTTGGGTGGAAATGACCCACCTTGTGCTGCAGTTGGGTCCACACCTTCCTTTGCCATTTACCAATTCCCTGTCACAGCATGTGGCACAAGCATGATGGTGGGTACTGGTGCTGTTTAGACTTGCTTTGCTTGGAAAAGAGTGTATGCTAACCATGTTGCTGTTTGCAGGAGGACAATGGATATGTGGTGTATGAGAACAGAATGACTTCATCCTATGAAGTGGGGATTGGACCACTTGGTTCCATCACAAGGGACAGTCACTTTGAGTAGGTGATCTATGCTTTACCTTAAATGCTAATCTTTGACTTGTGCTACAAGCTCACCGTTTGCTGTCCAGGCTTCTCTTCCAGTGTAGGTATTCTGGCACTGCTGTTCAAGCTCTGGTTGTGGAGGTCAACACCGTTCCTCCACCTCCACCTGTAGCTGCTCCTGGACCCCTCCGAGTGGAGCTTCGCCTGGCAAACGGACAATGTGTCACTAAAGGATGCGCAGAAGGTAATGTACTGCTTCTCTAGATGGCTGTCTTGAAAGTGTACCTTGGGGTTTCTAAAATGTTCTCCTCCTGCAGAGGATGCTGCATACACGTCCTACTACAGTGATTCTGATTACCCAGTCACAAAAGTCCTACGACAACCTGTGTATGTTGAGGTGCACCTGTTGGAGAGGACTGACCCCAATATTGTCCTGATGCTGGGACATTGCTGGGCAACATCATCCCCTGATTCCCTCAGCCTACCTCAGTGGGACCTTCTAGTTAATGGGTGAGTATAACCCCAGCATTTGTGTCATTGGTCTGTTTTGAGCTAGTCCTGACTGTTACTGTGCCTTCCAGATGCCCTTACCAGGATGATCGTTACCTCACCACACTGGTTCCTGTGGATGGCTCCTCTGGTCTTCAGTTCCCGACCCACTACAAGCGCTTTATTGTGAAGATGTTCACGTTTGTGGATCCAGCATCACTAGCTCCACTGCAGGGAATGGTATGATTACCATCCAACTTTTAACACCCAGAAACTCCTCCTAATGGCTCTTATGAATGCTATGGTTAATCCCCCTTCTTGCTCAGGTCTTCATCCACTGTAGTACATCAGTGTGCCATCCCTCTTCCACTGGCTCCTGTGAGCAGAGCTGCACCAGGCAAAGTAGGTGTATTACTTCACTGTGGTTTGTCCTTTTGTAGCTTGTACATTGCTTTTAACCTCTGCCTTCTCTTGTATTCCAGAAAGGGATGTTGGTGAAAATGTTGAGCAGGCTGTCGTTTCCAGTGGGGGCATTTTCTTCATGTAAAGTAATAAAGTTACCAGACACAAACCACTGTCTAAGCTGTTTTAATGAGGGGCTGTAACTGCAGAATTCACTGAGGCTGCAAGCAATACCATGACCATTATTACAGAAGGTTATGCAATTGATGACCGATATGCCTATTGTCTCATTCGGTGTTTAAATTTGCTCAAGTACAGAAGTAAAGTTTTATAATAAAACAAAATCTTGGGTAGGCCTATGAAACGTAATCTGGGATGGATTACTGGGACTTTGCTGTGCTATGAAATTGCTTGAAATAAGAGAGGGACATCTACATGGAGAAATTATAGCAGGTAGTTTTTGTATTTGGAATACAATTCATTTGAATAACCTTCCCAATCATAGATAAATGTAATGAAGCCCACCTGTCCACATCACTCAAACCTTTTTATTAACTAAATAACACAAATTTGCTGGGAATAAAATGGCCAAATACTTAATGCCCTGTTTGGGCCACTGGAAGGCGCCTGGCTGGAAAGCCTTTACTGGGCGGTACGCTATCAGAGCCAAAGCTTCGGATTTAGACCAATTGACTCTGTATCCTGAGAACTAAGAAAAGGAATTCATAGATCTAACGAATAATAGAATATCATCTCCGTAATGCAACATACCTCCCACCAGCACCCCTGGAAATTCATCTTCCTTTCTTATCGCGACTGTTAATGGTTCCAAGGCCAGACAGAACAATAATGGCTAAAGAGGGCAACCCTGCCGGGTGCCCCATCCAGAGTAAAATAGTCTGAAATAATACATTTGTTTGTACCGCTGCTACCGGATGTCTATAAAGTAACTAAGCCATCCAATAAAAGGATTCCCGAACCTGTATATTTCCAAAATCTTAAAAACATAATCCCAGGGGCCTGGGTAGCCTTGGTGGTAAAGACGCGGCATCCACCCCTGGAGTTCGCTAGTTAGAATCCCAGGGCATACTGAGTGACTCCAGCCAGGACTCTTAAGCAACCAAATTGGCGAGGGTAGGGTAGAGTCACATGGGGTAACCTCCTCGTGATCGCTATAATGTGGAGTCAGGACCACTCGGCTGTATCGACAGCATCACACAATGACCCTCTCATTCCATTGACTTTATGAAGGACATCGTTTACTGTGGGCATGTCAATATTTTACATCCATTCTCAATTTGGCCGGGAATATCAGTGCAAAAGCAACCTTCCGTTGATGTGAGAGTTCCTTGCATTGAATCTGATCCCATTTCTCTCTTGTCGAATTTGCAACTTCTGGGAACAAGAAAAAACGGTGATTCTTCCAAGAAAGTCTTCATTTACTCCTCGTTTTGCGTAACACAACATCTTGATCAGATGATCTCAGAAATTTGGCCAGAATTGTTAGGGGCCTGTCTCCCTCAGTGGATCTCCGAGCCGGAACTCTGTGAGATCCCTCGATTTCCAGCTTCTGGCCTGTTATGTCTAGCAGACTTGGGAAAAGCTCATCTAGGAATTTCACCATATTTCGGCCTTTTTTGACCTCAGGAATTCCAACAATTCGGACATTGTTTTGCCAGTTACAATTCTCAAGACGTGCTCCAAGTCTGTCTTTGTCGCTAGCGGGTTAGCAGCTAATTTCCTCTCTTATGACTCCAGAGAATTGATCCGTTTCTCGACGTCCCCCACTCTTGTAACCAACACCGTGAATTTCATCTCCATGTCAGTGATCGAACGACGTATTACAGCAAGATCCTCCAAATCAGTAGCGACCTTCATCAGCGTTGCCATCATCCTCAACAGTTGACGCTGAATCTCTTTCGCCTCAATGGCCAAATTGAGTTCTTTGTCTCTGGCCTTGTCAGTGGTATCAGCTTGAGCACGTAAGTGTCTCTTAATGTCTCCAGAGCCCGAGGATTTTGAATGCTTTGACGTATTGTCTTCTTAGAACAGTTATGAAACAGGATATATCATATAACAACCTTTTGCATTAAAGTGTGCATGCTGGTAACAAAGAAAAATGGTAAAGAGTGGCATTTTCTCAAGTATTAGAGAGATACAAAAAATTGCAGGAACAAGTTATATTTAAGGGGGAAATTTACAAAAACTTTAAAGGAATATTCCGGGTTAAAGTTGTTCTCAGTTGACAGCATTGGTTGCGTAATATTGATTACCACTAATTAATTTCGACTCGTCCCTCCTTTTCTTTAAATGTGTGTTCCAATGAGGCACTTACAGTGGAAATCAATGGGGTACATTTTTGGAGGGTTTAAAGGCAGAAATGTGATGCTTATAATTTTATAAAAGCATTCGTTCGTTCATTCTTCTGTTAAAACTAGTGTCTTATTTGTGCTGTAACATTTAAATGATTTATCTACTGAAGCGGAACGTCCTGACAGACACGGGGAACATTGTTATGGACCGTGCGCAACATTGAGTCTTCAGGTCAAAGCTCATTTTTGGGGTGGCAGCTGCCGTCCCGTGCCACCCTTTTGGCCCCGCCCCTGTACACCATAAAAGAGTATAACTAGCTATCAATTTATTTATATTTTTAAGAATTTAAGGATAATTCAACATCTTTCTAGAAAATAAAAAAGCAAACTTCTTTTCAAAAATACATGTGACTATAAAAATGGCTAGAAATAATAATAAATTAATTGGGTCTAGATTCAAAGATGAATAAAAAAAATCTTTGTTTTATTTATTGCTGACAGAAATTTGGGAATATATTACTTTTGAAAAAAAATTGTATTTTCTCTTTGGGTGACCGGAAAAGACAGCTCTTGCATAAACCGTACATAAGAAAACATCACTATATTGCACAAGCTGGCTTACAACAATAGTATTCTTCTGAAACCAGGCAGCGAATGAAAAAGGACTTGTTTTGATATCTTAAATTCTTACTGTTCATGAGAAGCGACGCGGGAAAACGCTTAGATGGGCGTGGCTTGTGACATCACAGTCCTCCTACAGTTGTTCGCTTCGCACATGCGCACTCTCCTTTTCTCGTCCGGTTGAGGATCGACTAGCATCTAAAGACGTAAGGCCTGTGAAATAAATCACGAATTTATCAAGTTTTATTGCTTTTTATAAACCTATAAAACCTCTTAGATGGGCGTGGCTTTGACCGTGACGTCACTGTCCTCCTACGGTTGTTCGCTTCGCACATGCGCACTGTCCTTTTCTCGTCCGGTTGAGGATCGACTAGCATCGAAAGACGTAAGGCCTGTGAAATAAATCACAAATTTATCACGTTTTAATGCTTTATATAAATTTATTCAATATCCGAATCGCTGTTGTAGGCTTTTAATGTCCCATAAAGTGATATCCTGTGCGTATAACTTTTAATATAACCAGTTTATGAGCGTTTATTTGTACCGCGTGCGCTCGTCTGTGGCACATATTGGAGTCGCGCACGTGACACGGATCCGGTTTTAAATTCTCTTACATATTGATTAGTTTTCCGGTTTTGCCAAAAGTAAATACGTATATGGTTGGGTTGGTGAAGTGTTACGTTTATATGTGGATGAGTGCATGTGATGTAACGGCATGACGTTGATTAGTTTTTGATGCATTTTCTCAAATACTGCTTAATTCTGTAGTATTTGGATGTATAACGTTTGTCTACAAGCAGACACTGTCAAGCATTAACAGCAACTGAGCAAATATTAATATAAATATTTCGGTCTGGGTGATTAACCGGCTGTTTTGAGGTCGTTGACACCCGATTAACAGAAGTGGTCATTCCTGTTGTCAAATTGACCCTTTTTGTTTAGTCCATGACTTGTAAGGGATGTGTATAATAAGTGTTAACGTCAACATCGTGTGCATATTAATTGCTTTATTAACCATCATCCATTGAAAGCTCACATCAGTCAGCAGCTAGTTATGATTTAGTGTCATAAGTCACTGAACTTGTTTATTTGTATTTCAGTGATCAACATGCAGCTGTTTGTGCATGCTCAGAATCTGCACACCCTCGAGGTGTCCGGAAATGAGACTGTCCACGACATCAAGGTGAGTTTATTCAGTATTACATGTGCTTAATGTGGTTATTTTAACCCGTGTGCATGGTTCGTTTCGACCAAATTTGACCGAAAACCACTGCGTTTTGTTTGTTTTTATGAAAGAAATGTAATAACATTAACTTTAATAAAGTAAAAACAATAAAATAGAGCCCATGGCTCTGTTAATGGGACATAAAGTGGGTCGGACCGATCCACACAACATTACTCCAGCCAATCAGCAACAGGGGGTGGTTCTGCACAGTTGCAGCGGTGTACCACGGTATGAAAATCGATGGTTGTTATTCCATGTAGATTTGTTTATCTACGATATTGTGAAAGAAATGCAATCGGACGGAGAATCTCACATGCGCATCTCCGTTCCTCCTCGACTGCCTGTCAGACTCGTCAACTTGCGCTCACTCTCTCTCACGCTAGCGCTCTCTCTCTCACACACACTCACGCTAGCGCTCACTCTCTCTCTCACACTCACGCTAGCGCTCACTCTCTCTCTCACACTCACGCTAGCGCTCACTCTCTCTCTCACACTCACGCTAGCGCTCACTCTCTCACACACTCACGCTAGCGCTCACTCTCTCACACACACTCATGCTAGCGCTCACGCTCACTCTCTCTCACACACTCACGCTAGCGCTCGCGCTCACTCTCACACACTCACGCTAGCGCTCACTCTCACACACTCACGCTAGCGCTCACGCTCACTCTCTCTCACACACACGCACTCACGCTAGCGCTCACGCTCACTCTCTCTCACACACGCTAGCGCTCACGCTCACTCTCTCACACACTCACGCTAGCGCTCACTCTCTCTCACACGCACTCACGCTAGCGCTCACTCTCTCACACACGCACTCACGCTAGCGCTCATGCTCACTCTCTCTCACACACACTCACGCTAGCGCTCACTCTCACACACACACTCACGCTAGCGCTCATGCTCACTCTCTCTCACACACACTCACGCTAGCGCTCACTTTCACACACACACACACTCACGCTAGCGCTCATGCTCACTCTCTCTCACACACACACTCACGCTAGCGCTCATGCTCACTCTCTCTCACACACGCACTCACGCTAGCGCTCACTCTCTCACACACTCACGCTAGCGCTCATGCTCACTCTCTCTCACACACACTCACGCTAGCGCTCACTCTCACACACACACACACTCACGCTAGCGCTCATGCTCACTCTCTCTCACACACGCACTCACGCTAGCGCTCACTCTCTCACACACACACACTCACGCTAGCGCTCATGCTCACTCTCTCTCACACACACTCACGCTAGCGCTCACTCTCACACACACTCACGCTAGCGCTCATGCTCACTCTCTCTCACACACACTCACGCTAGCGCTCACTCTCACACACACACACTCACGCTAGCGCTCATGCTCACTCTCTCTCACACACACTCACGCTAGTGCTCACTCTCACTCTCACACACGCTCACGCTCGCTCTCACACACACACACTCGTGCTCACTCTCACACTCACGCTAGCGCTCACGCTCACTCTCTCTCACACACACTCACGCTAGCGCTCACTCTCTCTCACAAGCGCTCGCGCTCACTCACACACACACACACTCACGCACACTCTCACACACACTCACGCTAGCGCTCACGCTCACTCTCTCTCACACGCTCACTCTCTCTCACACACACTCACGCTCACTCTCACACACACTCACGCTAGCGCTCACTCTCTCACACGCTCACTCTCTCACACACACTCACGCTAGCGCTCACACACACACTCACACTAGCGCTCACGCTCACTCTCACACACACACTCACGCTAGCGCTCACTCTCACACACTCACGCTCAATCTCTCTCACACACTCACGCTCTCTCTCACACGCTCACTCTCACACACTCACGCTAGCGCTGACTCTCTCTCACGCTAGCGCTGACTCTCTCTCACGCTAGCGCTGACTCTCTCTCACGCTAGTGCTCACGCTCTCTCACGCTCTCTCACACTCACACTAGCGCTCACGCTCTCTCACACTCACGCTAGCGCTCACGCTCTCTCACACTCACGCTAGCGCTCACGCTCTCTCACACTCACGCTCACTCTCTCTCACGCTAGCGCTCACGCTCTCTCTCTCACGCTAGCGCTCACGCTCTCTCTCACACGCTCACGCTAGCGCTCACTCTCACGCTAGCGCTCACTCTCACTCACGCTAGCGCTCACTCTCTCACACGCTAGCGCTCACGCTAGCGCTCACGCTCTCTCTCACACGCTCACGCTCTCTCACACTCACGCTAGCGCTCACTCTCTCTCTCACGCCAGCGCTCACTCTCTCTCTCACACGCTCACGCTAGCGCTCACGCGCTCTCACTCACGCTAGCGCTCACGCTCGCGCTCACTCTCTCTCACGCTCGCGCTCACTCTCTCTCACACACTCACGCTAGCGCTCACGCTCTCTCACGCTAGCGCTCGCGCTCACTCTCTCTCGCACGCGCTCGCTCGCTCACGCACACTTGTGCTCGCTCGCTCACGCTCATTCTCTCACACGCTCTCTCTCACACACCCGCTCGCGCTCTCACTCTCTCACACTCACTCGCTCACTAACTCACTATCTATTTCTCTTTCTCACTTACACACTCACTCACACACACACTCACTATCTCTCTCTCTTTCTCACTCTCACACATGCACACACACTCGCACTTTCTCACACACACACTCGCACTTTCTCACACACACACATGCGGGAGAGAAAATGTCAGAGAGAAGAGAGGCGAGGGGGTCTGATATATGTGAGTGTGTCGTGGACAGCAGGGAAAGAACAATGTCACTGTTCTCCCATTGAAGATATTTCGAAGGCCGCACAAGTGATGTCTTATTTAGGACTGCCGAGGCAGATTTAATGATAATCTCGCAATCAGCTAAAGACTTCTCATCTGCACTTTAGCACGAGTGTAACGGGCTCGCAATCATGATCTCTGATGCGTGCGTGCAACAACCGGGCTTCCCTCGATATTGTGGAGCGCAGACCTCAAAACTGATGTGACCAATTTCAATTCTAGTGAGACTTTTCTAGTTTAAAGCGTTTTTCGGCTTTGCGCCAAAAACATCTAATAATTGCACCATCACTTTTACTAAACTGTTTAACGATTTCACATGACATCATTGTTGATGTGTTTAAATTAGAGGTCTGCACAAGCCTTAAAATAAAGTGTGGCCCGAACCTACCCGTCCCAAACGATACTGTCAGACTTTAAGCGCGAACCCGAAATTGCTTACTATATAATTTCTCCTATCAAGTACTGTTGAAATAGGATAAATATAGTTTTTGAAAATGAATACTTTTTATCTTGACATGGTGTTTAAAATGTGTCGGTCCTCCGTGTGATGTTGCGCAACAGTCAAAGACATTCGTCCAGCAAGTGTTTACGTAGAAAACAACGGGAAATCAGAACCTGTGCGCAAAAACACGGGCCTATAAATATAGCGGTCATCTCGACTCTGTGACGTATCGGCATGCTTTTTGACAACTTGTAACACCTTAAACGCTACATTACCTTTGATTACCAACAAAATTGATTTCGGTCAAAAATGGCCGAACAGTGCACAGGGATTAAAATGACCATTGGAGCATGGCGTGTATTTGAGGTTCTGATGTTCGGCGGTGTTTCGGGCTGTTGCAGACTCATGTTCAGACTCTGGAGGGTCTGTCGGTGGAGGATCAGGTTCTTCTGCTGTCCGGAGCTCCGCTGGAGGATGATGTCACGCTGTTGAACTGTGGCGTCACTGAACACTGCACACTGGAGGTCGCCGGCAGACTGTTGGGAGGTAAATCTCATTTATGAGTACTGTATTCCAGTTAACATGTATGTTCTCAAACATACTCCATACATT
This sequence comes from Moxostoma hubbsi, assembly GCA_032164185.1. NCBI lineage: Eukaryota > Metazoa > Chordata > Actinopteri > Cypriniformes > Catostomidae > Moxostoma > Moxostoma hubbsi. The sequence continues at coordinate 949,548 of JAVLUX010000022.1, forward strand.
TTATGTGGGGAATAATTATGGAATATATTTGTTGTTATGCTTGTCAATCTAAATGTGGCATTTGTTATAATGGGGTTGTGTGACGTTCGATGCAACTTTTGTTTTTAATTAATAGCTAATTTTCTATTGTTGTTGTGAGTAAATGAAGAACAAATCCGATTTTTAACGTCATTTCCCATTTTAGCATTGTATAGTAAATGTAAAAAATAAAGACCCTTATTGTTTCTTTTCCTCCCAAGTTGGAATGCCCAATTTCCACTACTTGGGGGGCCGTTTGCGCAACGTTTTCAACTAAAAACGGAAAACTTTTTTTGCGTTCTGACTGTTCGTTTACACGACAGCGGCGTTTTAGGGCTTGATAACGCAAACGTTTGTAAACAGGTTTCAAGGTGCATGTTTTTGAAAACGATGCCGCTATCGTCTCCGTGCAAACATACAATATTGCTCGATGCTTTCGCCAACTTCATCGTTTGTATTTTCACCACTCTGTGGAAGAATGCTTATGTGCGCAGGCACATAGTGTGTCTTTATGAAGTGACATCGCCAACTACTGGCATGGCATGCGTAATACAGCATTTCTAGTCGTTTACGCAGATCCGTTGTGAATCGGGATCATTTTGACAACGTCGGTATTTCTGTTTCACGACAGCAATGCTCCAGAAACAGCAATTGAGTTATTTGTGCAGGAGAACAAATGAAAACATGCAATATCAAAACGGGACTTTTATTATGAAAACACGCGATATCAAAACGGGACTTTTATTATGAAAACACGCAATATCAAAACGGGACTTTTATTATGAAAACGCGCGATATCAAAACGGGACTTTAATTATGAAAACACGATCGCCAGATGAATCCAGTTCAACACACTTGAGTCAATCCTCCATGACAAGCGTTCATTGAAAAACATCCAATCGCACTTTTTGTCCATAAAAGTGATAAATGTGAGAAATATTGATATATTCTCCATTGTTTACATGCGATCTCACCTAAATCATCGCTCTGCATCAAACTGCAATCTGAGCAGCATTCATGTTGTAAAACTGCCCACTGCGCAACGTGACGTCGGCGTGACGTCTTTTTCATGTCATTTTTGGACGTCCAATTTCAGTCCACTGAAGGGGTTGTTTTGTAACGCCAGGTGACGTCTTTTTTTCGACGTCTATCACACGTCTAATTTTGACGTCTGTGTGACCGCCGTATAAGGGCTATTTATAGTCCAAATGTGGTCATTTGTGGACGTCTTTTTAACGTAAATTAAGACTTATTTTAGACGTCGTTTTTATAACTTCTATAACTGTAGTCCCATGTTTCTCCGGAAACATGGGACTACATACATACAACACTACAGTTATACACATACAAATAAATCACAATAGAATGTCACCATTTTCATCTTTATTCAAAAATACAAAAATACATTGTCCTGAATGGCATCAGAAGGGCACCAGACATATCAAGCACAATTATGAACAAATAATTAGATTTTAATTTAATTGAACTTTTAATTCAAGTCCTGTAGTGTTGGCTCATCAGGGCGTAGTGAATCCTCCACCTCCATGTCTTTGCGGCGCGTGCTTGAGGTGCTCAGAAACGCTCATCTTTATGTACTCCTCAGTGGCGGCGGAATCGTATTTCATGATCCCTGGGCATGAGATGAGTGACCATTTTAACTTGCACAGGAAGTCCATTGTTCTTTGTGCTTCACACACTACAGGGAAATTACCCTGGTAACGGAGCAGAAACAGAAATGATTTAGATATATGCAAAGGCAATCTGCAATCATTCACCAAAGTCCCCACATTTGTAAGCAAAAATATTTTTCCTGTTCATCCACTACAAATACTGGATTAATACAAAGCCATCTCAGCAACTGTTAACTGTAACACTTAGGCTGTCTACAAGAAGGGACTAAGCAGACTGTACTTTTTTATTAAGCTTAGATCCTTAATGTGTGCATTAGAATGTTAACCGTGATGTAACACTTCCTAATAAAGTTCAGTTGTAAGTCATTTATAAGTGGTTAGTTGATGAACTAATCATTTACAAACATTCATAAATGATTAGCAAGTGATACTAATATTTTGTGTGTTTTTTAAATTCCGTTACAAGTCACTTACAAGTGATTAGTAAATGATTAACTAATTATTAACTATGAATTACTAATGTTTAATAAATTATGTTTTTTATTTATGTATGCATGTAGCAATTAGAGGGTGCAGAAAGTGTAAATGCCTTGTATACATGTACAGACAATTTGTAACAGGTTAGTAACAGTGTTCAACAATGATGTGTAAACGCATGAATAAATAATTTACAACACTTTCTGCATCCCCTAAAGTGTAAACTATTCATCACATGTAAATGTCTTACACATCATTCGTGGATCTTATTTTTTATCTTATTGATTCTTGAAGTGGTTATCTACAAATGTAAGACATTTACAAGTGATGAATAGTTTACACTTTAGATTAGGGGATGCAGAAAGTGTTGTAAATGATTAATTCACACGTTTACACATCTATAACAGGTGTTGAACACTGTAGTGTGTACTGCAGTGTAAGTGCTGACTGGTGAGGGTATAGACCGCTGTCTTCTCTGAAACACATGGAGTCTTTAACCACTGTGCACCTGATGTGAGCAAAACATACAAAAAAGTAACATATTTATTAAACATTTATGAACGCATAGTCATGTATTGTAAATTATTATTTAATCATTAACTAACCACTTTTATACCATGGTCTGGGTGAATACTCGATTCTGATTGGCTGTAGGGTGTCCATTAAATAGTGATAGAGGACACCTAGTAAAGGAGTTCTGGTGAAACTGACTGTTTACCATTCGAAATTAATAAATAAATGCCAGAAGCCAGCCACTACTGACACTGTGCCCTGTCCTGCTTCTTCACCTGGAGCGATAGCCATCCCTCGCATGACCTCTTGCTGCATGACGAGATCCTGAAAAACACAGAATATTCTTACATTTCACAAGACCTGACAAAATACAAAAGTGACTGTTTAAAGTGTGATGAGATGAATACTCACTGGGTGTCCACAGGTCTCTGCTCCGAGGTGCTGTACTAGCATCTTGAGGGCGAAGAAAACAAAGAATATTCAAAGATGTTATTAATTATTGAAATGAAACAAAAAGGTAAGAACTGGCACACTCCGCTCCTCTAAGCCAGACAAGTCTGAAACATGTCATTAAGCCAATAAAAGAAATCATGGTTTCACTTTATTTTGACGGTCCCTTTAACACATTCTGTTGACTACAAGTAATGTTGCTCCTACATGTCTACTAACTCTCATTAGAGTGTTAGTTGAGTATTAATAGACTGGTAGGATTAGGGTTAGATTAAGTTGACATGTAGTTGCAAAATTACTTATAGTCAGTAGAGTGTCTGTTGGAGGACCATCACAATGAAGTATTTTAAATAAAATAAAGTTTAAACACACATTTATAATCCAACGGTCAAACTCGCGTGAGGTAAAAATTGTCTTTGCGTTGTATGTGAGCGCGCCATTACTCATGCGAACGCAAATTTAAAAACATTTATAATCCAGTGGTCAAACTCGCGTGATCAATGCGAGGTGCAAATTTTCTTTGCGTTGTATGTAATTTCATGAACGATGAAAGTGACGAAGGGACGGTAACATCATCTGTAAACCCCGTATACGGACGCAAGCTAGTTAGCAAAGAGCTAGTCAGTCAGAAATCCATGCCATGCTGCTAAAGATATACGTGCAGTTTAGTGTCCCAAATTGTTCAAATTGACATGTTCTCTCGTGTACAGCTAAAATAATATCGAAACTGAACATGAACCATGAGCAGCAAGCTAACGTAAAACAAAAAAATGTGTGCCGTGAATGCTAACGCCCTTGACCATTCGCGGCTGTATTGTGAAGTTTAAGACAATATCGCCAAATACACTATGTAAATACACTATATACATACACTATGTAAATACACTATGTAAATACACTATGTAAATACACTATGTAAATACACTATGTAAATACACTATATACATACACTATACACTAAACTATACGAACACACGGACATTGAATTCATTAGGCTGACCGAACTTACCTTCAATTTAGACGAAGAAACGATGGGTTCACCAGCGATGTAACGTCTGAAAAGCTGTCGTCAGGTAGCGATGTTTGAACACGGCTCTGACTCTGATTCGCGCCAAATGCCTGTCGTGCTGCCTCGGCCAATCAGAGTGATGTTGACTGGTTTTTGACTCTTTGGTTGAAATCCAAAGACCTTGATGAAAGAACTTATATTGTACTATACTCTTTGCCTTGATAGCGAGCTGTCTTTGTCTGTCCTTGACTTTTTTGCTCCTGTTGGTTCTTTTTAAGATAGGAATAAGGTGGATAGGCCTAATATAGGCTACCATGAAATTATTTTCTGAAGTATAATTTCCCACAAATTGCATTTATAAATAAATACATAGATAAATGCAAAAATACATGTATGCATAAATAAATAACTTGATTAGGCTACTTAAAATAAAAGAAAAACTGTTAAAGAAAAACAGGAAAGTGTAAAAAAAAAAGAAAAAAACATGAATAAATAAATAGCCATACAGATAATAAATCGTGTTTTTTAAAAAAATAAAAATAATCTGTTTTCATATGTATTAATCATATTGATAGGCCCTATTTGTAAATAAAACAAATATTACATATTAATCATGTAAATTTCCTGCAACTGTCATAGACGTCCAAAAAAATTACCCAGTTAAAGGTCAAATGTTGAACGTCAAAATGACGTCCAAGTTGGGTCATGGTTGGACGTCCAAATAGTGGACCTAGTTTGGACGTCGAATAGATGTCCAGAATTGGTCATGGACCGACGGACCCAATATAGACATGATCTGCACGTCTATCCGACGTCCAATGTTTAGTGGGTGTATATGATCTTATATATTAGAGTCTCATAAACAAAACCAGCCGTCTCCAAAGTCTATTTATAAAAATGTGGCGTAGTTTTATTCATAATAGTCGAGCAGTGCGGTCAGATTTAGTGTCTTTTTGAGAGGCGGAGTCTTAATTTTACTCTGAACACTTCCAGAGATTAAAGCTGCAGGAACCTCATTTATTATCCATCATCTTCACATTAGAAACGTCACTTCTTCAGACTCGTGACTTTGGGAACATTGTATTTCTGGCACTTTTATTATTGTTTATTTACATTATAAAAACATGTTCAGCACAAAATATTTCCATGACTATAAACTTCAGCTTCTCTAACTTTAAAAAATAACAAATATTAATTATGAAACTTGTGAAATAAAGCCCAAAGTGTCCCGTAAATACAACCATTTAACTTCAGGTAATTTTCATGGTTTGTGCTTAAAAATGGGGGTGCGTAACAACAGATTAAATTACCCATTTCATCCTCAGAAATCTAAAAGAAAATACGTGGCATTGCCCATCTCTAGTTGGCGCACCTAAAACGATGTTTTTGCGCTCTGGTGATATTAACATGCAATCTTGAGGTCAAGATAATATATATTTATATAGGCAACTATCCTGTCACTTGATCTTTAGTTTTGCGTAGTGCATGTAAGTTACAGCCTTCGTCTTTATTCTTCAGGTAAAGTCCATGGATCTCTGGCTCGTGCCGGTAAAGTGAGAGGACAGACACCCAAAGTGAGTCAATTATTTACAATTATTCTAATTTTGTTTGGCGTTTAATAAATATGATGCATTTGTGTTGTTTGGTTGAATCATTTCATGCATCTGCTGTCTGTAGGTCGATAAACAGGAGAAGAAGAAAAAGAAGACTGGCCGCGCCAAGCGTCGTATCCAGTACAACAGACGCTTCGTCAATGTGGTGCCCACCTTCGGCAAGAAAAAGGGTCCCAATGCCAACTCTTAGTGTCTCTATCTGGAGAAATCGCATTCATTAAAAAACGTTCTGCTTTGAACTGTGAGTGTCAATGGGTGCCATTTTTTTATTGCAGATGTCAACAGTCAATCTCATAGATTGTTTGAACCAGTTTATGAAAATAAAAACGGATTAAACCTCATGCGTGTTTTCCCATGGGTGGGGAACACCTGGACACATCAGGGAATTTTTAAGTAGTTTTCCAAGCCTTGAAAATGGCTTTTGAATATACGGTTTTCTTCTACTTATGCACTGCTCTAAAATATCACATTGGCCAGATACTGCGTGCAAGCTGTAATGAAGTTTGACCAAACATTTATGCATTTAATACTTAAGCTTTATATTTTTGACCCACATGAGGATGAAAGGCACACAAGACGTTCAGAGTTTATTTTTTATTGTAACTTTACAATCAGGCAAAAAGAGCGCTTCGAGAAGTACAGAGTTTCACATGAACCATATTAATTATAACACTTCAAAACTGCAGCCAACATTTGTCATTTAACAGTTCAGTGATACGGATGTGATTTCTGATATTGCATAATTGATCAGCACAACTGGTGATGTGCTAAAATTAATCAACAGCCACCAGTTCGACTTCAAAGATGAGCTTTGCGTTTGGAGGAATTCTGGGTTAAAGATGGTTAAGGGAAAGAGAGACAATCGTATCAAATATAAGTGCATTTACCAATATACTTAGCATGCTAACATCCATATTGCAACTGTATTAGATCAAAGGATACTTTGAATCGGGAAGCCCTTTTTTGCCGTACGCCCATTCTGACTCGATCTCCAGTCGAGCGGTTTCACCTTTACTCATCGTCATGAGACCTTCGTCCCACTGCAGGAAGAACATGAAGATTTAAAGCCATACTGACGTGTAAAATCGTAACATATATGTGCAAGATAAACATGAGAATGATTTACTCCTCTGATCACTCGGCCCAGTCCAACCTTGAAGCTCAGCGGCTTCGACTGTTTCTTCTTTTTAGCAGCTGGAAAGACGACAAATCAAATCAATTGAATCCAAAGATCCATCACATTGTGGAGGTAAATGAGTTGCCAACACTTGACTTACATGCAGGTATGTTGGTGTCAAACACAGTGCCGTCCTCAAGCGTCCCTGTGTACCAGCAGCTCACGTTTTCTCCTTTCTTGGGAAAGTTTGTCTTGTCGCCTTTCTTCAGGATCGACTTTGTGTACTTCGGAGGACCCTGAAGAGAAACAACAATCATGAGCTTACTGCAAACTCGAAGAGTGAACCTCCCAAAACACGTCCAGCTCATCAATACAATACTATATCTAATGATCGAGTGTCCAAAATGGCTCAATAGCGCCACCTACACATATGAAAATCGCCACACAATACCTACAAAGACGTCTCTTGGACCCATGCCCTAAAGTCAACAGGAAGTCAGCCATTTTGATTTAGCTGTTTTTGCCATTTCCAGGCCTCGTACTTCAACGAACTCCTCATCAGATCTACTTCATATTTGGTCCGTCTAATCGAAAGGCCTTGGCGATGCTAAACTGCGAAGCTTTTGAGTTTTCTTTGATTGGCGTGTCCGTGGCGGCCTGGTATAGTTCGATGTTTCGCCATAAAACAGGAAGTTGTTAAAACTCAAACATAAAATGCCCAATCTGCCCCAAACTTCACATGTTTGATAAGAGTCCCAGCCTGAACACTTCTATATGCAAATATTAATTTATAGTCATAGCGCCACCTACTGGAAACAGGAAATGACATGTTTTACACTGTAATACACTCTTAATAACATTTAAGTGCTAAAAAAAATAATTGGCGTGACATTCCCCTGGCACAGCAGCCCCAACGTGCACCAGGGTGCGAGCGCCCGTTCATCGCTGCTCGCAGCTTTAATTATTATTATTATTGTTATAAAACAGAACCGTATTTATGTTTATATGCAATAAGTTGCATGCAGCATTGCTATGTGGTCCAGTTAAACCACTAAACCTTTATTTTGGCAGAACAATGCAGAAAGACACTTTTGTCCACGTTACTTTAGATTTCAAACCAGTTAGATATTAGGGGTGTAACGGGGTGTAATTTCTCACGGTTCGGTTTGTTTCACGGTTTCGGTACGGTATTTTCTGCCAAATCCAAAGTAAGAATACTCCATTTGATAACAAACAAAATCAACATGGCTACTGTCATGTTTACAATATATAGTATAATCATGGTTACTCTATGGAAACTGTAGTATTACTGTTGTAAAACCATGGTGACAGCAGTCATGGTTACTACAATATTACTACAGTAAACCCAAGGTTTAACTAATAAACCAACATTTGAACTTAATACCTGCACTATGATGCTACATGCATCGGCATAAAATGCATTTCAAACTCTACTGCACATATATTCAATTTTCGAGAGCTGTACGTCACTATAGAAGGAACATGTTGTGACCTGGCGACCTTCTTCCACAGCTCCAAGGTCCAGTTCCGATGCTCGAGTGCCCATTGTTGGCACTTTCGACGGTGGACAGGGGTCATCATGTTGGCTCTGACTGCCCCATACGCAGCAGGTGTGTTGTGACACATTTCTCCCATGACAATCATTAAACGCGGCTTAAGTGTTTTAACCATACGTGGAAATCACACATCTTCGTTAGTAGAGTAGGGAAATGAACATCCAACATATCGTTGGCAATGTACATCCCAATCGCTTTAATTGTTGTTTTATGCCCATCCGAATCAGCACTGAGCGACTGCTTAAAAATGAAAGCGGGTGTGAGCAGTTTCGGCTCATCTGCGGCTCTTCCCCGGTGATTTCGGCATAAATGACCATATGTCGATGTATTACTAGTATACGACAGGAGACCTGAATAACACGGGGGGTTTCCTCTATCCGCGGCTCGTTTTCTCCACTTGCCATTTTCAACTACACACAACGCGTGCAGGACAGTGATGTCATCATCATGCATCTATTTACAGATCCGTTCAGGTGCATTAGGGGAGGTTACAACCGTGCGTGTCTATTTGATGCTTTCTTTACAAAGCTGTGTGCTCCAGATGCGTCAATAAACTTGAGGTGAACCGCAGTGCCAATGCTTCCCGAATTGTGGGTGGCGAACCGAACCGTTACACCCCTATTAGACATCCAGACGTCTTGTCGTCAGAAGAGAGGAAGGCATTCAGAAGCAGGAGACAAATATGTATTAATAATATATATAATCAAACTGAACATCACCCACATCTCATACCCACTGTCTTTATTATTTGTAGCTGTTTTTCTTAATTTGTTAACGTTTACTGACATGTTGTCACAAACAAACAGGGAGTTTGTGAATTAATTTAGGTATCGTAAAAGATGTGTTTTGGGAGATACGCTCGAAACACTTAGGCTAAAGAAACACATTCATACAATGGGCTCGTGTGGATTTAAAGGGAAATAACCGCACAAACTGAAAATATTTTGATTTTATTTTTAAAACTTTTTCGCCCCAATTTGTAACGCCCAATTCCCAATGCGCTCCAAGTCCTCGTGGTGGCATAGTGACTCGCCTCAATCCGGGTGGCGGAGGACGAATCTCAGTTACCTCCGTGTCAATCCGTGCATCTTATCACGTGACTTGTTGAGCACGTTACCGTGGAGACGTAGTGCGTATGGAGGCTTCACGCTTCCCTCCCTAGCAACCGGCCCAATTTGGTTGCTTAGGAGACCTGACTGGAGTCACTCACCACACGCCCCATTGAGAGCGAGAACCACTAATCACCACCACGAGGAGGTTACCCCATGTGACTCTACCCTCCCTAGCAACCGGGCCAATTTGGTTGCTTAGGAGACCTGGCTGGAGACCTGGACATGTTCTTGACAGGTTTCATCAAACTTAACCACTGATCTTGAAAATGTAATTAAGTATCAAATTAATTGACTATGTGAAACACATTCTGATGCCAAATCGAATACTTTAACTCGCATTTCCGTATACCACCATATGCCCGCAACATATGCAGGTTTGTGTTGGTTACGCATCAATGTGATTATCCTGTAATACCTCATCCACCATCTCTGTCTTGATTTCTTTGGGAGTTTCGTCTATTTTCATAGCTTTCACATCTTGTGTCACAACATCAGCTTCTGTGCCTTTAAACCTCTGAAAACACACATAAAAAACTTGTTTTAAACTCTACAGACTCTAGTTTGCACTTGACGACAGATCAAAACAATCAGCAAAATAATGCACTTTATGGACTGTATTCTAACTAGTTTAATTCTATCCAGCTCAACTAATTTACAAGTGCCTATATCATGGGAAATAAATGCTGAAGGACAGTGATGTTTGAGCCAAAACTGCAAAGGTTTAGGCCAAATATTCTCTGAATAAAGGACCCTAACTAAAAAGTGTAGTGTTAATATTATTCCCATTCTCTCCACTAGTTATAACACACAGTTCTAAAGAATAGACAGTATTTATTAATGTTTTCAGTGTTACCTTGCTCTCAAACAGCTGGGTATAGGCTTCAATAAGTTGCTCTTTTTTGGCCGTCTTTGCAACATTCTTGATGTTTCCCAAAAGTTTGTGTTCAGCTAGAAACTAAGAGTAAACAAATGACGTCAAGCATATCATTATATCAATTTACATAAATCCAGATTTGCTCATTATAAATGCATATTTACCGTTCACATTTTAACTACTCCTATGCAAACATATTAGCTTTAATATTGCACACAGTGTGAATGAAAAATCATATACATATATATTAATATAAAATAAACACTATAAATCATCACACTGATAGCAAGACGCATGACTGTACTAGCACACGCATCACATGCCAATCACAAACATCATGATAAATCAGCGCGTGTTGCGCTGTATGGTGTTAAACAATAGTGCACAGATGTATGTACACTACCGAGTGTGTTGCATTGTCCTGTATGAATTTAATGAGCTCTTTTTTGGGCAAATCTTCATTTTTCAACTGCTCGTCACTCCACTCGCGCGCGGGATCAGACGCCATGATGCTCAATGAAGCTGTGTGACGTTGAGCACGTGATTGTAAGCAGCCAATCATGGATGAGCGTTCCTTAAAGAGACAGCGCGTCATTTCAGATGTAAATTTAGATTCGAATCGCACCGACGTGTTTATTAGTAAATCAAATGTTGTTAGTTTGACTTGGGAAAGCTAACCTTCTGATATTCCATTTAAACTTATATTTTATTATTCTTCTTTATCCGAGACTGAATTTCTGACTCTAACTCCTCCTAGAGATTTTAAACTGCATGCACCAAACTATGCACAGACCTTCAGTCTAATCCCGAATAGTGTGCTATATCTTTAATAATTGATCGGAATTACGGTATTCCAGTATCGGACTTCCCAAAAGGCCTCATCCTCCATTCAAGGTATGAAAACATTTTCCTGTAATAATTCCTTTAGAGGATTCAAACTACATCGTATCACTCCATCACTCTCTTTTCTGTCTTTACATCACACATTCACTCTATCACTTTAACACCTTAGCAACTGCATACAACCTAGCAACCATTTAGTGCACCCTAGCAACAAAACCCATTGACTGCCATTAAAAATGGCTTAGATCAGAATGTCATTGAGTCTTCAGGTTTGTCTCATTACACTCAGTCCAGCAAGCAGCCTTTTTATGATCAACCTGACAACTTCCTAGCAACCAGATGGACCTACCCTAGCAACCGTATAGCAAAACACATATCTCTGCACCACAACATCATAGAGACTTCAACTTTGGCTTATTTAACTCTTTATATATCTTGCTGGATAATACTTAGCCACACCCTAGTTATCCATTTAGAGCACCCTAGCAACCAAAACCCATTGACTTACATTAAAATGAGCTTAGATGGATATCTCTGGATTAGAATATCAGAGACTTTGGCTTTGTTGGCTCGTATGACTCAAGGCCAGCCTTGTTAGTATCACCTTGGTAACTGCCTAGCAACCAGATGGGGTTACCCTAGCAACCAATTGTCAAGTCACATATCTCTGCAACAGAACATCATAGAGACTTTCAGTTTCATTCATTTGACACAGGGTAGCAAGGAGCCTTTTGAGTGTCACCTTGGTAACTGCCTAGCAACCAGATGGGTTTACCCTAGCAACCAAGTAAAAAATCACATATATCTGCACTACAACATCATACAGACTTCGGGTTTCTTTCATTTGACTCAGGGTAGCAAGGAGACTTTTGGGTGTCACTTTGGTAACTGCCTAGCTTCCAAATGGGGTTACCCTAGCAACCAAATAACAAATCACATATCGCTGCACCAGAACATTGTAGAGACTTCTGGTTTCGTTCATTTGTTTCAGGCTATGAAGGAGCCTTTTAAGTATCACCTTGGTAACTGCCTGGCAACCAGATGATGTTACCCTAGCAACTAAGTAAAACTAAGCTGTTACAGTGAGTAACCTGTGTTTTTAATTATTATTGTTGTTCCCCTCCCCCTGTCCCCTCCCAGATTCAGGAAGGCAGGGATAGGGTAGCCAGGACCCTTTTGAGTATAACCTTGGTAACTGCTTAGCAACCAGATGGGGTTACGTCAGCAACCAAGTAGAAAAACACATCTGTCTGTCTGTCTGCCTGTCTCTCTGTCTGTCTATTACTATTTACATTGACTAATTTAGGTAGTTTTTAAATTCACAGAGTAGAGAGCAGAGGATCGTGATTTCAAGCTCGATTACATTTCCTATAATGCCATCTTGTGCTCTGCCCATGCGTCAAACACTAGGAAGTGTAATCGAGCTTGAAATCATGATCGTGCCTAGAGACTGCAACAGCAAGCTGTTCAGTGAAAAATAGTTATATTTAGGTCTGTTCGCACCCAAAGCCAACTGGATCGCTTCAGAAGTCATGGATTAAACCACTAGAGTCGTATGGATTACTTTTATGCTGCCTTAATGTGCTTTATGAGTTCTGGTCACATTCACTTGCATTGTAAGGACCTACAGAGCTGAAATATTCATATATATGTAGTACTTTCATGTTGATGACTCGCATGTTAAGCATCAAATACCTTGCTGTATTGTCTGATTGTATGGTGTGAGCCCAAAAATGGGAAAAAAAAAACCCTTTTTTGTGCTGTTTTTCCAAAGTTGGAGCGCCTATAACTCCAGAAGTATTAAAGATATCTTGATATCCTTTTAGATTCTGGCTCAGAACAAACTTTTCTTTTTGTATATTCACTTTAAAGGCCCTATATGGATAAATCCCAGAGATACGGGGCTCTCAAAGTAACACCAGCTGTAAATTCTTACATAAGTGTTGGTCACGAGGTATGAAGCGAGTTTTTCTTGTCCAAGTACAAATAAATGTTGAAACTAGAAATGCACTTTTATTCATTCACATAAAAACAATCAGTTCAAAATCTTGATTTATTCGATTCCAATAATACACTCTTATAGCTAATTATAACAACAAATGAACGGATTCGCTACTATTGATCCATGGCATTTCATCATTATTTATGTGCATCAAAATCAAACCATTTCAGATGGGGAAGTCGCCGAATATTTGCCTGATTTGACAATATCCCAGCAGGTTAGTAAAGTCTGCAATACTTCATTCGGACACCAGATGACAGAAATGTTCAACATTTGAACAGCAGCTTTTAAATCCAGGCTGAGGCGTTTAATAACTGCAATAAGAGTGAAGCAGCTTTTATAGACAGTCTACAAACACAACATCAAACCATTTTGCAACCTGATAGGTTAAAGGTGCTTTAAACAATTAGACACACCCCTTCTTCTCAAAACCCAGTCCAAAATATCTTCTAGTTTTGTATATCAAAATACATCTTTAGAGAGGCAAGAACATGTTTGAAAACCTCAAAAGTAATCGCACCGGTCAATGCAAGCTTCACACGATTTGAGAGGGAACACAGTTGCTTCGATGCATTTGGGGGCTCCAGTCGTGTAAAAAGGCCTTTTTAAGGGAACGCATTAACCCTTATAGCACACGTGCATCACCCAGTCGTCTGTTTGAGGTGCGTTGGCACCTTGAAGACATATTTCTGACGTTGTTTGCTCATCTGCAATACATCTATAAGACGTTTCCACTTGGATGTCAAGAAGACATTCAGCAGACTTTATGGTCAATGTAGATCTGATGTTTTGAAGATGTTTAGCAGATGCTAAACAGACCCTGATAGCACATGTGCATCTCCGAGATGTCTGTTTTAGATCTTTTCATCTGAAGAGCATCACCATCTAATTAACATCTGCTAAACATCTTAAAAAGATCTGATTTCCAACATGTTTTTCATCATGAAATCATAAAATCGCTGGAAACGGTCATGACCTCGCTGGTCATGATTTACACTGACAGTCACATGTTGCTCTGCTTGCCGTCCATTTTCAAGATAACAGGAAATTTTAGATGTTGCATTCCAGGTTGGTTGGCATGGCAACATCCTGCATGGTTTGTACCCGCTTGCTGTGGCCACCTCTGAATGCACACGAAGATACACTTTTCTCGCTTTGCTTGTAACGGGGTCTGACCTTTGTGCTTATCGTTTTTCCACACCAGCTTCCAGCATACGCATCGTTTCATCTTGAAGGATAACAATAGAGCCAGCCAGGAAAAATACTTCCCTTCTGTAGCAGCACAGCGACTAAACGGAAACAGATATGAGCATTGAATGTCACTCTCTTTCATTTTCACAGATAGTCATCATAGATTTGTCGTCATATCATGTCCATTTACAGTGTGACTGGATGGTCACATATCACAAAAAAATCTAAAGAAATATATATATATATATACTGTAAATACAATGAAGCCTATTTGACTGGGAAAACCCCACTAACAAGCTACACATGATTTATTTGGATTTCCAATTGTCCACATGCCAGTACTGGTGTATCAAGAGGTCCTCGCTGCGGACTCCCTTATGAAAATTCAGAGTTCTTGGCAAACTTGCTGCAAATTCGCCACTGATCATTTTTATATGCAAATGAGCTTTGTGGCAAATTGTCGATTGTTGCCGAAGGTTAGCCGGAGGTTCACCGCTATTGGCGAAGAGTGGCAAACTTCTGGCAAACATTTGCGGCGAATCAAATGTGAATTTTACATGTGAAAATAACGAAAGTTGGCGGCTAGTTTCGATTATTTTTTTAGGGGAGTTAGTGGATTAAATCCATGTATTTGAATGGATCTAAAATGTTCGGAGCCGTAATATACTGGATGTGTTTAATGCCAACATTTTATTTAGCATACACAGTATGTAGCGCTACTGTATGTGTAAATAAAAAGTGTGAGAGTGCAATGGGGGGAGGGGGGTTCCCCCTTTCAGAAAATCAGAAAATTGCGTATAGGCTATATGCTGTACTGACAACACTAAATAACATAATACTGTAAAGAGAATCAAATGTAATATGTACAGTTGAAGTCATAAGTTTACACACACTTTGTTAGTATTTGGTAGCATTGCCTTTAAATTGTTTAACATGGGTCAAATGTTTTGGGGATCCTTCCACAAGCTTCTCACAATAAGTTACTGGAATTTTGGCGCATTCCTACTGGTGTAACTGAGTCAGGTTTGCAGGCCTCCTTGCTCGCACACGCTTTTTCAGTTAAGCTCACAAATTTTCTATCTGATTGAGGTCAGGGCTTTGTGATGGTCACTCCAATACCTTGACTTTATTGTCATTAAGCTATTTTGCCACAACTCTGGAGGTATGCTTGGGGTCATTGTCCATTTGGAAGACCCATTTGCAACCGAGTTTTAACTTCCTGGCTGTTTTCTTGAGATGTTGCTTCAATATATCCACATAATGTTCCTTCCTCATGATGCCATCTATTTAGTGAAGTGCACCAGTCCCTCCTGCAGCAAAGCACCCCCACAACATGATACTGCCACCCACATGCTTCACTGTTGGGATGGTGTTCTTCGGCGTGCAAGCCTCACCCTTTATCCTCCAAACATAACGATGGTCATTATGGCCAAATATTTGTGTCATCAGACCAGAGGACATTTCTCCAAAAAGTCAGATCTTTGTCCCCATGTGCACTTGCAAACTGTAGTCTGGCTTGTTTATGGTGGTTTTTGAGCAGCGGCTTCTTCCTTGCTGAGCAGCCTTTCAGGTTATGTCAATATAGGACTCGTTTTGCTGTGGATCTAGATACTCGTCTACCTGTTTACTCCAGCATCTTCACAAGGTCCTTTGCTGTTGTTCTGGGATTGATTTGCACTTTTCACACAAACTACGTGCAAATGTGACCAAAAATGATTAATTGCGACAATCTTCTCAACAATATATTCTGTTTATTAAACCTCAGATTAATGGGTTATCAGCTGTCTTCCTTATCTTGTTTCTGAACAGCAATCTAAATCGAGCAATTCTGTGATTTGGCGACTAAAAACGCCTTAATGTTTCAGTTTAGGAGCCAATGGCTCCTACATCATTTTTTTAGTCTGAAGCCCTGACATGGTGTTTATACTTGTGTACTATTGTTTGTACAGTTGAACGTGGTACTTTCAGGTCCCAAGGATGAACCAGACTTGTGGAGGTCCACAGTTGTTTTCTGAGGTCTTGGCTGATTTCTTTTGATTTTCCCATGATGTCAAGCAAAGAGACACTGAGTTTGAAGGTAGACCTTAAAATACATCCACAGGTACACCTCCAATTCAGTACTACTCTTATCAGAAGCTAATTGTCTAAAGGCTTGACATCATTTTCTGGAATTTTCCAAGATGTTTAAAGGCACCGTTAACTTAGTGTATGTAAACTTCTGACCCACTGGAATTGTTTTATAGTCAATTAAAAGTGAAACAATCGGTCTGTAAGAAATTGTTGGAAAATTACTCAATCACGCACAAAGTAGATGTCCTAAACGACTTGCCAAAACTGTAGATTGCTAATGTTAAATCTGTGGAATGGTAAAAAAAATAAATAGTTTTAATGACTTCAACCTAAGTGTATGTAAACGTATGACTTCAACTGTAGCTGTGGCCATGCACATTAAGAAAAACCAGTATGCCACGAAAATGGACTACGTAGTGGATTAAATCCACTAAATTAAATCCACTACGTCATCACGCTACATACTGCAGTTCGGACAGTCTTCAATTTGGGGCTTCAAAGAGATGCTAATACACATGCCTGTAAATGTGAACATGTGGACAGCGTGATCTCAAGGTGCCCGGCTGTTTTTAAACCCTTACGGGCACTTGTGAGGTATGCTGTTGCAAATAAAATAAGATAAGAGTCAGCTATGATAAGACTATCAACTGATGCAGAGCTAATTAAAAATTCCACACCATTTGCTGCAAGGCTAGCAAGCAGGGAACATAGAGGAAAACTCAAGGCCTCTATAAACAGACTCTGTTAGTGTCTGTGTGCTTTGCATGTATTTATTAAGTACAGTGCTTGAGGGTTAACGGTGCAATACATAAAAGTACATACTGGTCATTTGGCCAGAGAGCACAAGTGTTTCTGGTATTCCAGTTCTATCAGATGGTGAATGCATTCCAGAATTCATTGGATCGTGTATATATTGTGTCACCTGAAGGCTAGGTATCAAGCACTGCGTTCTGGGCCTGAAGTCATCATTATGGACCCTATTTTAAGAGTGCGATGTGCCATACACACAAAGTCAGAGGGCATGTCCATGAAGCGTTGATATTTCTGTGCAAGCATGCGCCAAGTCTAGGTGCAAGTGCAGGTCAAAAAAAGATTTGGTACGTAAACAAGCCAGAAATACACATAGGAGTACTATTTAGAAATGTCTGCGCTCCCAGTTGTGAACACACTGACGGATAATTTGGTGAGACCTGTCGATTTAGGACTCGTTTTACTGTGGATATAGATACTTGTCTACCTGTTTCCTCCAGCATCTTTTCAAGGTCCTAATGAGTCCCTAATGAGTCCTGAGCTCCTGATTTCAAACAAGGTCTTGTCGGGTGACACATTATAAAGATCTGGTTCAAAAGGAGTCATTTGTTCACGATTCGGACATCATGGTTCGTTTGTTGTTGCGTGCAGCCAGTGAGCTCATATCATCAACAGAAAGGGTGAAAAGAGGCGCGAGACACACTGGCACTCTAAACATGTTTCAATAACTCACAAGATATCTGACGAAACCGCATATAAAAGCACACATCCTGACTGTCGCCAATGGTGACTAGATTTTAAAGAATTGCGGCATCACTTATTTTTAGTCGCAGGCTGGAGCCCTGAAGTGGGTTGGTAAAATTGCACTTTACTCAGCCCGTTAGCGCTTTCCACACGCAATTTAACCTAATTCTGCGTTTTTTTTTTTTTTGTTTTGTTTTGTTTTTTTTTTTCCCTCAGGTTATTTTAATGTCTGCCTCCATTTATTTAAATTTCATCAGAAGTGGCGAAAATTAACATCCGATATGGGTTTCAGAATTAGGTGTTGCAAAATGTCCCGATAACGCCACCTTCAAACTTTCAACGATGTGTCTGTGGTGGCTGGACAAAGTTCGATGTTTCGCCATGAAACAGGAAGTTGTTGTAACTCATATATACAATGTCCAATCTGCCCCAAACGTCACATGTTTGATAAGAGTCCTGGCATGAATACATCGACATGCCAATATTCAGTTATAGTCATAGCGCCACCTACTGGCAACAGCCAATCCCAGGTCTTGTACTTTAACAAACTCCTCCCAGAGATTCAGTCAGATCAACATTATATTTAGTCAGTTTTAATCTAAAGATCTTGGGGATGTTAAATTGTGAAGCTTTGAGTTTTCATTGAAGGGGTCTCCGTGGCGGCCTGACATAGTTCGATATGAAACGAGTCACATTACTGAGGCCTAAACATGCTCGAAAACTCATGAAACTTTGCACACGTCTCAAAATTGGGGAAATTTACATCTGAAACTGGTTTTAGAATTAATTGTGGCAAAATGGCTCGATAGCGCCACCTACTAATTTTCAACGAAGCAGCCCCCACGCCACGTTTCACCTACACATAGGAAAATTGGTAGGCATATGTAACATGTCAACACGTACAAAAAAGTCTCTTAGAGCCATATCCTAAACCCAACAGGAAGTCAGCCATTGTGATTTAACTCTTCAATATTTGCTCAGTTTTTGCCATTTCCAGGCCTCGTACTTTAACAAACTCCTCCTAGAGATTAAATCAGATCGACATCATATTTGGTCCGTCTAATCGAAAGACTTTGGCGATGCTAAATTGCGAAACTTTTGAGCTTACTTTGATCACCGTGTCTGTGGCGGCCTGGAAAATGTTGATGTTTCGCCATGAAACAGGAAGTTGTTGTAACTCATACATAAAATGTCCAATCTGCCCCAAACTTCACATGTTTGATAAGAGTCCCGGCATGAATACATCTACGTGCCAATATTCAGTTATAGTCATAGCGCCACCTACTGGCAACAGGAAATTACATGTTTTATACTGTGATGCACTCGTAACATTTAAGTGCAAAAAAATTAAATAAAAAGTGTAGCAGTAAACATTTATTATTTATCTCAATATGGCTCCAACCTGTTTGGGAATCCTTGTGAGGCTGTTGTCATGTATACCAAATAGTAAAAGTAGGATTTTTTCTGTAATGTTCTTTGTAATAGCTTGTTTTTGTATTTTGGATAACCCGTGACCTTGGAGACACTAAATGGCCACTTTGTTTCCCTTTGGTGTCATAGTTATACCTTTTGAATAGTAAATCATAGATAAAAAAAATATTTTTTTCAGTGTTTGGTGCCATCTAGTGAAATCAAATACAACTCAGTATATATAAAAAGAGCCTAGAGGGCTTGAGTTATGCACATTCAAAAACATAATTCAAAGAAATAGGCGCAAAAACGCCTGTTTATTGTGTATTTTACAGTAGTTTGAACACATACAATAAGAATGATTGATTATTGATAATTATTAATTATACAATAATTAAGTTTCCTTTAAAATGAGACCAAAATTTTACATTTACTTCACTGTGTGTGGGTAAGAGGAGCCTTCAGATTTGGGGGTATGTCAGTTTCAGGAGGAATTCCCCCCAAAAAATAATGAACAGGTAACTGTATTAATGCCAATTTCTAAAATCATGGCTAGTTTTAGAAAATGATTGATAGCGCCACTTCATTACCATACAATAGCTGCACCCAAAGGCAGCGCAAACACTCCCATGCCAACATTGGGTATGAAGCAGGGCATGGTCGCTGCATGTAGCGCGGTCATGAAAATAGAGCCCTACATTTTTCTCAGGTTAGCTGTATTTATATGCATCTGTATTCATGTAGCAAAGGACGAAACATACTCTGGGTGTGTACGTGAGGGCAAGCGTTTCTAGGGTCTGCTAAAGAAATGTAAATAATGGTTAAGTGGTTAATTTTCGAAATGGATGGATTAAGCTATTGTTAAGAAACACAAATGAACTACAAGGGCACGCGAAACTGGTCAACTACTTTCATGGCGGAGCAACAGTTCAAGAGAATCTTAAATGTCACTGATTTCTGGGAAAGCTGGATGTTGAATAGAGAAGTACTTACACATTTCTAAAAATCATGAATAGAAGAGTCCTGGAAGTGCCTTTAGTGTGCGGAGTAGCCTTTAAATAAACACCGAGGTTGAGCTGAATTACTCTTGAGTGTTGAAAGATCAAGGAGTGACATTTAACCACATGCAATGAGTGACCTTGCTCTGACCCTCTTTCAATGACTTTAGACAGGATCTCAGATTATCTCTCTTCAACCGCTTAGAGTTGTCGTAGGTCAGAGACACTTGCGGTCTGGTCTGCCATCATAATCACACTTTTTTTGAAAATTTGGTTGCTAACACGACAAATCAGAATGCTGTCGTTGAAATGATCAATGCTGTCGTCAGGTAACATTTAACTAAGGTTTTGCAATTTATAATGAGCTGATTTTTGGGAGTTATCAGCATATTGGTGTGCATGTACAGCCGTGGCCAAACGTATTGGCAGTGACATAAATTTTGTGTTTTGAAAATTTGCTGCTTCAGTATTTGTCGAATTATTTTTTTTCACATGTTTCTGTTTTCCAGTATACCATAATGATAAGCGTTCATGAGTTTTAAAGGCTTTTATTGGCAAAAACATTCAATATATGCAAAAAGTCAATATTTACAGTGTTGACTCTTGTTCTTCATCACCTCTGCAATTCACTCTGGCATGCTGGATATCAGCTTCTGGGACAAATCCTGACTGATGGTGATCCATTCTTGCCTTATTAGTGCTCGGAGTTGATCACAGTTTGTTGGCTTCTGCTTGACCACTCGCCTTTTGAGGATTGACCACATTGATCCGGGGAGTTGCCTGGCCACGGATCCAAAATGTCAATGTAATGATCTCTGAGCCACTTCATTATCACTCTTGCCTTGTGACATGCTGCTCCATCATGCTGGAAAATGCACGGATCATCACCAAATTGCTCCTGGATCGTTGGGGGAAGTTGCTCTTGTGGGAAATTTTGATACCATACTTTACTCATGGCAGTGTTTTTGTGCAGGATTGTGAGCGAGCCCACTCCCTGTGATGAAAAGCATCCCCACACATGGATGGTCTCAGGATGCTTCACTTTTGGCACGACACAGGACTCATGGTAGCGTTCACCTTTTCTTCTCTGGACTATCGATTTTCCAGATGTCCCAAACAGTCGGAAGGGGGCTTCATCAGAGAACATAACTTTGCACCAGTCTTCTGCTGTCCACTCCTTGTACTTCCTGCAGAATTTCAGTCAGTCCTTGATGTTTTTCTTGGAGAGAAGTGGCTTCTTTGCTGCCCTTCTTGACACCAGGCCATTGCCCAAAAGTCTTCACCTCACTGAGCAAGTTCTGCACTGGTGGTGACACGATTCCGTAGCTGACTCCTCTGCAGGAGACGGTCCTGGCACCTGCTGGACACACTGGGACGTCCTGAAGCCTTCTTCACTGCAGTTGAACCTCTCTCCTTGAAGTTCTTGATGATCCGGTAAATGGTTCTTTCAGGTGCAATATTCTTTGCAGCAATTTCCTTGCATGTGAGGCCATTTTGATGCAAAGAGATGATGGCTGCACGTCTTCCTTTAGAGGTAACCATTGCGAACAAGAACACAATGATTGGAAGCACTTCTTCCCTCCTTTTATAGCAATCAGTCTGCTCTTATAATCCAATCAGAATGATCGAGTGATTTCACCTGACTAGCACTCATTCACACTTTCCCAGGTGCTGCTGGTATGATTAGTGAAATGATGTTATCTGCTCATTTCGTGCCAGGGCCAAAAAACAGTGAAATTTGGGTTTTTGTGATAAAGTAGGCAAATTAAGCTTTTTGCATTTATTTAAAATGCATCTGATCACTCTGCGCAATAATCTAGAAACAATGTGAATCAACACCACAACAACTTTGTGAAACACAACATTATAGTAATTGGCAACAGTAATTGCCAATACTTTTGGCCACAGCTGTAAACGGGCTCATTAATAGCAACCAAAAATCATCTTATTCAAAAAATCTGAAATTGCAAGAAATATGCGTTTACAAGAGATTTGAAATAATCAAGTTATTCTCTGATTTTGTCGTCAAACTGTGAAGAGCCATGTGCACAACACTTGCATGCATGGGAAAACTGGTAGGAACTTTGATTTAAGGTGTTTACATGACCACATGCATTGTCGGGTTAGTTAGTATAATCAGTGTAATATTGTGCATGTAATCGCACTCGCTGTATTTTCAGAACCAATACAATATCAAATAAAGCTGCAAGCAGCCATGAAGGGGCTAAGCCCCCCTAAAATGCTCAGATACAGTGTTCATTGCATCTTTTAAACAGTTGACAATTGTCCAGAGCGAGGTTCAAACCAGTACCCTTTTGATCTCCACGGTTAACATGTATAGCACACGGACCACTATGCTACATAGCCTCAAGCAGTGATACATCCAAAGTATTTTGACCACTATGTGGCACTGTCTCGAAACTACTTAGGTACCCTCAAGACATGATGTTGAAGTTGCATACCAATTTTCATTTAAATCCAACAATGCAAAAGGTACAATAAATAATTATATAATAAAATGGCGGAGATCTGATATGTCTGATATCAAATACAACTGAAGGAAAGAATAGTCCAGATACAATGCTTATTGCATCTTCTAAACAGTTTTGGAAGTCCCGAGCAGGGTTTGAACCAATACCCTTTTGATCTCTACGGATTACAAGTATTGCACATGGACCGCTACGCTATAATAATAATAATGAGAAGGAGAAGAAGGAAAAAGAGAAGAAGGAGGAGGAGGAGGAGAAAAGGACGAGGAGGAGAAGAAGGAGGAGGAGGTGGAGAAGAAGAAGGAGGAGGAGGTGGAGAAGAAGAAGAAAAAGAAAAAGGAGGAGGTGAAAAAGAAGGAGAGTGAGAAGGAGGAGAAGAAGAAGAAGGAGGAGGAGGAGAAGAAGAAGGAGGAGGAGAAGATGACGAAGGAGAATGAGGAGAAGTAAAAGGAGGAATAGGTGGTGAAGAAGGAGAAGAAGAAGAAAAAGGAGAAGAAGAAGGAGGAGAATGAGAAGGAATAGGTGGTGAAGAAGGAGAAGAATGAGAAGGAGAAGAAGTAAAAGGAGGAATAGGTTGTGGGGAATGAGAAGAAGAAGGAGGAGGAGAATGAGAAGGAGAAAAAAATGAGGAAGAGGTGGTGAAGGAGGAGGAGGAGGAGAAGAAGAAGAACATAAAGAAGAAGACAAAGGAGAATGAGAAAAGGAGGAGGAGAAGGAGGAGGAGGAGAAAAAGGAGAAGGCAACGAAAAAGTAGAAGTTGGATAAAGGAGGAGAAGAAAAGGAGGAGAAAAGGACGAGGAGGAGAAGGAGAATGAAGAGGAGGAGGAGGAGGAGGAGAAGGAGAAGAAAAAAAGGTGGATAAAGGAGGAGGAGAAGGAGGAAGATGAGGAGAGGGAGAAGGAGAAGATAAAGAAGGAGAAGATAAAGGTGGAGGAGAAGAAGAAGAAGAACAAAACCAATGGATACAATAGTGGCTACGGCCTCTTCGAGGCTTGGCGCCTAATAGTTCAGAAAGGGAACAAGACTTGGTGCATATAAATCTTAGCCGATAGCAACAGTAGAGACTCCATCACTTCAAATAAACAATTCTTCTCCAAATCTGCCCCTCAGCTACAGCAGGTCACTCATTCAGAGCTGATTCAGGAAATAAAGCATATTTATTCCGCAGCAAGGATCTGAGATGGGCGTATGATAGACAAGAAGACTCTTCTGTTATCCGGTTGGAATGAAATGTCCAGATAGCCACAGCTGCCCTTTACTACCTGTCAGACTAAATCAAGTTCAAGTGTTTGTTTAATTTCCGCTGCGTTCACTTACTCACGTCTCTCCTCGTTTTCCAACAGACAAACTGAGCCGGGAAAATTGAAATGGTCTTTATTTGTTTGAAAGCTTTTGTGATTGAAGTTATTTAACCACAGTTATGTGTTTAGGACTTTCCAAAATGTGTTCCAGAGGAATATTTCATTGCTCAGCTGACTTAATGGGGTTCCCTAAACTAATTTAGCTAAAATAAAAATAGACACAAATGCATCATTTGTTGACAATGTGGATAGCAGAGCTCAGATCATTTGGTCTTGGAAGTCTTTGATGCGAAAACCTTCAAATTGAGTTCAGATTGACATCAGGCTTTGATATTTTGGCAAATCTGAGCCCAGTTTGAGTCTTTGAGCCTGTTGACATGCACACCATGGGCTCTGTTTTCATGATCGCGCAAGTGCAGTGCTACACGCAGCTAGCGTGCGCTACATCTTATCAAATTACCATGAGGGCAACAAGTGCAATTATCATGCCAGCACAAAGCGCAAGTGGGCGCGTAGGAGTGTTTGCGCTATCTGTGGGTGTATGCGCACAAACTGTGGTGTATTGCATGTTAATAAAGTGGTGCACAGCACAATTTGCTATGTTCCTGAGAAATAGTTCATTGCGCTAAGACGTTTCAAAACCACGTCTATTTTCAGCGCAAAGTCTAAAAATTCGCTTTAATTTGATTTTTCATATAAACGATCACAATAAATGAACGCGTTAAAGCGGCAGCCCACGCGATCAACTATTTTAGATAATCCCGCCCTTAATCGGAAAGTAAAACAAATTGCGGTTTGCCACTTTACATGTCAATCAGACAGTCTCTTCCTGAATAAGCGGCAATGTGCTGCCGACATTATGGCGATAGTCAAAAGTCTGGCTGTGCGAGACAAGGGATGTGATTGTTCTACAGGAATCTCTTCTATAGTGCTGATTTTAGTAACACGTCCTACCCGGCTAAATCATCATCTGATGTTTCCTGCAGCGATACAGTAGTTCATCACGCATAATCATACGCACAGTACTGTGGGTTTGCAAACCACTCTTCTGTCATTTCATGAAGCATGAGGTGATTATCCCATCCATCAGCACTCAAATATTCAACACAAAGAGCTAATCTGCCCTGTGATGGGCATGCGCTGGTGTCATTGAGGGCCATGAGCGATACCCTGTGGCCTCGTATTCATTTCCTGCAGAAATATCTGCACTGAAGTGCCTGGAGATATGTGGACCAATGGCTTATTAAACTCAAAATGAAAATTCTGTCAGCATTGGCGGAATCATGAACTTTTCACAACTAGCGTATGTTTTAATCTGGACTGGCTCTGTTTTTTTATAGTGTAATCCTGAATAATAAATCAGACCTGCACACGAGTCTCTCTTTTTCACTTGATGTGTAGTTAAACTGTCAGTGAGTCATAATTTCCAAACCTTGGCTCAATAAATGGGCGTTTGTGTTGTAGCTCAGTCTTCACACATTTGAATTGCAAATCAGCTGCTGTCTCGCTGCATATACTCGCTCATGCACATTTCACCGCAGCTCAGAACTTTTTGCCCTTTAACCATATATTATGCTTGCTAATGTTGCTTACCTTGGTGGTGACCGCATGGAATGAACTCTCTTAATTCACTTTGCAAGGGCTGTAGATTCCAGTGTGCTCTTCATAGATCATTTAGGCCTGTAACGTGCTCTACGCAAGGATGTAAACGAAATTGCTTGGCAAGTTTGATTTTCTGTGTCATTGAGTTGCAATCTCGGGCTGCAATAGCGGACAACAGCATACACATTCTTCTTTCATAGTTTAACGGCGAGTTAGTTTCTCAAAGTTTCTCAAACTTTCGATGTTTATACAGCAGCTACCTCAACAATTACTCATTCAGTTTAATGGCACGGTTATTTGAACGAAACTCGCTTCCTGTCTACACTGGATGTGAGTGCCAAAAATCTTTCCCATTATTATCAATGACATCGTGACTACAGTTGAAGTCACAGCTGATTGGTCTGTGCTGTCTGCGTGTCATTTAGCATGTTCACTTCAACACTTTCTGTGAAGACAACTCGAGCCGTCCAATGAATGTCCAGTGTAGACCGGGTGTCAGTTCCACAATAATACAGTGTTCTGGGTCGTTGCCAGGGCATTGTTGCATGGTTGCTATGGTGTTCAGGGTCATTTCCAGGGTATTGTAATGGGGTTGCTAGGGTGTCTGTGTTGTTGCCAGGGCATCGCTATATGGTTACTAAGGTGTTTTGGGTCATTTCCAGGGTATTATAATGGAGTTTCTAGGGTGTCTGGGCCATTGCCAGGGCATCGCTGTGTGGTTGCCAAGATGTTTTGGTTCATACCATGGTATTGTAATGGGGTTGCTAGGGTGTCTGTGTCATTGCCAGAACATTGCTGCATGGTTGCTAATTTGTTCTGGGTCATTGCCATGGCATTGCTATGGGGTTCCTAGGGTATCTTTGTCATTGCCATGGTATTGCTATGGGGTTTCTAAGGTGTTCTGGGTCGTTACCATGGCATTGCTATGGTGTTTCTAAGGTGTTCTGGGTCATTGCCAGGTCATTGCTATGGGGTTGCAAGGGTATCTGGATCGTTGCCATGGCATTGCTATGGTGTTTCTAAGGTGTTCTGGGTCATTGCCAGGTCATTGCTATGGGGTTACAATGGTATCTGGATCGTTGCCATGGCATTGCTATGGTGTTTCTAAGGTGTTCTGGGTCATTGCCAGGTCATTGCTATGGGGTTGCAAGGGTATCTGGATCGTTGCCATGGCATTGCTATGGGGTTGCTAAGGTGTTCTGGGTTATTGCCAGGGCATTGCTGTGTGGTTGCTAAGGTGTTTTGGGTTATTGTTATGGTATTGCTATGGGGTTGTTAGGGTGTCTGGGTTGTTGCCAGTGCATTGCTATGTGGTTGCTAAGGTGTTCTGGGTCATTATTAGGGATTTCTGGGTCGTAGCCAGTGCATTGCTATGTTGTTGTGGTTCTGGGTCATTGCCAGGGCATTGCTTTGTGGTTGCTAAAATGTTTGGGGTTGTTGTCAGGGCATTGCAATGGGGTTGCTAAGGTCTTCTGGGTCATTTCCAGGGCCTTGCAATGCGGTTGCTAAGGTGCTCAACAGAAATAGGGACACAAACATTACTAATTGATCGATTACATTTTAAATAAAAATGTATTTCCCTTTATTTAACTTTCCCCTCCTCAACAGGTGACTGATTGTAATTGTTTGAAAATCTTTATGTGATATAATAGATCTGAATGAAACAACACGTGTGAGTTCAGGCATATCGGTGCTCTGCAGGAAGACCTACAAATAGATATTGTGACATTCAGCTCTGTGTTATTAATTCATAAATGTCACTGATGATCACTGACTGCAGAATAATGTCATATGTTTAGAGGATTTAGTCATGACAATTGGGAATATTACAGTTTTATTCAGCTCCTGCAGCTGCTTTGCAAACTGCTCCATATCTCATGTGACCTGCTGAACTTGGAAAAGCAGTTATTAAAAGCACCATTCCTTTACAATATTTGAGTCCAATATAATTTATGTACAGTATGCTTTTCAAATGTAAATGGAGTTGACATATCTGGGTCAAAAAATGTGTGTCTCAGGATACTTTGTTTATGAAGACACAGAGTGTACATTAAATGCAATACTGTATAATGAGTAAAAGGTAAAAAAG
Organism: Moxostoma hubbsi; assembly: GCA_032164185.1. NCBI lineage: Eukaryota > Metazoa > Chordata > Actinopteri > Cypriniformes > Catostomidae > Moxostoma > Moxostoma hubbsi. Next base: position 977,428 of record JAVLUX010000022.1, read on the forward strand.
TCACGTATTGTAGCCCGGGCCCCTGTGGTTGCTTAAGGGACGATAGTAAATGATTTAGGCACAATCATTGTTCACATTATTCATGTATGGAAACATTGGAATTAATTTACTTTCCCATTAATGAAGCATGAATTATTCACTAAAAATGAACTCTGAGGAATCGCAGAGAATCGTAGAGAGTTTAGCGACCAATTTATGATTTCTGAGAAACAGGAAGTAGGGTAGATGCCCGCCAACACCGTAATGATCACAAGACCCCTTCTCATGTTGTGTGTGTGGTCTGTGACCCCAACAACTGGCATCATTATTCAGACAGAATCTGAACATGTGTCTGATGTCTCAGTTCATTATAATGTGGAAATCGAGTGAACAACACCTCTCTGGTTTTTGCTTCATTTGTCAGAGTGCAAATCAGTGGCCATGTGGGGCATCTATTGCATGCTGGGGGCGGCCTTTTCTGACAATGATATGCTTATATTATGAGCTTTAATGATTTAATGGTTTCAGTGAGAGTGAAGGAGTGAAGTTATGTGTTTAATCTGTGCATGAAAGAGAGACCTTCACCATGATATGGCCAAAGGCAGCGCATGCATGTGTTATATGTACAGTATACACATGCATCGATGCTTTGACTGCAGTCTAAACATGCCAGTATGCAGGTTTTCTAGGACAAATGGCCTTCAAATGAGTCTAATATAAAAGACGTGGGCGGGACTGGAGTCGTGGTTGTATCCGTTGGAACGATCACGAGCAGAGAAATCAGACGGTATGTGATTTATGTGTGTAGGCCGTACAGATAAAATGTTATTAGCTGTTAAAAGGTCAATTTTAAACTGGTGGTGGCACTAGAGGTTTTGAGTTGGAGACTCCAACGTTGGGGAGATTGATGATCAGATCCTCAGCAATGAGTGTGCCAAATTTCTCAACTTTCCAAAGTGCGGTTCTATGGGCTGCCATCAGGGCTGTACTGGGAAGAGAAATCGGCCCAGGATTTGGCAACTGGCCCAACTGTGTTCGCTGTGTGTTCGCTGTCCTTTTCTGCATGTGACTTGTTAGTGTTACAAGGTCTCAGGTGTGAATTGGGAGCAGGTGTGTTAAATTTGGTGTCATCGCTCTCACACTCCCTCATACTGGTCACTGGAAGTTCAACATGGCACCTCAAAAATCTTGAGGTGACCAAGACCACACAGCGGTTTAACAGGACAGGTTCCACTCAGAACAGGCCTCGCCATGGTCGACCAAAGAAGTTGAGTGCACATGCTCAGCGTCATATCCAGAGGCTGTCTTAGGGAAATAGACGTATCAGAGGTTGAAGGTGTGGGGGGTCAGCCTGTCAGTGCTCAGACCATACGCCACACACGGCATCAAAGTGGTCTGCATGGCTGTCATCCCAGAAGGAAGCCTCTTCTAAAGATGATGCACAAGAAAGCCCGCAAACAGTTTGCTGAAGACAAGCAGACTAAGGATATGGATTACTGGAACCATATCCTGTGATCTGATGAGACCAAGATAAACTTATTTGGTTCAGATGGTGCCAAGCGTGTGTGGCGGAAACCAGGTGAGGAGTACAAAGACAAGTGTGTCTTGCCTACAGTCAAGCATGGTGGTGGGAGTGTCATGGTCTGGGGCTGCATGGGTGCTGCCGGCACTGGGGAGCTACAGTTCATTGAGGGAACCGTGAATGCCAACATGTACTGTGGCATACTGAAGCAGAGCATGATCCCCTCCCTTCGGAGACTGGGCCACAGGGCAGTATTCCAGCATGATAACGACCTCAAACAAACCTCCGAGACGACCACTGCCTTGCTAAAGAAGCTGAGGGTGAAGGTGATGGACTGGCCAAGCATGTCTCCAGACCTAAACCCTATTGAGCATCTGTGGGGCATCCTCAAACGGAAGGTGGAGGAGCACAAGGTCTCTAACATCCACCAGCTCAGTGATGTCATCATGGAGGAGTGGAAGAGGACTCCAGTGGCAACCTGTGAAGCTCTGGTGAACTCCATGCCCATGAAGGTTAAAGCAGTGCTGGAAAATAATGGTGGCCACACAAAATATTGACACTTGGGCCCAATTTGGACATTTTCACCTAGGGGTGGTACTCACTTTAGTTGCCAGCGGTTTAGACATTAATGGCTGTGTGTTGAGTTATTTTGAGGGGACAGCAAATTTACACTGTTATACAAGCTGTACACTCACTACTTTACATTGTAGGAAAGTGTCATTTCTTCAGTTGTTGACCTGAAATCAGGGCTGGACTTGTAATCTGGCATACCAAGAATTTTCCCGGTGGGCCAACGCACTTTGGGGCCGATCAGGGGCGGACTGGCCATCGGGAGAACCGATTGGACCGGTAGGTCGGCTGCGAAATGGGCCAAACGGGCCGCGATAAGCCAAAATGAGCCACCGCGGTATGCAGAACGGACCACAAAACGGTGCCGCGATATGCAGAAAAGGACAGCGAACACCCCCCCCTCAACAACTTTTGGCTCTACATCTTTTGGGCCTGATGTAATGTAAAATCCCAGGCCGATTTCTCTTCCCAGTCCAGCCCTGCTGTACATAGTCTATAAAGGAATCATTCGTGCATTTGATCTGTGATTTAACAGTGCCGTCAGACATTTCCTGAATGTATTCATCAATTATTCCGGTCTGCACTCTACTAGAAACAAATGAATTGTTTTGTTCACTTAAAAGATAATCAATACACATGGTATGCCACAATAGTTTCCATTGTATTATCAGAATTATCCAATTATAAATGTGGTGCAAGAGTCCATCAGCTGTAATGTCTTTCTGGAAATCATGGCTCACAATACCATACATGCATGTTATATCTGATGACATACAACATTTGTTCGAATATACAGTATAAAGACAAAACATACTTGACCTTCCATTTCCAGTGTGATGAATGAGCCATGTGTAATAACAACAACATCTCAAATTTGAATCATCGTCTCATCAGACTGACCTAAAGTCCAAATATTTTTCACACAAATTTGGATTTGACAAGAAAACAACAGTTTTCCCTGAGATGATAACTGGATGCCACTCGCTGAATTAAACATGCAACAATGCAAGGTCTTCTTTTTTAATCACTGCAGTATGCAAGCATGCAAGTGTGCCGTATGCAAGCATGCAGTATGCAAGTATGCAAGCATGCAGTATGCAAGTATGCAAGCATGCAGTATGCAAGTATGTAGTATGCAAGCATGCAAGTATGCAAGCATGCAAGCGTGCAGTATGCAAGCATGCAGTATGCAAGCTGCAAGTGTGCAGTATGCAAGCATGCAAGTATGCAAGCATGCAGTATGCAAGCATGCAAGTGTGCAGTATGCAAGCATGCAAGTATGCAAGCATGCAGTATGCAAGCATGCAGTATGCAAGTATGCAAGCATGCAGTATGCAAGTATGCAAGCATGTAGTATGCAAGCATGCAGTATGCAAGCGTGCAGTATGAAAGCATGCAGTATGCAGTATTCCACTCTGGACAAAGCTCATCTTGACTCCGTCAAAGAGAATAATGATGTTTTAACAGTATTCTGCTCATGCGAAAACTCCTAAACCTGCGTTTCTATTCAAATGAAATAAATAAACAAACAAACGGTGAAAAGAGTGGCAATCAAACCCGACAGCATTCCGAATCAACCGGAAATAATGCCTCGGGAGCAGAAAAATTGAAAGTGCAAATTAGCCTATTTATCGTTTATTTATTCAGAATACCTGGATGCAGTGATGTCGTACGATAGTTGTGTAGCATATACTGTTTGAAGCATTTAGCATGGATAACTGATCCACACACTGCCTTTAAAAAACACTCAATAAACAGGAATCCCATTCCGAGCAGAGCCGGCCTCATCAGGTATAAGCTGGACTGTTTTTTTACTCTAAGGGATTCTGTGTTCTTCACTAGCTAATTTATTCATCTCCCTGAGATGTCAGTGTGTTTGTGTAACTAACAATGCTAAATCTCCATTCACCACGCATAAATAAGTGCATTCACTTGAGCGAGGCAGGGCGACTTCAGGACGAGAAGTAAATTATATCCAGTGCTTCTGAAGACCTCAGTACCGCACTGAAATACCAATCAGATCTCCGTCTGTCTCTGAGTGTCAGCGGTTCAGCGACTGCTGTGAGAATAATAGATAATCAAGAGCACATGCACAGAGCACCAGACAGTCACTACAGCAATGAAGTCCCGCTTGATGTTCAGAAGGGAATACTAGCTGACTATGTAGTGGCTACTGTGTAGTCCCTATAATTTCTAAAAAAATTGTATGTGAAGAACACATCATGCAATGATGAACATTTCAGTAATAGCATGCTACATTGTTAATGCTGTCAAATTGTTGTTTTGCAATTTTAATAAAAATGTGTTGAGTCAATTCAATTGAGTGCAGTTGGATATGAATGTTATAAGATGATCTGTCCATTTTGAATCATAATGAAGATATATATTATAGTATAAAAAAACTCCACGATATCGAGCTAATATTTAGCTTGTGTTCTACATCTAGACATGCGTGTTTATAAGTTATCTTATACTGTACATCGATGTCACATAAGGTTGCATCAATAGGTTTTGTCAATAATATGGGAAAGGATGAGGCGAGAACCAGCTTGACAATTTAAATAATTTCTTAATAAAATAAAAAGACACAAACGTGACCACATGTAGGGCAGCTGCCCGTAACTCTCTCTCTCGAACTGCCACCTCCGGTCGCCTTTATCCCTCTCGAGGGCTTGATTAGCCTGATTATGGGCCGGATGTGTAGCATCACGACCTGGCCCCGCCCTCCGCCCTGCCACACTCCTCCCTCTTTTCCTTCAGGTCGGGGAGCCCCCGGAGTACTCCTGATGGCCAGTACACCCCTAATCGGCCCTAAAGCCCCCCACCAGGAAAATGTCCGATATGCCAGAATACCAGTCCCAGGCAGTACGCGGTCAGAGCCAAAGCTTCGGATTTAGACCAGTTCACTCACGCGCCCGAATTCGAAGTGAGCTCACCGTGTGACGGTGACACAGCCTTTCTGAAGGATCAGCCAATCCCGTGCTTCATAGGCGTGTACAACCAGACGCACAGAGAGAGATAGTGAGAGAAAGAGATAAAGAGAGGGACTGCACAGGCAGCATAAAAAAGGAAACCACACAAACACCATAAAACACACAGGCCGCTAACGAGTTATCCCGCTAACGAGTGAACGCTACTGATATATCTAGATGAATTCTCCAGGCTGCTAGTTTTAGTTTTTCTCCCCAAAAGTGATTGAAAAGATGGCCGTAGTTGGTGTAAACAGTGGCCGCTATTGCTTATAATCAAACAAAACCCCCAAAATATGGGTTGGTGGTTAGCAGGATCACGGCATACTCCAACGTAGCTGACATGGTGAAATACGCAGCGCTGTGAGATCTATATGTTTAATGCACCGCACACACAGACGAGGTGAACTATTGTCGTCCAATAAAGCCATTCACGAGTTATTGACGAGTTTCCCTATTCCTCCCCTTCACTTGATATGAAAGACCACGAGGCAGAACAGTGTGTGCCGGCGGCATGCTGTCGATTAAATTATAAAAACACAAAGTATTTGAATGATGCTGAATTTGAGATTGCTTAGAGGGGCGAAAAATATTTATTCACTTTAATGATGAAGCCCTCTATTGACTTTTCTAGAAATCTAATATACAGCCTGTGAGAATCTCGCCTTGTAGTTTCAGATGAATCGAGGGGATAATAAAGATTAACTTGCAACAGAGTCTGATCGCCACAAACTCCATAAAGTTTCTTCTTTTGATCGGTTCGGTTGGTCTTTAGGTTTTTAAGAGAAGTTTGATGTTTTATGTTGTTGGGGGCTTTTACACGGAAGCTTATAGTGTGGACTCGAGTTAGTTATAATGCTTTAGTATAATATTATATGGTGACAGCAGTCAAGTTGGAACGGCATTTAGTGTCTAGAGGTTAATGGATTTTGGCAATACCGATAACTAAGGTGGTGGGAAAAGCCTAGAACCGAATAATCAGCCAGTAGATTTGAAAATCGATTAATTGAATGTTAAATAATGTCTTAACGGTGACACAGACACGGAGGCAGCAAGAGTCCAATATGAGTCAAATCACAGATGCGTGTTTATTACACAATATACTGGGTGAGCAGTAATTAATCAATAGTAGATCATTATTCATCAGTAGTACATCATCAGCGATCGCTTGTCAATTGTTACATATGTACGTCTTTTTATAGGATTTAATGTATTAAAACAATAAACGAAAACAATAATTAAAAACAGTGACGCGATGGAGACCTGACTCAAAATTAATCTTATATATTCACCAGATGAAGACTTCTGGCCACAAAGAAAAAAAAAACATCAACAAGTATTGGCATTGATTATTGCTGATAACCGATAGTTCCAAAAAGCAACTATTGGCACCGATTAATTGGTAAAACCAATATATATATATATATATATATAGGTTTGTGTAAATCGTTCCTAAAGCTGGTCTGATGTAAATTTTCAGATTCATGATTAAATAATTAAATGGGTGAAAATAACCTAAAATTTAACAAATGAGTTATATTATTTAAAAGTTTGAGCGCTGCCTGTGGCGGTGACGGGTCGAGTGAGCGCTGTCCGTGGCGATGACAGTTCGAGTGAGCGCTGTCCGTGGCGGTGACGGGTCGAGCGAGCACTGTCTGTGGCGGTGACGGGTCGAGCGAGCGCTGTCCGTGGCGGTGACGGGTCGAGCGAGTGCTGTCCGTGAGCACTGTCCGTGGCAGTGACGGGTCGAGTGAGCGCTGTCTGTGGCGGTGACGGGTCGAGTGAGCGCTGTCCGTGGCAGTGACGGGTCGAGTGAGCGCTGTCCGTGAGCACTGTCCGTGGCAGTGATGGGTCGAGTGAGCGCTGTCTGTGGCGGTGACGGGTCGAGCGAGCGCTGTCCGTGGCGGTGACGGGTCGAGCGAGCGCTGTCCGTGAGCACTGTCCGTGGCAGTGACGGGTCGAGTGAGCGCTGTCTGTGGCGGTGACGGGTCGAGCGAGCACTGTCCGTGGCGGTGACGGGTCGAGCGAGCACTGTCCGTGGCGGTGACGGGTCGAGCGAGCACTGTCTGTGGCGGTGACGGGTCGAGTGAGCGCTGTCCGTGGCGGTGACGGGTCGAGCGAGTGCTGTCCGTGAGCACTGTCCGTGGCAGTGACGGGTCGAGTGAGCGCTGTCTGTGGCGGTGACCGGTCGAGCGAGCACTGTCCGTGAGCACTGTCCGTGGCAGTGACGGGTCGAGTGAGCACTGTCCGTGGCGGTGACGGGTCGAGTGAGCACTGTCCGTGGCGGTGACTGGTCGAGTGATCGCTGTCTGTGGCGGTGACGGGTCGAGCGAGCGCTGTCCGTGAGCACTGTCTGTGGCGGTGACGGGTCGAGCGAGCGCTGTCCGCGAGCACTGTCCGTGGCGGTGACGGGTCGAGTGAGCGCTGTCTGTGCTGGTGACGGGTCGAGTGAGCGCTGTCTGTGCTGGTGACGGGTCGAGTGAGCGCTGTCCGTGGCGTTGACGGGTCGAGTGAGCGCTGTCTATGCTGGTGACGGGTCAAGTGAGCGCTGTCTGTGGTGGTGACGGGTCGAGTGAGGACTGTCCGTGGCGGTGAGGGGTCGAGTGAGCACTGTCCGTGGCGGTGACGGGTCGAGTGAGCGCTGTCCGTGGCGGTGACGGGTCGAGTGAGCGCTGTCTGTGGTGGTGACGGGTCGAGTGAGGACTGTCCGTGGCGGTGAGGGGTCGAGTGAGCACTGTCCGTGGCAGTGACGGGTCGAGTGAGCACTGTACGTGGCGGTGACGGGTCGAGTGAGCACTGTCCGTGGCGGTGACGGGTCGAGTGATCGCTGTCTGTGGCGGTGACGTGTCGAGCGAGCGCTGTCCGTGAGCACTGTCTGTGGCGGTGACGGGTCGAGCGAGCGCTGTCCGCGAGCACTGTCCGTGGCGGTGACGGGTCGAGTGAGCGCTGTCCGTGGCGGTGACGGGTCGAGTGAGCGCTGTCCGTGGCGGTGACGGGTTGAGCGAGCGCTGTCTGTGCTGGTGACGGGTCGAGTGAGCGCTGTGTGTGGCGGTGACGGGTCGAGCGAGCACTGTCTGTGGTGGTGACGGGTCGAGCGATCACTGTGTGTGGCGGTGACGGGTCGAGCGATCACTGTGTGTGGCGGTGACGGGTCGAGCGAGCAATGTCCGTGGCGGTGACGGGTCGAGCAAGTGCTGTCTGTGGCAGTGATGGGTCGAGCGAGCGCTGTCCGTGAGCACTGTCCGTGGCAGTGACGGGTCGAGTGAGCGCTGTCTGTGCTGGTGACGGGTCGAGTGAGCGCTGTTTGTGCTGGTGACGGGTCGAGTGAGCGCTGTCCGTGGCGGTGACAGGTCGAGCGAGCACTGTCCGTGGCGGTGACGGGTCGAGTGAGCACTGTACGTGGCGGTGACTGGTCGAGTGAGCGCTGTCCGTGGCGGTGACTGGTCGAGTGATCGCTGTCCGTGGCGGTGACGGGTCATGCGAGCGCTGTCCGTGAGCACTGTCTGTGGCGGTGACGGGTCGAGCGAGCGCTGTCCGCGAGCACTGTCCGTGGCGGTGACGGGTCGAGTGAGCACTGTCCGTGGCGGTGACGGGTCGAGTGAGCACTGTCCGTGGCGGTGACGGGCCGAGTGAGCGCTGTCCGTGGCGGTGACGGGTCGAGTGAGCGCTGTCTGTGCTGGTGACGGGTCGAGTGAGCGCTGTCTGTGCTGGTGACGGGTCGAGTGAGCGCTGTCTGTGCTGGTGACGGGTCGAGTGAGCGCTGTCCGTGGCGGTGACGGGTCGAGTGAGCGCTGTCTGTGCTGGTGACGGGTCGAGTGAGCGCTGTCTGTGCTGGTGACGGGTCGAGCGAGCACTGTCCGTGGCGTTGACGGGTCAAGTGAGCGCTGTCTGTGGTGGTGACGGGTCGAGCGAGCACTGTCTGTGGCGGTGACGGGTCGAGTGAGCGCTGTCCGTGGCGGTGACGGGTCGAGCGAGTGCTGTCCGTGAGCACTGTCCGTGGCAGTGACGGGTCGAGTGAGCGCTGTCTGTGGCGGTGACAGGTCGAGCGAGCACTGTCCGTGAGCACTGTCCGTGGCAGTGACGGGTCGAGTGAGCACTGTCCGTGGCGGTGACGGGTCGAGTGAGCACTGTCCGTGGCGGTGACTGGTCGAGTGATCGCTGTCTGTGGCGGTGACGGGTCGAGCGAGCGCTGTCCGTGAGCACTGTCTGTGGCGGTGACGGGTCGAGCGAGCGCTGTCCGCGAGCACTGTCCGTGGCGGTGACGGGTCGAGTGAGCGCTGTCTGTGCTGGTGACGGGTCGAGTGAGCGCTGTCTGTGCTGGTGACGGGTCGAGTGAGCGCTGTCCGTGGCGTTGACGGGTCGAGTGAGCGCTGTCTATGCTGGTGACGGGTCAAGTGAGCGCTGTCTGTGGTGGTGACGGGTCGAGTGAGGACTGTCCGTGGCGGTGAGGGGTCGAGTGAGCACTGTCCGTGGCGGTGACGGGTCGAGTGAGCGCTGTCCGTGGCGGTGACGGGTCGAGTGAGCGCTGTCTGTGGTGGTGACGGGTCGAGTGAGGACTGTCCGTGGCGGTGAGGGGTCGAGTGAGCACTGTCCGTGGCAGTGACGGGTCGAGTGAGCACTGTACGTGGCGGTGACGGGTCGAGTGAGCACTGTCCGTGGCGGTGACGGGTCGAGTGATCGCTGTCTGTGGCGGTGACGTGTCGAGCGAGCGCTGTCCGTGAGCACTGTCTGTGGCGGTGACGGGTCGAGCGAGCGCTGTCCGCGAGCACTGTCCGTGGCGGTGACGGGTCGAGTGAGCGCTGTCCGTGGCGGTGACGGGTCGAGTGAGCGCTGTCCGTGGCGGTGACGGGTTGAGCGAGCGCTGTCTGTGCTGGTGACGGGTCGAGTGAGCGCTGTGTGTGGCGGTGACGGGTCGAGCGAGCACTGTCTGTGGTGGTGACGGGTCGAGCGATCACTGTGTGTGGCGGTGACGGGTCGAGCGATCACTGTGTGTGGCGGTGACGGGTCGAGCGAGCAATGTCCGTGGCGGTGACGGGTCGAGCAAGTGCTGTCTGTGGCAGTGATGGGTCGAGCGAGCGCTGTCCGTGAGCACTGTCCGTGGCAGTGACGGGTCGAGTGAGCGCTGTCTGTGCTGGTGACGGGTCGAGTGAGCGCTGTTTGTGCTGGTGACGGGTCGAGTGAGCGCTGTCCGTGGCGGTGACAGGTCGAGCGAGCACTGTCCGTGGCGGTGACGGGTCGAGTGAGCACTGTACGTGGCGGTGACTGGTCGAGTGAGCGCTGTCCGTGGCGGTGACTGGTCGAGTGATCGCTGTCCGTGGCGGTGACGGGTCATGCGAGCGCTGTCCGTGAGCACTGTCTGTGGCGGTGACGGGTCGAGCGAGCGCTGTCCGCGAGCGCTGTCCGCGAGCACTGTCCGTGGCGGTGACGGGTCGAGTGAGCACTGTCCGTGGCGGTGACGGGTCGAGTGAGCACTGTCCGTGGCGGTGACGGGCCGAGTGAGCGCTGTCCGTGGCGGTGACGGGTCGAGTGAGCGCTGTCTGTGCTGGTGACGGGTCGAGTGAGCGCTGTCTGTGCTGGTGACGGGTCGAGTGAGCGCTGTCTGTGCTGGTGACGGGTCGAGTGAGCGCTGTCCGTGGCGGTGACGGGTCGAGTGAGCGCTGTCTGTGCTGGTGACGGGTCGAGTGAGCGCTGTCTGTGCTGGTGACGGGTCGAGCGAGCACTGTCCGTGGCGTTGACGGGTCAAGTGAGCGCTGTCTGTGGTGGTGACGGGTCGAGTGAGCACTGTCCGTGGCGGTGACGGGTCGAGTGAGCACTGTACGTGGTGGTGACGGGTCGAGTGAGCGCTGTCCGTGGCGGTGACTGGTCGAGTGATCGCTGTCTGTGGCGGTGACGGGTTGAGCGAGCGCTGTCCGTGAGCACTGTCTGTGGCGGTGACGGGTCGAGCGAGCGCTGTCCACGAGCACTGTCCACGAGCACTGTCCGTGGTGGTGACGGGTCGAGCGATCGCTGTCTGTGGTGGTGACGGGTCGAGCGAGCACTGTGTGTGGCGGTGACGGGTCGAGCAAGCACTGTCCGTGGCGGTGACTGGTCGAGTGATCGCTGTCTCTGGCGGTGACGGGTCGAGCGAGCGCTGTCCGCGAGCACTGTCCGCGAGCACTGTCCGTGGCGGTGACGGGTCGAGTGAGCGCTGTCTGTGGCGGTGACAGTTCATTATAACACATCTGTCTCAGTGACACAATAATAACGGTGGCGAGTGGAAAAGTCAGTTTCAACACAGGAGGCACAAATTAATACATCCCTTTCAATTCTTTTGGCTCCACATTTTTTTGTGGAGCCAGAGACTGGCTGCCTCGTGAAGTGGAATTAAATAAAGTTTGTTTTCTGTTTTGTTTATTATCGTGAGCTCGCACCCATGTTGTGCATGGATTAGTTTTATTCCCATATGCAGCATTTACACGGTCGCTTGCCAAACCCACAGGGAGTTTCACATTGTAAAGCAAGTTTGCTTAAAAGGCAGCACTTACTGATATTGGAAAAGAGTTTGAAAGCGTAGGAACAAATCAATAATAGTAAATGAGAGCGGAGGAATACAAAAACATTGGCGTAATGAGTTCAGCAGGGAATGAACTGATGACTAGAAGTAGTATGACACTGATGTATTAACACGGGCACAAATTGGGTCGATGCCATCAGAAAAGTTTAGACTTTATAACTTTGAAGGTTTTAATGCAGTATACTTACACGAACTACAGCACGTTGACCAGCTTGTCGACTAAAGACAATGAGGGTGAGTATCCTAAATGATGACAGTATTTTCAGTTTTGAGTGAACTGTCCCTTTAATCAGGCATCTGTGTCCCCATCTGCAATCCAGAAGAGAACTGTTTTTCAGCTGTGGGTAGAAAATAAAAATAGAGAAACCATTTCCTGGGGATAACCTCTACTTGAGCCCTCATGATATAACCCTGCACGACTCAGTCTGCCTCACTCTCATTTGCTGGTGAGAAAAACGTCATTAAAAGCCTCTTTAACTGGGTAAAAGTGAAAGGAGGAAGTAAGAATCGGTTTAACAATATAAATAATCATTTAATGATTAACTTAAAACATAAAGACAAAACACATACAGGGCAGCTGCCTGTAGCTCTCTCTCTCCCGAACTGCCACCTCCGGCGGCCTTTATCCCTCTCGTCGGCTTGATTAGCCTAATTAGGGGCCGCCCTCCTCCTTGCCACAGTCCTCCCTCCTTTCCTTTCTGGCCCCGCCTGACGGCAGGTCTTCCCCGCCTTCTCGGACCTGGGATGGAGACATGGGGAAGGGAAAAAATAAGTAAATAAAAGAGAGGGAAAGACCAACACGGAGCGACAGCGGGAGAGAAAGAAAACAAATGTACTCAACGGTTCTCTGATATGCCGTGGCCTGGTCCTTGGTCACCCCTCCACTCTCTAGCAGATGGCAGCCGCTCCTCCCCGGGTGGATCGGAGGCAGTCCTCCGCCCCTGGCAGCGGTTCTCCCGCTCCAGGTGGTCTGCATTGAGCCCCTCCCTGCTCGCACATGGCGGTCTTCTCCTTGACCCTGTCATGTTTTAGCGGCCGGTAGGGGTCTCCTCCGCCCCTGGCAGCGGCCCGACCGACTATGCCGCATCCCTGCTCCTTTCCAGGCTTCAGCACCAATGTAACAGTGGGTAAAATGAAAAGGAGCAGGCGAGATCCAGACGAAGCATCAAAGTAATAGTTACTTAAAAACACACAAACATAAACACATACAGGGTCTCTCTCTCTCCCGAACTGCCACCTCCAGCAGCCTTTATCCCTCTCGTCGGCTTGATTAGCCTAATTAGGGGCCGCCCTCCTCCTTGCCACAGTCCTCCCTCCTTTCCTTCTGGCCCTGCCTGCCGGCAGGTCTTACCCACCTTCTCGGATCTGGGAGTGAGACATGGGGAGGGAAAAATAGAGCGGGAAAGGCCAACACGGAGCGCAGACATAAACATAATTTACTTGACGGTTCTCTGATATGCCGTGGCCTGGTCCTCGGTCACCCCTCCACCCTCTAGCAGACGGCAGCCACTCCTTCCCGGGTGGATCAGAGGCACAGAACCAGATGAATCATCAAAGTAATAGTTAATTAAAGAAAAACACACAAACGCAAACACAAACACACACACACATACAGGGCAGCTGCCTGTTGCTCTCTCTCTCCCGAACTGCCACCTCCGGCGGCCTTTATCCCTCTCGTTGGCTTGATTAGCCTAATTAGGGGCCGGGCATGCGTCATCACGGCCCGGCCCCTCCTTCCTCCTCGCCACAGCCTCAAAAAGCCAAATTATTCTCTGGTGTCACCCAATACAAAGCACATAAGTAATATTTTTGTTGTTGATTGAATTACATTGGAATGTCTTCAAAAATGGCATTTTAATATCCGCCATTGAATTAACATTTTAATACACCAAATTCAACATCTTATCAACGTGACCTGATTATCTGCGTTTTCCGTAATGCAATCTAAGTGTTTTAGCTTTTGTCTGCTTCTGCTATTATACTGACTAATCTGCATGTGTTTGTCAGGACACCACAGTGAAAAGTCATTATAATGCCATCAAGCAGTGGCACTAATGCTACATTTTTATCCATTAAACAGAAAGCCATTCAAATTCACAAGAACTCGTTAATGAAATGCATTTGAAGGAAAGTCTACTGCGGAGATGCTGTGAATGAATTACAACGGTTTGCAGGGGTCCACAAGTGCTGTAGTGAGATATCGGTGGAGTTTTATAATTAAGACACAGTCGTGCCTGGATAACTGAGTTTTGATTAACCTTTACTACAGATTCAGAGCTAACTAGGCAAAGCCATTTATCTGAGAGCTAGGTCGAAATGTTTAAAATATGCCTGTGCATGCACTTTTAGTTTTGAGCATATGATGAAATAATTACTCCATTTGCGAAACCCAGTGGAAAAATGAGCTGCTGTTGTTGTTTGAAGAAACTGTTGTTCTGAAATCAAATCACAAAGATTATATTTATGAGAAATCGTGCACAGAAACACCACCACAATGTCAGAATTATCAATAGGAAACTCATGATCAATCAAGCTTTAGCTGGTTAGTATGGTGCAATTAACTATACCATTAAACTTCCTGGGCTGTTCGGTCATTTTTGACTTTTATTTTTATTATAATTTTTTTTTAATGAAGATTGTTTCCTCAATCTGAGTGGAATAAGACTTTGTGACTTTACCTTGATTTGCAATCTGAACATTGAGTCAATGAGTCCAAAACAATGGTGTCAAATTCACATTCAGCCTGCGCTGCATCAGCACTGGTTAAAAATGTGGCACTGGCACCATATTTGGTAGCAATCTTGTGCACTGAAATTCACATTGGACAGTAAGCGATGATTTTAAGCCGTGCTGATTATTGGTGCAGAATGTGCGGTTTCGTTCGGCTTTTGGAGCGAGCAAAATGCGCTAAGGTTAGGATGACGAGGGATGGCTCATTAATATTCATGAGGAAAGTGCTAACTGAGTGGTGAATGGTCAGTGAGACATTCTGTTCACCTGCCATCCTACATTTCAGAAATTAGCTCATGGGCCATAAGAAATGAGGTGGTGCATCGGATTCGGCACGTGGGCCTTGAGTTTGACACCTGGGGTCTAAGCAGTCGTACAAAAAGCGACACCTTTGCTGTTCATGGTCAAATGAATGGGAGAGAACCTAACACGGAGCAAGGACAATTGCACAATTGGATCACACTCCAACAAGCTGTTAAAACGAGTCATTCGCTTTAGTAAAAGTGTTTAGATGTCATAAGATATTTGTGTGAGGAACAGATTGAAAAGTAAGTGTTTATGCACTGATAATCTGCCGTTTTACTCGTGACTTGTGTGAAAGTGAATAGAAGTCAGTGTTGTTCTAGCGGCCTCGAGTGTTCATCTCACCAGGAATATATACATAGAGACCATGATAGGTTAGTCACATGACATTTTCAACTGAACCCAGAACTGAGTGCTCTTGAGCAAACATGGTAACATTCAGGTCACATATTTCCAGGGACTGCATTTGCCATCCGAAGAGTGGTCATTGAAATGAATGGACTCCAGGTTTTATAGACCTGTTTGTTAGCGATAAACTTGTTTTGAAAGAAAAGCTAAAGTAATAGATGGCTGAAGAGTTGATATGCTAACAATGGAAAGCTAATGTGCTAATCTAAAATCAGAGCCAGAGTTTGTTGATGAGGGTATTTGGGTGACGGCAGTTTCCTTTAAATACAAACAGCCTGCTTTGCTTTTGTTATTGTCGAGCATGATTGACAGGAAATATAATTGTGTTTGATTAAAAGCAGACGTTGCTTGGAACTTTGCCAACTGTCAATCGTCTCAATTAGCATAAAAAGGTTCTTAATAAAGGTGTGATTTTTACTGTCAGGCTACGTTGAGAATAGTTCCTGCATGATGCACAATATTTACTTTATGCAGACGACAACTGCATGTGAAGCAGTATGCGATGATAAATACTTTGAACAGTGGTGTTCTATGTTGTTGTCACATGACCTCAACGTGTTGCATGTTTAACATGACCTCATCGCGTTTCATGTTTAACATGACCTCATCGCGTTGCATTTTTAACATGACCTCATCGTGTCGCATGTTTAGCATGACCTCATCGTGTTGCATGTTTTACATGACCTCAACGTTTTGCATGTTTAGCATGACCTCATCGCGTTGCATGTTTTGCATGACCTCATCGTGTTGCATTTTTAACATGACCTCATCGTGTTGCATGTTTAGCATGACCTCAACGTGTTGCATGTTTAATATGACCTCATCGTGTTGCATGTTTAGCATGACCTCATCGCGTTGCATTTTTAACATGACCTCATCGTGTTGCATGTTTTGCATGACCTCATCGTGTTGCATGTTTAACATGACCTCATCGTGTTGCATGTTTTGCATGACCTCATCGTGTTGCATTTTTAACATGACCTCATCGTGTTGCATGTTTAGCATGACCTCATCGTGTTGCATTTTTAACATGACCTCATCGTGTTGCATGTTTTGCATGACCTCATCGTGTTGCATTTTTAACATGACCTCATCGTGTTGCATGTTTAGCATGACCTCATCGCGTTGCATTTTTAACATGACCTCATCGCGTTGCATGTTTAACATGACCTCATCGTGTTGCATGTTTAACATGACCTCATCACGTTGCATGTTTAATATGACCTCATCACGTTGCATTTTTAACATGACCTCATCGTGTCGCATGTTTAACATTACCTCAACGTGTCGCATGTTTAACATTACCTCAACGCTTTGCATGTTTAGCATGACCTCAACGTGTTGCATGTTTAGCATGACCTCAACGTGTTGCATGTTTAACATGACCTCATCACGTTGCATGTTTAATATGACCTCAACGTGTTGCATGTTTAACATTACCTCATAATGTTGCATGTCTAGCATGACCTCATCGTGTTGCATGTTTAACATGACCTCATCGTGTTGCATGTTTATCATTACCTCAATGCGTTGCATGTTTAGCATGACCTCATCGTGTTGCATGTTTAGCATGACCTCATCGTGTTGCATGTTTAGCATGACCTCAGCCAAACACATTTCGATCAAAAAAACTTAAATTGGTTTCTTACTAGAGGCACTTTTGTTGGCGCTGCACCCGTAGCAGCACTTCTTGTAAATGGACATCAGACTGTTGTGTCACGTGACGAGGTGTATAAGTGTGTATATATACACTCACCTAAAGGATTATTAGGAACACCTGTTCAATTTCTCATTAATGCAATTATCTAATCAACCAATCACATGGCAGTTGCTTCAATGCATTTAGGGGTGTGGTCCTGGTCAAGACAATCTCCTGAACTCCAAACTGAATGTCAGAATGGGAAAGAAAGGTGATTTAAGCAATTTTGAGCGTGGCATGGTTGTTGGTGCCAGACGGGCCGGTCTGAGTATTTCACAATCTGCTCAGTTACTGGGATTTTCACGCACAACCATTTCTAGGGTTTACAAAGAATGGTGTGAAAAGGGAAAAACATCCAGTATGCGGCAGTCCTGTGGGCGAAAATGCCTTGTTGATGCTAGAGGTCAGAGGAGAATGGGCCGACTGATTCAAGCTGATAGAAGAGCAACTTTGACTGAAATAACCACTCGTTACAACCGAGGTATGCAGCAAAGCATTTGTGAAGCCACAACACACACAACCTTGAGGCGGATGGGCTACAACAGCAGAAGACCCCACCGGGTACCACTCATCTCCACTACAAATAGGAAAAAGAGGCTACAATTTGCAAGAGCTCACCAAAATTGGACAGTTGAAGACTGGAAAAATGTTGCCTGGTCTGATGAGTCTCGATTTCTGTTGAGACATTCAGATGGTAGAGTCAGAATTTGGCGTAAACAGAATGAGAACATGGATCCATCATGCCTTGTTACCACTGTGCAGGCTGGTGGTGGTGGTGTAATGGTGTGGGGGATGTTTTCTTGGCACACTTTAGGCCCCTTAGTGCCAATTGGGCATCGTTTAAATGCCACGGCCTACCTGAGCATTGTTTCTGACCATGTCCATCCCTTTATGGCCACCATGTACCCATCCTCTGATGGCTACTTCCAGCAGGATAATGCACCATGTCACAAAGCTCGAATCATTTCAAATTGGTTTCTTGAACATGACAATGAGTTCACTGTACTAAAATGGCCCCCACAGTCACCAGATCTCAACCCAATAGAGCATCTTTGGGATGTGGTGGAACGGGAGCTTCGTGCCCTGGATGTGCATCCCTCAAATCTCCATCAACTGCAAGATGCTATCCTATCAATATGGGCCAACATTTCTAAAGAATGCTTTCAGCACCTTGTTGAATCAATGCCACGTAGAATTAAGGCAGTTCTGAAGGCGAAAGGGGGTCAAACACAGTATTAGTATGGTGTTCCTAATAATCCTTTAGGTGAGTGTATATATATATATATATATTAAAGATTCAAGTATTGCAATATTAGCAGCAAAAATAAAGGGCACCTAGCACAATATTACTACCTAGTGATACTGGCAATAAGTTACAAACTTACCTTTGCTCCTAATCGTCTGTTCATAGTTATTTCAATGAGAGTGTGACAGTATGCTATAACACATTACACCTTCTGTATCCTCAGCGGATGACCTTATACGATGTGTTGACCTCTATAATCAGTACCAGTCCAAGTGGTTTGAAGAGATGGTCACCACAAGTCTGGTAAGCCTAAGAGCATCACCACTTCCTCACCGCAGGCATTTATGGATAAACGGGTGTGTGTGGAATCTGTAGGGCATCTACATGACAATAGAAGACTGAACACAAGCTGGTCCTGAATAACTGATTTAATCAATTACATTAATGAAAATCGTGCATGTGCACAATTTAATTTTTTACCCAGTGCATTGTGGGATTTAAATGCATCCATGTGGCTCGAGGGTTTTGACCACGTTCACCAAATTTCATCAGATCTATTTGAGTGATTCAGTGAGCATTTCTGGTGATGAATGAGTGTCTTCTGTGAAAAGAGTTCAACTAGGGATGCACCGATACCACTTTTTCACTACCGATTCTGATATCGGAAAGCTCACTTTTCATTCACGCAGTTATTTTTTGGAACCCGTTCAATTTAAATATTGTTTTAAATGGTAAAGAAATACTAATGATGACAATAATAATAATAAATTGTTAATATTATTATTATTATTATTGACTTTTAATTTAAAATGCAACAGTAATATATTTACTCGTGCACTTTTTAAACCCTCGCGCTTTTATTTTGACATTCTGAAGTCTCCAGGACGTCCTGTATGTGTCCGTTTGTGGGCTAGTTCACAGTAGTTTAATTCGCTTCTTATTTAAACGCTGGTCAAATGCTCCTCCGGTGCCGTTCTAAATGCATATTATAAATGAACCGAACTATTGGGCATCTTCATCTGAGATGATGATCTTGAGTAGCGTTAAATGTTGCGCACCGCGTGAAGGCTAACAATAGCCGCGAGAGTGTAAACTGAGCAGCGCCATTCAATAACACGCTGCATTTGATATATTTACTTATTAAACAGCCTTTTGTGATTCTCCGAGCTGTCGCACGTCTTCAAGCAGCTTTGACTAGAATGCACGAGTCATATGAACTACTTTAATGGTGTTTTTATGGTTCTTTTGAGTCATTTGTGGAGCTTGACAGTAACGAACATGATTAACACACTGTAAAGCGGATTAAGGGAAAGGAGGCGGCGAGAACCGGCGTGACGATATAAATAATAGTTTAATGAAGAAATAAACTAAAAACACACAAACATAAACACACAGAGCAGCTGCCCGTCATTCTCTCTCTCTCTCTCAAACTGTCGTCACCAGCCGCCTTTATCCCTCGCACGCCCCCATCAGACCGGACATGCGTCGTTCCAGCCGGCCCCGCCCTCCTCCGCTCTACAGTCCTCCACATATCTATTGATATCAGTGAAATGCATGTGTTTATCTTTCTTTTATTCCTCCGGTTTGTCGACTGCACACCAACATGGAGGTAAAAACAGCAGCTGATATTAAAAATAGCTTTACATATTTAACACAGATCTAGTAATCTGCTTAAATTCTCGATAACATGCGATTAAACTATTAATATAACATACATAATGTAAAACACATGGATAAATGTGCTTTGTAGAGATGAACGGAGGCCTGACTGGCCTGTCTGACTGGCGGACTATTACATAAAGGTTGTTTCGGCTCATGAAACTCACCTGTGACCCACGTCCCCCGCGGCTGCGATGCCCTTGGGCTAACCAGACACTTCTCTGACAGCACAAGCACTCTGACTCTCTTTTATACTGTGATTTTATTACTTTAAGGGCCCGAAACCTCATTTACATTTGCAATAATTCTTCCTCTTCTTCCTTCGATGTTGTGCAGGTTCTGTTATTCTGCATGCAGCTTTTCCAGGAAGACTTTTTACTTTAAATACCTGCTGAGTGGAAATGGTGAATCTATAAAACGAATCTGCAGACTCAGTCGTGTGATCAAAGTCGTGATATCGCGTATTTTTTCCCTCAGACGACAGGAAGTCATTTCAAAGCTCATGCATCACACAGTCGCTTATACGAGATTATTCATCAAACCGCTCGAGGGAGCTGTATCGGTGTCTGTTTAAGGACACAATGCCATTAATTCATGTACATTTACACAAGATGACACGTGACCGAGGAGCTTCAGCGGGACCCACCAGTCTGTAGATGTACGGATTCTGAGACAAAATGTAACACATGGTTTAATAATTTACAATCTCTTAAAGAGACAGTTCACCCAAAAATTTACTCACCCTCATGCCATCCCAGATGTGTGTGACTTTCTACTGCAGAACACAAATGAAGATTTTTAGAGGAATATCTCAGCTCTGTGGGTCCATACAATGCAAGTGAATGGTGACCAGAACTCAGAAGTTCCAAAAAGCACATGAAGGCAGCATAAAAGTAATCCATAAGAATCGGTGTCATCAGAAGTGATATGATAGGTCTGAGAAACAATTACACACTGTATTTAAGTCTTTTATCACTATAAATCTCCACTTTCACTTTCACTTTCTTTTGTTTTTGGTGATTTGCATTATTCGTGCATATCGCCACCTACTGGGCAGGGAGGAGAATTTATAGTCAAAAATGACTTAAATATTTATCTGTTTCTCACCCACACCTATCATATCACTTCTGAAGACATGGATTAAACCACTGGAGTCTTATTGATTGTTTTTATGCTGCCTTTGTGTGCTTTTTAGAGCTTCTAAGAAACATTCTCTTATATTGTATGGACCAACAGAGCTATCAAAAAATATCTTCTTTTGTGTTCTGCAGAAGAAAGAAAGTCAAACACATCTGGGATGGCATGAGGATGAGAATATAATGAGGGAATTTTCATTTTTGGGTGAACTGTCTCTTTAACAGTTTTTTGGCAAAAAAGTGCACAACAGCTTTACGTCATGTTTGTTTATGTTAAAGTAACCAAATCTATTGTGTGTTGACCTCATTGGAATGAATGGGTCACTATGGTAAAAGGGCTTTGCTTTCCCCTAGGAATGGGTGGGGCCTCCTTGCCGACTGTCCCTATTGAGAAGAGGAAAGGGAAAAAGTGGGAGGTCACTTAAGCATAAAATTCGGCTTCATCTTTTTTTGTTTAGTGAGGACAGACTAATTGCTTGTCGCTGGAAACTTCTTGTGTCAAGAATCAAACTTTGTGCTCACAACAACAATAAAAATGCAGAGAATGTATCTGGTGCTTGTGCTAATTAAAGCTAACAGATCACAAAACCCATATGCCCTCCTGACAGTTGAAGCAGACTTGTTAAATAAAACACGTTTAGCGTTCTGTCTCTCAACTCAAAGAGCCGCAGACCAGCAGCTTGTGTTTATTTTCTACAACAGCCGGCGCTTAATGTTCAAGCACCAGCGGGGGCATCTGGGTATCTCAGCGAGTATTGATGCTACCACCCCTGGCGTTTGCTAGTTTGAATCCAGGGCGTGCTGAGTGACTCCAGTCAAGGTCTCCTTAGCAACTAAATTGGCCCAGTTGCTAGGGAGGGTAGAGTCACATGGGGTAACCAAATTGGCCCGGTTGCTAGGGAGGGTAGAGTCACATGGGGTAAACAAATTGGCCCGGTTGCTAGGGAGGGTAGAGTCACATGGGGTAAACAAATTGGCCCGGTTGCTAGGGAGGGTAGAGTCACATGGGGTATCCAAATTGGCCTGGTTGCTAGGGAGGGTAGAGTCACATGGGGTAACCAAATTGGCCCGGTTGCTAGGGAGGGTAGAGTCACATGGGGTGACCAAATTGGCCCGGTTGCTAGGGAGGGTAGAGTCACATGGGGTGACCAAATTGGCCCGGTTGCTAGGGAGGGTAGAGTCACATGGGGTAACCAAATTGGCCCGGTTGCTAGGGAGGGTAGAGTCACATGGGGTAACCAAATTGGCCCGGTTGCTAGGGAGGGTAGAGTCACATGGGGTAACCAAATTGGCCCGGTTGCTAGGGAGGGTAGAGTCACATGGGGTAAACAAATTGGCCCGGTTGCTAGGGAGGGTAGAGTCACATGGGGTAACCAAATTGGCCCGGTTGCTAGGGAGGGTAGAGTCACATGGGGTAACCTCCTCGTGGTCACTATAATGTGGTTCTCGCTCTCGGTGGGGCGTGTGGTGAGTTGTGTGTTGGTGCCGCGGAGAATAGCTTGAAGCCTCCACATGCACTATGTTTCCGTGGTAACACGCTCAACAAGTCACGTGATAAGATGGGCGGATTGACGGTCTCAGATGCGGAGGCAACTGAGATTCGTCCTCCGTCACCCGGATTGAGGCGAGTCACTACGCCACCACGAGGACTTCAAGTGCATTGGGAATTTGGCGTTCCAAATTGGGGAGAAAAGGGGAGGAAAAACCCCCAAAAATAAAATAAAAATGTTCGAGGACCAGCATTTGACGTTTAGTCGTAATGGAATGGAGGAACATTAAAATGATGCTAATAAATAATGTTGCATGGCGTTCATTGATTAGACCGCTTGTGCATGCAGAACGCAAGCATTCGTTTATTGCTTCGTGATTTATGACAAGCTGTTGCATATTTAATTTCAATATTCTGTTGCATTTAATGAACAGCCCTGAACTGATAAAGTGAAGATAAAGAGTCTATACACTGAGCAATGAAACCAGACAACAGATCCGTGTCTGACTGAGCAGTAACATTATTGATCAATCTTTCTTATTCAATAAAAAGACATTGAAGTCCAGTGTGAAGGAGGGTGTTGCTTTCTTCTTCATTGGCTTCAACTGTATGATGTTAATTGGGTTTTTCAATTTAAAGGGATAGTTGAACATTCTGTCATTATTTACTCACACTCTTGTTGTTCCAAACCAGAATGACTTTCTTTCTCCCGTAGAACACAAAAAGAAATGTTAGGCAGAATGTTCAGAACTGACCATCTTAGTCAGTATTCACTGTCAATAACTGTGTTTTCATTCAATGATGTTTTTTGCGGAAAAATAAATAAAATAAAGCTGATGGAAATTATCGCAAAAATGTCACAAATGTCGACATAATATTTTTCCGTTTAACTCTAGTGCATAAACTCTGTGTCGATACTTCAAATGTTGCGGAAAACTGGTTTGGAAACACTTTTGTTGAGAAAATTGACATTAACGCAAAAATGTAGTGTCACATGACAGAGTTTGCCCCAATCGTTAGCCTGTGTTACCATGACGACAGTATTGAAAGCCAATTTATTGTACGTGATTATGGATTGATCTTTACGGCATATTGATCCGATCTGCAAACGGGACACTTCCAGGAGTGCAACACAAATATCTCGTATCATGCACCGGTTATCAACAAGTGACAAGGAGAACAAATGAATGAACACTGTTTGTGATTAATATAATCATGGTAGACATCCATTTATTTATTAAAGTTGCTTTTACACACCGTTCAGAATAATAGACGGCAGTCACAGAATTAGCCCACAAACAAACAACATATAATGTCTGTGCACAAATACGTTTTAAATTAAAAATAAATACACAATATTAGAAGAAAAACATCAGTGCGCTTTTCTGGAACACTCACATACAACATACAATACTATTAAATTATTGTTTAGTTTTGCCTTGGGAATTGGGCGTTCTGTGCTTTCATCAATACAGAGTCACGACAACTCGTAATAATGGAGAAAAAAAACAAAATGGAGAAATCGTAAAATATTGTACGACTTGACTCGTTATTGTCAAATAGGTGCGCTCAAAAATGTACGCATTTCAATTTCATAACAAAATTCCATCATATGTGGAATATTTTAAGTTTCATTTATTCAATTTTGTTAAAAATTACGCGATTTAATGTGATATATTTTTTTATGAAATTGAAATGTGTAAATCTTAAAAATAGGCCAAACGTTGTGTTTTTTTTAAAAAAAAAATTTATCTGGACTTTGACATCAACCAATAATCAAACTAAATAATCAACTATAATAAAATACAGGCATCAAATTTGAGTTTTAACACTTTATTTTAAGAATGGAAATTTTGTTATTGTTTTCATATTCATTAATACCACACAAACGTCAATAACCAGTAATTGGCGTCGCTTGTCCTGATGTTTTCTGTCGTCCGTGTGATTTTCCTATTAATATCATGTTTAGGGTTTGGGGTTATATTTAGGAAAACTAGTCGTACCGTTGTTTATTGCTTCATTTATTGTCCTCAATGGGAGTAAAAGTCGTAAGTGTTTGTTCAAGCCAACCCGCTTGATTTCTTGCAATTTCGCCTCTGGTGCTGTATTACGGATTTCCGTGAGACCGGCTTGGCCTTCGTTAACTCTGCAGTCTATTGGATGTAATTAATTTCGAGTTTGAGCTACTCTTGAGTTCAAGGCAGCGATGTCAAACCATTAAGCACCAGTATAAACCTCATCCGCTCGTTTGATGTGTATGCAACGCTGCACCTCTGACCCTCATGAGATTTGATTTTCTCAGTATCTCATTTCCCGCTCTAAGAGTCCCAGTGATGCCGCTGTGGGAAATATGTGTTTGATTCTATTCAGCCCCGTCACCAGGCGGCCCATAAACCCCGTTCATGTCGCTGCCCCCTCGTGACAAAGAGCAAAGCCATGGGCCACGGGAAAGCACATGAGACGGGTCAGTGACTGTCCTCTAAGAGCATTACATACTACATCTAATGAAAACAATCATGTCGTTCCAAACCCGTATGACTCTCTTTCTTCCCTTTAAACTCATTGTAACATATTTGTAATTATAAACTCATTTATGAAAAACATGATTATTTTCACCCTATTACAATTGGTGCATTCATGTCATGTTGGAAGGACAAAGTGCAAATCCTAACCCAAACATTAACCCCCCACCCCCCGCCCGACACAAACAGACACCCCAGTGGTCAAATGCCAACTGACAATGACATACAAACAAGTAGACAATATTTCGAAACATAAAACCCCCCCAAAAAGTCTCCCTGTTGCCCAGCCTTCTATATGCCAACTTCTCAAATGCCGCCATCCTGCCCATCTCCACGTACCAGTCACAAAATGAGCACACTCCAGCTGGTCCATCCCATGAGGATGACCTGTCTGCTTATCAAAACACACGGCCAGGACTCAATTCTTCATGCATTTATCCCCTGTATTAATGACCGCCCCATCGCCTAAAATACAGAGTCTGGGGCACAATGGCATTCGAGTGCCCGATACATACACACACACACAACTCTGAACCCTCAACCTAAAGTCTCGGATCTTAACACACCCCCTCAAATAAACATGGGTTGTGTCCCCATCTTCTGATTGGCAGCGCCAGCAGGTGGGTGTGTCTTTAAGACCAAGTCTATACAATCTAGAGGGGGTGCAGCAGAATCCGTGTAAATCTTAAATTGCATAAGACGCACCCTTGCGTCTCTAGATGCAGACTTGATGTTTTTAAGAATCCTAGCCCACACTCCTCGTCCAATACCAAGATTAAATCTTTCTACCATAATGTCTTGATAAAGTTTAAAGCTCCGCCCCCAGTCTCTGAATTAGCGAGTAATACACTGATGCCTCACGACCTTTTCCAAAAGCTGTAATCACCCCTCCCAGAGCCGTTGGGGGGGTATTCCCAAAAACAATACACGGTGTGTAACATAACTTCTCCGGTTCGTTTGATAGAAAGGTTTTGCAATGGCGAAATCGGGGCAAGAACTTCCTGTTCGATACAAAAGCAGGGAGGGGCTCATCTTTGACTCATTTGGCTGGTAATTTGCAACAAAACTGCATTTCCCATCATTACATGCGGCGGGGCGAGAATGATAAAATGGATGCATAACGCATCAATTACACGCCTAATGCACGGCTCCACTCCGATGTTTCGTTTTGTTGCGCTAAAAGAGCTTTGAAAAGACATCAAATCTTGGGAACATCGTTTGTGTGACACACAGGAAGTGACATCATAGTGGCTGAATAATCCGTTTTGCACTCGCCATTTGCCGTCGAACAACAAAAAATGACTTCTTTATTTCAGCGTTTCAAGCCTTATTTTGACAGCCGGCCATGCTTGAAGAAAAATGATTTGATTAATTACTAAAACCTCGACCTTTAAACGCGCCGTATGTTTAGCGCTCTACTATTCTGACAGTGATTAACTGCTGGTTGTCATATGAAGACAAGACTGTTGTTATCTGTGTAATTGGAGACGGGTTCAGTTTCTCGCAGGTAACAGCGTTGACATTTCAGCAGGAGTGTGAAGTTTACAGCGCCTGTTAATGACAGCGTGATTGTGCTTTGCGTGCTGACAGGTTAAACAGAACATACTGCGCTGATGTCTCTGTTAATATGAGCGTATGGACAAGAAAAGACGATTGCAGTCAATTAAATATGAAATGTCACTGACAGACTGTTCTGTGTCACAGTTATGTCTCTGCTATCAGCAGTGTTGCTGTGCTTTAATTTAGACGATGCATTCCTAATATTAAACCACAGATGACAGAATTGCCCCTCTTTTGTGTGGCTCAGCGGTGAAGGCTCTGGGCTGCTGGGTTACAAGCCCCAGCACTGCCAAGATGCCACTGTTGTGCCCTTGGGAAGGCCCTTGACCCTGTCTACTCCAGGGGCACCATATCATGGGTGACCCCGTGCAATGACCCCAGCTTAGTTGGGATATGCAAAAAAAAAAAAAGCTATATATAATAATTTCACTGTGTATGTGCAAAATGTATCAATCCTGGCTTAAAAAGACCTCTTTTGTCAACAGCTTTTTACTGTTTTTTTTGATGAATCTCTTCAAATATAAGAAATGATGCACTTGTTAAAACTCATTTGGGAATAGCTCAATAAATAGGTGCCATTCTGTCTCCACATTTTTAGTTTTTATTACTATTAGGGAAAGAATAGTCACCATGTGACCCTTTGAAAATGTACAGATGGCGCCATGTTGGGAGCCCCGTATCTCTGGGATTGAACCATATAGGACCTTAAAAACGCAGATGTAAAATGGAAAGTTTGTTCTGAACCTGAAACTGAAAGGACTTTAAGATATCTTTAACGCTTCTGGAGTTATAGGCGCTCCAACTTTGGAGAAACAACAAAAATAAGTGTTTTTCCCCATTTTTGGACTCACACCATTGACATATAATGCAACAAGAGGTGCTGACGGCGACTGATTTTACTAACAGACATCACAATCTCTCTGAACAAATAAAATAATGATGCTGACACCTCCAACATGATTTATTTAACCTGTAGGTTTGCTCCAAAATCATTGACAAGAAATGGATTACTCCTTAAATACTGATCCATGCCATTTCATAGTTTTGGCCTTCAACATCATTTATGTTTATCTTTCTTTAGAAGACATTACAGAAATAAATCATCCGTGGAAGTGTCTATAATGGGGTTTATTCTGACATGGAATAACCAAGAGGCTCGTCAACGTCTAGAAGGAAGCAGAAAACACTTCCTGTATATCAAATATCATGTGTCCAATCAAGTATTTTAATGCAAGAAGTATTATATAAGCTTAATATGCTTTTATATTCTGGTTTAATACAAACTTTTTCTTTTATATCTTCATTTTTGATGCCCTTTATGATCTCAGATATATGGGGGTCTCACTGTGGCTCTGTGCAAACATTGTTACAGTCACATGGTATAAAGCTGCCCAACAACACCGTTCTGAAGTACAAATGATGATGTTGAGATTGGAAATGCACTAGGAAGAATATTCAACACATTATCTAGTGTTTGGATTTTAGAAATGTACATCTGCAAAGCTCTGGAGCATGTCATGAGTGGTCCAAAAACAAAAGATGCTGAAACTCTTCTGTATTTTTGTTTGTACTGACTTTTAATTTTTTCAGAGACCCTAAACTTGGTTAAACGGTCCAAAATGCCCTCCTACACACACACATGCATGCACGCACTCACACACACATACATGCACGCACACACACACACCCATACACACGCACGCATGTACATACACATACACGTACATGCACACACACATACACACACACACCTACATACACATGCACACACACATACACGTACATGCACACACACACATACATGCACGTACACACGCACACACACGCACGCACACACACATACATGCACGCGCACACACACACACACATACGCACACATATACACACATACATGCACATACATACACCCACGCATGCACGCATGCACACACATGTACATGCACACACACATACACGCGCACACACACACACACACCTACATACACACACATACATGTACATGCACACACACACATACACGTACATACACGCACATACACGCACGCACATACACACATACACACACCTACATGTACATGCACACACACATGCACACACACACACACATACACATACACACACATACATGTACATGCACACACACACATACACGTACATGCACACACACATACACGCACATACACACACACATACATGTACATGCACACACACATACACGTACATGCATGCACATACACATACACACACACACACACACATACAGGTACATGCGCACACACACACATACATGCGCGCACATACACACACACACATACATACACACGTACATGCGCGCACACACACACACACACACACGTACATGCGCACACACACATACACGTACATGCACACACACACACACATGTACATGTGCGCACACACATACACGTACATGCGCACACACACATACACGTACATGCACACACACACACACGTACATGCGCACACACACATACACGTACATGCACACACACACACACACATGTACATGTGCGCACACACAGATCCATCCAATAATTGATCCTATAATTAGCACATTTATGTTCTCGCAAATAACTGGAACCATGTATGAATCAAGATTCTTAGATTTTAAGGATATTTTGTTTACATTTGTACAAAAACTATTTGAGATCCACTGATCTGTTGCATCACATTGTTCTGTTTTCTACTCTTCAGCATCATCCTCATGTGGTCATCAAGTGAACGCCCCTCACACGTGTTCTGCAGCGGTGCATCATACACAGGTAAAACTCGACATGTGACTGATGTCGCCCTCGAGTAAAACACTTGATCGTCTTTAGTTTCGACACATTATCACCGCGGCGTCTGATCTCGCATAATCCTCTGCAGATGAACTTCCTGTCAGCACACACATTCTCAAATCGGGGTAATAATTAAACACAGCTCATGTTTATTCATGAGCTTCTTTAAGCCGGACATGATTTGAATATGAGAGGAGTGTGATGACATTTTGAGTCAGATTCGGTTTCAACTAAACCAAAGAACACAATGGATGCCACCATTGGACCAGATGTGTGTCTCTTACATGCCCGTCTGCTCGTCCTAACACAGAAACGGATTGTGTGGAGCAGTGCACACTTCTTCATTTCACTCATTCATGTCCCGGGCAAAATAAACAAAGAAGCAGATTTACTGTGTGCAGAATGGAGACTTCACCCGCAAGCAGTGAACCACGCCAGCTGATGTATCTCTTTGCATTGCCCAGAAATGCTCACTGACTGTCATCTGAACCCGTGTCAAAAGTGAACCCCCCCCGGAGACCCAGCATGTGGATAATAGAGACTGAAGGATCCGCTGTTCAGCTGCAGTCAGGTATACTTACAGAGAGCCAGAGAAAATAATCCTTTTGAGAATTTAAACTTCAGCATTTGATATATTTGCCATTTAATTTTGTTCTGTGATCCATGATGAAGGTAATTAAAGGTGTGAATTTGTATTCTAATTGCTTATTTATACCTCGCGTGCTCTGTGGCATAACTCAAACAGTCTGAAACAAACCCAGAGCTGATGCACATTCACTGTTTGCAGATGATCTGTTGTTCAGTCGGTCCAGAATGGAGACTTCAGAGTGTCGGGGAAAGCAGGGGCTTAGCGTTTAGAAAATAGGGTTCGTTAACCTCAGGAGGTCAAACAAAAAATGAAAATTATTTTAAGGTGCATTTTATAGAAGATTTGCACATTTTTGCGACCCTTGTGTGATTTTTAGGTCCAGCAATTAACATTAAATCAACATCAAACATGAATTGACACAATATCAAAAATCCAGAATAGAGTAACAGAGTTTGGGACCAAACATTGCTCTGTAGCTCTTCGTAAACTTCCCATTAATTAAAGAAAAAAACATTTGTTTGTTTATTTTTCTTACAGTAACTTAATGTGGCAGGACGGAGGACGGGTCGTGATTCCTAAATCAGGCCAATCAAGGCTCAGAGAGGGATAAAGGCCGACCGGAGACGGCAGTGCGAGAGAGAGAGTTACGGGCAGCTGTCCGACACCTGTGTGTGTGTGTGTGTGTGTGTGTGTGTGTGTGTGTTGTATTTTTGTTACAGTTTTATATTAAACTATTATTTATATTGTCAAGCCGGGAAGCAGGAGGGATGCGTCGTAGTAGAGTTCTCGGCGCTACCATCCACCCTAAAGGAGCAGCCGCGGCCATTCGCTGGAGGACGGAGGAGCCCGGCTGCCTGAAAGCGGAGCAACGGCCACCGACCGCGAGGGGAGGAGGGGCTCCCAACCAACCGCCTGGGGTGATTACCGCTGCCATGGTGCGGAAGAGACCCCTACCGTTCACCAAAAACATGGCGGCGGTGCGTTCCATCCACCAGGGGCCGGAGGACTGCCTTCGATCCGCCCAGGGAGGCGCGGCTGTCATCCATTAGAGGGTGGAGGAGTGGCCGTGGACCAAGCTACTGTGTATCGGAGAACCGGCGAGTTAGAGGGGATGACCTGCCGACAGATGGGGTGGAAGGCACGCCCCCTCCCCAGGGAAAGAGAGGGGGGGGTGGGGGTGAACGTCATGTCGAACCTGAGAGAACGAGGGAGGAATGTGGCGGGCGGAGGGCGGAGGGCGGCGGGGTCGTGATTCCGCACACCCGACCCCTAATCAGGCTAATTCGCCCTCGAGAGGGATAAAGGCGACCGGAGACGGCAGTGTGAGAGAGAGAGAGAGAGTTACGGGCAGCTGCCTGACACCTGTGTGTGTGTGTGTGTGTGTGTGTGTGTTTGTCTTTTTGTTTCAGTTTTATATTAAACTATGATTTACATCGTCAAGTCGGTTCTCGCCGCCTCCTTTCCGTTAATCCCGTTACACTTGGGTAAAAGAGTTACATTTACAGAAATTGAATTTTTGGTCGATTTTTTTGGTCCTTTCAAGAGACACTTGCACAAGTTTGGAGTAAATGCACATCTTAATTTCAGACGTGCATGTTATGACAAAATATAACTGCACTAATTAAAAATGCACGATTATTTATTAACCAACGTTTCGTCTTACCACCCTTTTTCAGTTACAGTATGTTAATTAATAAACGTGCAATTTGAGTTGTGCATTTATTTATTAATTAAAAGAATTCAGTTGTACTTTCATTATGCATTTATATTAGTTTATAATGCATTATTTTAATGTTAAAATGCATTAGTATGTGTTGAAATGCATTAAGTTTTGTTCATTGTAAGTTCATGTTCACAAATGTTGTTAATAACGGTAAGAAATACAACCTTACCTGATTATTATTGCTGCAACTGATTGCATTGAATATGAATTCAACATAGTCAAACTGATGCTTCGCAATAGTAGTTTATCTCACATATTTAATATCACTAATGCGACACAAAAGTTATCATTGGTCAAAAAGAGATTAGGAGAAAGTAAAAAGGTAAATAGCTTGAAGGCCTCAGGAAGGCGGCAGCTGGTGAACTCAGCGCTGATGTACTAAAGTCTTCATGATCTATAAATCATTTATAAAGTAGGTCAATGGAAAATGGCTTTTGGATTGAATTGGTGATTTAATGACAGAATTGATACATTTATGTGGAGGCCGTAATCCAGATTTGTGTATAAACTCTAAAGCTGATATTGTAGCTGAAGTAGAGTTGCTTTTAGATGCCAAAAACATGAGAATTGATCAATAAAAGAATTAATAGATTTATCATTTATAAACAGTTTATTCTATAGTAAATCTAAATTATTTTTAAATAATACAAAAAGTATTTACAAACAATTTTACTACTGTATATTTTATTTTTTATTATTATTATTATTAATAATAATAATAATAAAAACAACAATAGCTTATTTTAATTATAAAAATAATAATATATTTGATATTGTAAAATATATGTATTTACAATTATACAAAGTTTTTATAAACAACTGATAATGTTAATTTTAATAATAATAATAATAATAACTTCTTTTAATAATAATTTCAAAAAAATATTTAATTATTTTTAATATTATAACTATTTATTATATTAAAATATATTTACCGTTACACAAACCATATTTACAAACAATTATATTATTGTTTATTTTATTTAATAATAATAATAATAATAAAAACAACAATAGCTTATTTTAATTATAAAAATAATAATATATTTGATATTATAAAATATATGTATTTACAATTATACAAAGAGTTTTTATAAACAACTGATAATGTTAATTTGAGAAATAATAATAATAACTTATTTTAATAAGAATTTTTATATTATAATTTGTTTCATAAAATATTTAATTATTACTATTATAACTATTTATTGTATTAAAATATAATATTTACAAACAATTATATTATTGTATATAATAATACAATATTATTATTATTATTATTATACTAAAATACTTATTTTAACTTTTTAAATAGCTGTTTGTAATAATACACAATTTATTAGTTTATTTTATATTATTGTAGAATATCGTTTTTACAATAAGGCAAACATTATTTTAAAAAAAAATCTAGTATTGTTTATTTTACATATTATAATAATAATAATAATAATAATGACAATAATAATGACAATAACAATAATAAAATAACTGGATTTTATATTTAATAAATATATTTATATTTTTATGTAATTTCGTAAAACTAATAAAACATGTTATAATGACTCCACCGTTTCAGTTGTTGTAAATAACGTCAAATATTTCCTTAATTTCCATATTGTAATTAATATTGGATAAAACTGAAATCTGATTTTGAAAACTGCCCATAAACAGCTTTTCATGTTTTGTTTTGCATTATCAGCTTTACAATGATGATGTGTGCGGCGCCATTCTTAATCAATATGGTAATGTGGCATTTTACTGGTGCCCTGAAGCACACCAGTTTAAGTACCTCAATGACCTTCATGTCACTTAACTTTAGAACATATGTAACTAATATACTGACACAATAACTGTGTTTACTGAGGGCCACTTTTCCATGCAGAATTCACTGCCACGTTGTCATGAGTGTATTTTGGCTTGTTGCTACGCAGTTACTAGGTTGTTCTAGATGGTTGTTATGAGTGTATTTTGGCTTGTTGCTACGCAGTTACTAGGTTGTTCTAGGTGGTTGTTATGAGTGTATTTTGGCTTGTTGCTACGCAGTTACTAGTTTGTTCTAGGTGGTTGTTATGAGTGGATTTTGGCTTGTTGCTACGCAGTTACTAGTTTGTTCTAGGTGGTTGTTATGAGTGGATTTTGGCTTGTTGCTACGCAGTTGCTAGGTTGTTGTAGGTGGTTGTTATGAGTGGACTTTGGTTTGTTGCTACGCAGTTGCTAGGTTGTTTAATGGCTCGAGTATAAAGAGTCTCTGTGATATTCTGTTGTCTAGATCTGTCTGGAGTTCCTCAATCAATGTAAGTCTATGGGGCCACTCAACAGTCCCACTTTTAGTCTCTTTGTCCATTATAACACAACGCGATCTTCAACTTGAAGAGATATAGAAGACACCGTCTAATTCGAATATTTGCTTCATGTGACGTACATTATGCTGTTACCTCTTAACTAACGGTGACTCTGACCAGACTTCCTGTATGGAATAAAGATTCATGTGCAGCACATGAATGAGATGGATCCCATTAATAGAGTACAAAGAGTTCCACACTACACTTTTGGGCCTGATTAGCATATTTGCAATCAGTACATAGCATGTTGTTATCATGTTGACTGCTCATTTCCATGCTATAATTATGTATACAGGGCATTATCATTTGAAAGTAATGAAACTCATCCAAGGATGTAATATAAGATATAATGAAAACTATTACCAAGACGAAAACAGTGGAAGCATATTAACTGAAATAGAAGTGAGAGTTTTGCATTCCCTCTCACAATAGCTTTATTATGGTTATTTTTACTGAGTTATGGATAAAGCTATTGCGAGGGAATCCAACTGTATGTGTTCCCAATGGTGGGCGGCTGTGGCTCAGGTGGTGGAACGGGCCGGGTGCCAATCGCAGGGTTGGCTAGCGCCTTGCATTGGTGTGTGAATGGGGGAATGAGTCACAGTGTGAAGCGCTTTGGCTTTAGTTTGACTTCAATTATTGTATTTTCAATAAATTACTTTTTGACAGTCAGGAGGTGTCAGATTGAGATGTAAAACAAACAATGTGCACTTTTTGTATGCAACACTTAAGACAAATCTGAAATGGATGACGTCACAATAATATACTGCCATACGGCGAAATGCTAACTTATATATATATATATATATCCTCTTTTCTCCCCAATTCCCAATGCACTCCAAGTCCTCGTGGTGGCGTAGTGACTCGCCTCAATCCGGGTGGTGGAGGACGAATCTCAGTTGCCTCCGCGTGACTTGTTGAGCGCGTTACCGTGGAGACGTAGCGTGTGTGGAGGCTTCACGCTATTCGTCACAGCATCCACGCACAACTCCCCACACGCCCCACCGAGAGTGAGAAACACGTTATAGCGACCACAAGGAGTTTACCCCATGTGACTCTACCCTCCCTAGCAACCGGGCCAATTTGGTTACCCCATGTGACTCTACCCTCCCTAGCAACCGGGCCAATTTGGTTACCCCATGTGACTCTTCCCTCCCAAGCATCCGGGCCAATTTGGTTACCCCATGTGACTCTACCCTCCCTAGCAACCGGGCCAATTTGGTTACCCCATGTGACTCTACCCTCCCTAGCAACCGGGCCAATTTGGTTACCCCATGTGACTCTACCCTCCCTAGCAACCGGGCCAATTTGGTTACCCCATGTGACTCTTCCCTCCCAAGCATCCGGGCCAATTTGGTTACCCCATGTGACTCTACCCTCCCTAGCAACCGGGCCAATTTGGTTACCCCATGTGACTCTACCCTCCCTAGCAACCGGGCCAATTTGGTTACCCCATGTGACTCTACCCTCCCTAGCAACCGGGCCAATTTGGTTACCCCATGTGACTCTTCCCTCCCAAGCAACCGGGCCAATTTGGTTACCCCATGTGACTCTACCCTCCCTAGCAACTGGGCCAATTTGGTTACCCCATGTGACTCTACCCTCCCTAGCAACCGGGCCAATTTGGTTACCCCATGTGACTCTACCCTCCCTAGCAACCGGGCCAATTTGGTTACCCCATGTGACTCTACCCTCCCTAGCAACCGGGCCAATTTGGTTACCCCATGTGACTCTACCCTCCCTAGCAACCGGGCCAATTTGGTTACCCCATGTGACTCTACCCTCCCTAGCAACTGGGCCAATTTGGTTACCCCATGTGACTCTACCCTCCCTAGCAACCGGGCCAATTTGGTTATCCCATGTGACTCTACCCTCCCTAGCAACCGGGCCAATTTGGTTACCCCATGTGACTCTTCCCTCCCTAGCAACTGGTCCAATTTGGTTACTATGGAGACCAGGCTGGAGTCACTCAGCACCCCCTGGATTCCTGGTGCGGTAGTCAGCGTCAGTACTCGTTAAGCTACTCAGGTCCCCTAAAATCCCAACTTTTTAAAAGTTTAGATGGTACATCACGCTTGAATTTCTCCACTTGTGGGAGAATTACTAATTACGAAGTTGACACATTGGGATGAAACATGTTTGTTTTTGATGTAACATGCTAATCTTTCTATCTATCTTCACTACTCCTAACTCCATACTTTTGCTGATCATTAATAGGGGGGAAATTTTGTTGACGTTCTTCTAGTGTGTTTTTTCCATACGGAATGACCCACATCGTCAGTCATGGGATCTTTTGTTCCCGGAGTCACCCCCCCCTTCACATCCCCTCCAGCAGCTGCGGCCCGGATAAACAAATGCGCCAGCGAGCATCATTCACGCAGCTGCCCGCAACGGCTTGATTAAAGACATCCCCGTGTGACGCTCATGGCCTTGTTCTTGTAGAGCAGCCTGATGAACATATAACTAATGCTGCTCGTTCATCTAGTGGAGGGATCGGGGCAGGAAGGACACTCGGATGGGGAACATGGACGTGAACTGGGAAACGGGAATTGATTCCTGTTCTCCAGTTCTCCATGAGGAATTGATTTGATGGTGGATGAAAAATAAGAGCGCTTGATGACGTCAAACGAAAAGGAAAGTTGTTTCCAACATGGCAACCATTTCCATTTCATGACAACTCTTAATCATTGGTGAAAATCATCAGTAGATCGTTCACGGCTTTGTTTATTTTTCTCTATGGGAATAAAAGTAAGCTTGCATAATTTCTTACGATTTTGCCATTTTGTACTATTTAATTTTAAGACAATGACCAAAGACCAATGGACTAAAAATCAAACATAAACGTGAAATCTAAAATGACTGTTTACTTTCTGAACGCATGTTCCTGGTGCTATTGTGAACGATTCGTCAGTGCATGTTTTCATAATCTTTTATTTAAGTAATTACTTACTCTCTGCTGATGCAACCAAGTCCGTGAGTGCAGGAAAAAATTATATTAGCCAATAATATCACAGTGCACGTTTCACGATCCAGTTGTATCCTGATAAGTTCATTACGGAAGCCCTGAACCGCATGGTGGAAAAATACAATAAACGGTGAATCGTTTTGAACGTAACTCATGTTTGTGTTGTTGAAGTTTCACTTACTGCCCTCTGGAGTAAACAGGTGGTACTACAAGCTTGATTTCTCAGGAATCTTCCATATTACGCTCCGGGGGCATTGCCATTAATTGCGTTAATTTTTTGAACGCGTTATTTTTTGTAAAACGAATCGCACTGAATTAACGTGTTAAATCGACAGCCCTAATTAAAATATATTATTATAACTACATTTCACCATGAAAGTCTGCACATACCAACAGAGAAAGCATTAAAAGCATAAGATTACATGTTTACTGATGACACCTGGTGGCCAAGGTTGGTAGCACATTCCTTTTTTTTGAAGAGAGAGAAAAAAAATTAGGAGAAAAAATAAATTTTGAATACAGAAAAAAATTAGAAGAGAAAAAAAATTAGGAGAAAAAAAATTTAAGCGAAAAAAAATTTAGGAGAAAAAAAAATTATGTGAAAAAAATATATTTTTAAGAGAACAAAAAAATATTTGAAGAGTGAAATTTTTTTTGAAGAGAGAAACACTTGTGCTAGAAATACAAGATACAAGTTATGAAGCAGAGTTGGGAACAAATTATACTTTGAAGAAATAAATGCATGCATCAAAGAAACGTTTTATTTAATTTGATTTCACTTCTATCCAAATGTAGTCATGGCAGTTTGCACACAATGCTCAGATGTCTTGCGCGCATGCTTTAAATCATATGTGCAAAATCAATGGGCATGACCATGACGTTTTAGTATTTTTAAGTTTAGGCGCAAGTGGGTTTGGTTAAATTGCGTGCAAAAGTGTAATTTAGTTCTGAGGTTCTTCTCCGGTTATTGCATCATCTGTATCATATTATATAGTCCATGCCTTGTCAAACAACAGCGGAGCAGATTTTAGACTTTGCGCTGAAAACAGACATGGTTTTGAAATGTCTTTGTGCATTGAACTATTTCTCAAGAACATAGCAAACTGCACTTTGCACCACCTCAATAACATGCAATACACACAGAGATAGCACAAACACTCCCATCGTCTAGACTCATAGACTATAGACACATACTCTATTTTTACCAGCCAATGAGCTCTTGAGCAAGTGAAACTGCTTTAGGGGCATTATCCAGTTGATTGAACCATTGAGCAATACCTCTCACTGATATACAGTCTCAGGGGTAAAGAAGAGCCATTCCCAGCGGCATTGTTGGAAGTATCTAATGACGGTTGTGTAATGAACACACTCCACTGATAGATTAATGGTGTCCTTTAGGGCTGGACAAATTAACTTGTGTAAAAGTAGAATTTAGTTGTGTCCGAGGCTAACCTGTGCAACTCTCATACTCTTATACTCTCAATCAATGCATTGCCATTGCTGATTAGGCTGAACGTCTCATGCTGTGGCTTTCTTTGCCATTTTTATTCTCAGTTCGGTTTTCCATTAACTTGGCTTTTTTAAGACAGACCCTTAGATTGCAAAACGATGGACTCACTGACTAAACCAGAGACTGTGTTGCTCGAGACGGAGCACCTGTATTAAAATGAACGGAACGGCCAATATGGCGGATGTAGAAAACAAAGTCCAGTCAGCTGTCAGTCAGCTGGAGAACGCACATAAGAAGAATAACCGTTTTTTGCACAATTTATGATACTGTTGTCGTCAGATTTTACAGCTGATTAAAGCTTTATCTGATTGGTTAGGGTTAGGTTTGGGGGTGTGGTTAGGGTTGGATTATATTTCCTCCAACCAATCAGGGAGCGCTCTCTTGATCCATAAGAATCCATAAGAAGTTCTGCAATTCTGTGTAGCTCAGTGAGTATTGACGCTGACTATCACACCTAGAGTCGTGAGTTTGAATCCAGCGCGTGCTGAGTGACTCCAGTCAGGTCTCCTTAGCAACCAAATTGGCCCGGTTGCTAGGGAGGGTAGAGTCACATGGGGTAACCTCCTTGTGGTCACTATAATGTGGTTCTCGCTCTCGGTGGGGCGTGTGGTGAGTTGTGCATGGATGCCACGGAGAATAGCGTGAAGCCTCCACACGTGCTACGTCTCCACGGTAACACACTCAACAAGTCACGTGATAAGATGCGCGGATTGACGGTCTCGGACGCAGAGGCAACTGAGATTCGTCCTCCGCCACCCGGATTGAGGCGAGTCACTACGCCACCACGAGGACTTAGGGTGCGTTCACATACAAACGTGAAGTGAGCGTTTCGCGTAGCACGATTACATACAAAGCCAATGCAAAGACGCAAATAGATGCATTTGTGCCAATGAAGTGAATGGTGCGACCCGAACACGCAAAATCGCTTCATTCGCGCAAGTTAAAATGTTTCGACTCGAGCGAAAAATCCGCATGACGCGTTGTCACGAAAGCCTATCAGCGTTGAGATTGTCTGGATGTCACTGACGTACTGATGTAGTCGCAGAAGAAATCTGGAAAAATGGATGAATTGTTGTAGCGGTGCGTCATACATGACACAACATCATACATGTACAGAGACCGGACGAATAAACACATCGCTTGGAGGAAAGTGCGCGAGGAAGTTGGACGACCTGGTAAATTCTGGAAATATGCGCGTCTACTTGATTCCAGCTATTGGTTGAACTTTACTATGAACCAACTCGTAGAAGCCCCGCCTCCTGTCCTTTCCCGGAAGAGAAGCGGGAATACTCGCGGGTTCCCGTTACTCGCGCGAATGCGAGTTTTGATCTTATTGATTGAAAAGCACATTGAAATGTAAAGAATATAAGGTCATCCTACGTTTTCGGAAATTCTGGAGCCGGACGTTTCCCAAACAAGTCTAGATGAGGTTGAACTTCATCTTGAGGTTGTTATTAGGGATTGTGGCAGGATGGAGGGCGGGTTGTCATTATACACACCCGGTCCCTTATCAGGCTAATTAAGCCTCCGAGAGGGATAAAGGCCGACTGTGGACGGTGGTGCGAGAGAGAGAGCGTTTACGGTCAGCTGACCGTCATGTGTGTGTTTGTGTCTTTTGTTTCAGTTTTACATTAAACTGTTATTTATATGGTCAAGCCGGTTCTCGCCGCCTCCTTGCCCGTCTATATCCCTTTACACTGGTGCCGAAACATGGGAAGGATACGCCGTATTAGAGTTCTCGCCACTACCTTCCACCCCAATGGAGCAGCCGTGGCCGTCTGCCGCCGGAAGCGGAGGAATGGCTGCCGTCTGCGAGGGGAGGAGGGGCTCCTAACCGACCGCCTGGAGCAGTCAGGGCCGCTGCCAGGGGCGGAGGAGACCACTACCAGCCGCTGAGCGGGGAGGGGCTCCCTTCCGACTGCCTGGAGCGGGAGAACCGCTGCCTGGGGCTGGGGAGACCCTTTCTGTTCCCCGAGAACGCGGCGGGGCATTCCGTCCGCCAGCGGCTGGAGGACTTGCCTCCGATCCGCCCAGGGAGGCACGGCTGTCGTCCGTTAGAGGGTGGAGGAGTGGCCGAGGACCAAGCTACGGCGTATCCCCCCCCCCCCCCCCCACCCCCCCCCCCCCATTTTAATTATTTCTGTTTCCCTCCCCTTGTCCCCTCCCTCATCCAGGTAGACAGGGATAACCGTTAGACACGCCCCTCCCCAGGGAAAGAAGAGGACTGTGACAGGGCGGAGGGCGGGGCCGGGTTGTGATTATACACACCCAGTCCCGCCCTGTCACAGGGATCTATTTAGGACGCAGCGCGAAACGTATTTGTTTACAGTTGTCAAGCAACGTCACGACTTGCCACATTAATACTGAAAATAATTGATGCGCGGTCACGTGTGCATATGCACAATGTTTTTATTGAATTTCAAGCAAAAATAACTAGAGTCAAGCATTTTGATTTTGCTAGTTTTGACGTTTGTCTTCATATCACAATGCAGCTAATTTGTGCAACTTCATTTCAATGCATCTAATTATGCAGCGTTGCACTACGACCTGTGTCAACTTACTATTTCTCATGCAGTATTTCTTTACAATCTACATGTATATTGTGAAGTAAATTAGCACGAGTAACAACAATCATGTTCTATGTTGGAGGAAAGAAACCGAACGGTTTGAGGGAATTGAAGTACGGTTTCTGCTCCGAGCGGCAGCCGTCGAGTGCGCTGCACCTGAGACAAACTCATACACAGACTGAGCTGAACACCTGCTTCACTCTCAACTCATGATCTCCATCAGACGAGATAATACAGCCATTTGTCATTGTCTGATTCTTCTGTCCGGCTCTCTGAACTATCACACAACACACAGGTC
This sequence comes from Moxostoma hubbsi, assembly GCA_032164185.1. Taxonomy (NCBI): domain Eukaryota; kingdom Metazoa; phylum Chordata; class Actinopteri; order Cypriniformes; family Catostomidae; genus Moxostoma; species Moxostoma hubbsi. The sequence goes on from JAVLUX010000022.1 coordinate 1,018,568, forward strand.
AGGCACGGATGACAGACTCGCGCATATGAAGAGGAAATCTTGGGTTCAGAACTGATCAAGAAAACGGTGTCAGCTTTAAACTGGGTCAATGTTTGGGAAGCCAAAGTCTGTTTATTGGACATTACGATGTGAATCGACTAATCGATGAATGACAGTCCAATCAATCACTGATTTGAACAACCAAGAACACTCATTCAATAAACACGTGGAGGAACAGAAGTGACACTTCAAATCAATTAAGAAATCAATTAATTATGTCATATTTTATGTTTAAAAATTTTGTTAAAAAAATACATTAATAAACATTTTTTTGTATATATTTTACAAATAAATAGACATGCTTAAAATGGATTAATTCATGTTATAAAGGTAGTTATATACAACAACAAATTAATTTATTTTATATATATTTTACAAATAAATAGACATATCTAAAATGATTTAATTCATGTTTTAACATTTAGTTCAATATAACAATAAAATAATACATTAATAAATATTTTTTTGTATATATTTTACAAATAAATAGACATTTTTAAAATGGTTTATTCATGTTTTAAATGTAGTTTAATACAACAATAAATAATAAATAAATACATATTTATTTATATATATTTTACAATATATAGACATGTTTAAAATAGTTTAATTTATGTTTTAAATGTAGTTTAATACAACAATAAAATTATTTATTCATATTTTTTTTATATATATTTGACAAATAAATAGACATGATTAAAATGGTTTAATTTATGTTTTAAATGTAGTTAAATACAATAAAATTATTAATTAATAAATATTTTTTAATATATTTAACAAATAAATAGACATGTTTAAAATTGTTTATTTTGTTTTAAATGTAGTTAAATACAACAATAAAATTATTAATTAATAAATATATATTTTAAATATATTTTACAAATATATAAACATGTTTTAAAATGGTTTAATTCATGTTTTAAATGTAGTTAAATACAACAATAAATAATAAATAAATATATATATATAGTACAAATATGTAGACATGTTTAAAATGGTTTAATTCACATATTAAAATGTAGTTCAATATAACAATAAAATAATAAATTAATAAATCTTTTATTTACCAAATGCTTTCCTAAATCATTTACCAATCGAGGTTTTTCCGGTTCAGTCATGGGAGCAATACAGTAGCTTATTTATTAACAGTGATCGGACAATATTGATCTGATTGCCCATTAATTTCCCTTTCTTAATCAGTATTTTTTTGTCTTGTTTTCCAGCAAAAATGACATCTTCAAAGCAATAAATGATTACTTAAAATATTTATAGTAATACTGCAGGAATCACAGCTGACACACACACAGGAACGATAACAACGTATGTCACACATGTGAAGCTTCATTTTTGAAGATACAACTGGTAAAAAAAGTTATTTGAACCATGCATTTTCTATAAGAGTCATTATATATGCAGCGGATATATCATTAGCATCCTGTGTGGAACAAATTGCTTTGATTTACCACTTGCGTGCACTTGCACTTGAGTTAAAATCCATGATAGAATATTCATAAAGATACAGTATTTATAAAGATTCAGTACCATGAAGGCAACAGTCCCCCGTGTACAATCTACGCTAGTGTAATCCACCTCATGTGTGTTGTAACCTGCGCAGCGGCCGCAGGCATGCTAATCTGACTCATGCACACGATTACATGCTCTCATGCTGTTATCCCACTTTAATCTGATACCAAACATACATTAAATCAGAAAACACTGCTGTGCGTGAACAAACCCGTGCTACATCTGATTGGCCATCGCTCACAGGGGTCCTGGTGGCTAATTAGCTCACAATGGCTGCTTTATTACGGATTATGAGTCACTTCCAATGCACCGATTTTTGTTTTAGAGGGTCAGTCTCACAATATGTATGGGTCACATTTCACCATTTCACATTAATTCGATTAAAACATTTATTCAGATGAACAGCCCTTGTTTTAAAGCTGAATTTGGTCATTTCTGCACCTCTAGTGCCAACAAACGGAATTGCAAAAATAAAAGTTGTTTTCAAAACAGCTTTCTGGAGACACCCCCCCATAGTCCCGCCCCCCAACTCACGCCATTGGTTGAGCAATGTTATTGGGGTGGGTCTAAGCGGGTGGCCCTAAACAAATAACAAGGAGCGCCAGAGAGAAAGAACGCTTACAGTTTTCAAGAAAGTTAACCTATGGTTTGTTTACAGTTGTCCCTGCATATTAAGCTGGGATAGGGGAAAGTATAAGTTACATCCGCTTTAAGTCATTTTACGTTTGGCTTTTTAATCACCTCGATTATACCCAGTGGCCTAATATTTGGGGGCTTTCACACTGGGCACGTTTGCTGAGGTCCGATTCCGGTTGCGATTGTTCCCGGTGCTCCCCGCAAGGTTGCATCTTTGTTTACACTGCACACTCGTATCCAAGGTGAAGTTATCGCCACTGTCATCTCCTAATGTGCGGATCCTCGCGTATTGTCCAAACGAATGATGATGTCATCGGCTAAAACACATGCACAGGTTACTTCCTGAATGAGTGCGCACCCGAGGCCGAGTTGCTTTCTCATTCACGCGAATCGCACTACAGTTCCATTGCAACTGAACTCAGAACAGCTCCTACAGGTAGTCTCGGGTTCGGTACCGCGGTCCGCGTGACCGCTTTCACATGACAACATTTTTTTCGAACTAAACTGCCAGTGTGAAAGCATCCTTAGACTTCAAGTTCTTTGTCTTCAAATATTTACTCATTTATGAAACGGATAAAAAAAATTATAAATTCTATTTTCTATACATTTACGTTTATGCATTTGGCAGACGCTTTTATCCAAAGTGACTTACAGTGCACTTATTACAGGGACAATCCCCCCGGAGCAACCTGGAGTTAAGTGTCTTACTCAAGGACACAATGGTGGTGACTGTGGGGATCAAACCAGCAACCTCCTGATGACCAGTTATGTGCTTTAGCCCACTACGCCACCAACACACACAAATAGTTTTGCCATTGTAGCCGTTGGCGAGCGTGGCCCTGCAATTGCTGCTCACAGCTATAGTTCTTATTATTCTCAATGGTGATTCTTGTTACTGTAATCCAGTGTTTATTTTAAAAGTTAATCAATATTTAAATATACAGTATATGATTAAAATCAATATTAATTTAAAGCAGTACAACAAATAATGTCGATATAAATACTTAATTGATTTTTAAAAAATAAGTAATTTAATTTTAATGAGCATTAATGAGAATTTGAGGTGGTTATTGTGCTTCATTGTCATGCAAATCTTAATGGTCCAAAAATAGGCTTAATTTTCTGTATTCAAAATATCATGTCGTACATCTTTTCATTTGATTTGATTTATATTCATCCTTTCTCGTTGTGTGTGCACTGTGGACGTCTGTGTTATTTTAGCTGTAGCACCTATTTTAGCTGTAACTAGTGATCTGCTCATTGGCGTACCATTGTCGTAATTTGCATACGCCCAAATGATAAATTATAAACAAGCCAGAATGTGTGAAATCCTTTGGAATATCACAGGGAAACGAGCAACATTATTTTATGGTCTCCACCGAGGATAAATCATCAATTATTAGCGACCTGTCAGAGTCACAGACTGTCTCGACGAATGTGCATATTTATTTTCACGCGACTCTTCATTCCATCAGATTATCGTGTCGTTCTCGTGTCCCGCGTTTAATCACATTGAGGTGGTATTACTGATTATATAAACCTCATGGCAGCGACATCTCTATTAATAGAATGTCAAAATCATTCATTCTAATGGAGATCTGGCGAGCTGCGATCTGTCGACAGGTGGTAATATAAGGCCTGTTCCTTATAAAAGATCCTGGTCTCTCTGAGGACAGATGGGGAATAAGCTAACTGCGTCCTCACACTGTTTGCAGAAGTTTAATACCCTTTTGAGAAAGCTTTAGCACACATCTCATGTATCGCTGTGTGTCTCCGAGGGTTGTAGGTAGATTAGAGCGATTATGTCGACCAACTGCATCATCCATCTGGTAAACGGTAAGTCTTTATGTTGGCAGGAAAACACAATGAATGACCAGCATGAGTGAGTACAGTTAAGACTAAACTGAAAACGAGTTGCATTACTTTTAGTTAGTTTCTCCCCAACACTGAGCGACATGCAATCATCCGACGCTCTCGTGCTCCTGAAGCTTTGTAGAGTTAAGGTAAAGCAGCGTTGTAACGTGTAACATTCAGCATCACTCGTCATTGATTGGTTCAGCACACTCTGGCCTGCATTGGCATCTCGTCACACGCAGGGGAAATGCAGCAGTGCAATTAGCACGTCCCCGGAGCAATACAAATACTGACGGCCCATTGGCTGCCTGCATCGCCGTCAATACATCGTGAAGTCATAATGCCACATCCATCCAGCGGCCAATCAGATACCTCCTGCACTAATTGGCACCGCTTTGGCTGTTCAGGTACTGTAGTGCTGGTTTTGATGGAGCACTCGCTAGGGAGCACAGGTGAACGTTCAGTGGATTTGCACACTGAAGCAGAAAGCTGTGAATGTACGGAGCGGTAACCACACTGATGAAATACTTTCTTTGCTATATTTGAACAATGGTTATTTTAAGGGTTAGTGATTTGGACAAACCCCTGACTTACAATATTACGTGTTCGGTGTGGAGCTCATAGGCATGGATGATTGCAAATGTTAATGATCTCGGAACAGTTTCCTCCAGAGAGATCATATGGAAATCAATCTTTCATATGTTCTGTTTGCACATACTCCAACCAAGGAGTGCTAGACCAGGGCCCGATTCTAGACCAGGGCCCGATTCTAGACCAGGGCCCGACGCTAAGGATTCTGTGTATGTCCCGATTGGGTCAGGGCTTCAGATTTTTACTGGTCCCAGCAGTGGAGGAGATTGTGCGTTTTTGGTCACCCGATTTAGTCATGCTGTCATGCAACTTTTGCCCATGTGTATTTGTTTTCACACACAGGATCAAAGATTTAGGCACTGAGTTCAGGGGGGGGTCACTGTCCTTTTCTGCATATCGGGGCGCCGTTTTGTGGTCCGCTCATTGTTGCTTAACCACCGGGCTGCTCGGTTCTCCCTGATGGACTTTCCACCCCTGATCGGCCCGAAAGTGCGTCGGCCCACCGGGAAAATTCCCGGTATGCCAGATTACCAGTCCAGCCCTGCAGGTGTTTCACGAGGATGATGAAGATGAAGACTGTTTTCAATATTCATCTTCACCTGCAGCTGAACAGCTCTGATAATAATATCCTAATAGTCAAAGTGATCTTGCTTCTCTTCATATCAAACGCCAATTAATGTTTACGTTTTGAAACATTACCTAATTAAATGTATACTTGCATTTTGGATATTAAGCAGCTGGTGATTTCCAGCCACGTGTATAACCGGGGTTTAACGACGTTTATTACGTCTCATTAATGAGGGAAAATGTGTTTGTTTTTTTACAGTGGGGATAAAACTAGTGCACTGTGCCTTTAAGAGATCACATGCATGTTAAACAGTCTACGCTGCATGGGGAGAGATGATGATGATGATGATGATGATGATGAGACATATGCACGGACAGACTGATTTCTTGTGTTTCAATGTGTGGATTACTAATTTTCACCAACATGTAAAAACAAAAAACGTGGGGGTTTCACGCACTGTGAACACGGAATGTGCGGGGATACTTAAAATGCTGCGTAAGACGTGCAATCCCGCTACGGTATCCATTAAGTGCTATTAGATTGGTAATAGCTGCTACTAAGACAGTGCTAGGAGAGTGCGCTCGGTGTCTGTTGTTTGCTTGCACTAATGATATAAATGCAGCACTGGCCCGAATCTCTCTCACACTGGCCCCGGGCCCTCGGGCACTCCTGATTGTCGAGCCGTGGAGACGTACTGCCACTTAGAATAGTTCATTATTAACGGCCAATTAAGCTCTTGAGGCAAAAGTTGTTGAGCGGGTGGAGGGAGGGGGTGTTCGCTGTCCTTTTCTGCATATCGCGGCGGCATTTGTGGACCGTTCCACAAAACACAGCGGCTCATTTTAAGTTATCGTGGCCCCTTCGGCACGTTTCGTGGCCGACCCACCGGCACGCACGGTTCTCCCGATGGCCAGTACGCCCCTGATCGGCCCCAAAGTGCGCCGGCCCACCGGGAAAATGCCCGTTATGCCAGATTACCAAATTTAAAGAACTTTACAGCTCAAACACACACACATGAGTTTAAACAGAATTCATGTAAGTGCTTTAATGCAATTATAAGCGTCACATTTCTGCCTTTAAACCCTCCAAAAATGGCCCCCATTGTCTTCCATTGGAAGAGTCGAAATTAATTTTGTTGTAATCAACATTATAACACAAATACTTTCGATTGAGCTGAACTCCGAATATTCCTTTAAAATTCAATTATAAGTAGTTTTAATT
>JAVLUX010000022.1:1030000-1100000 GCA_032164185.1 Moxostoma hubbsi
CCAATTCCCAATGTGTTTGAAGTCCTCGTGGTGGCGTAGTGACTCGCCTCAATGCGGGTGGTGGAGGACGAATCTCAGATGCCTGCAGGTCAATCCGCGCATCTTATCACGTGACTTGTTCAGCACAACTCTTCCCGGCCCAATTTGGTTGCTAAGGAGACCTGTCTGGAGTCACTCAGCACGCTCTGGATTCAAACTCACGACTCCAGCGGTGATAGTCAGCGTCAATACTCGCTGAGATACACAGACCCGCAGGATTCGATCATTTTTGAACGATTCCTAATTATTTTCAAAGACCTGCCTCAGGCTTGAGCACTAGATTCACAGATGCGTTTAAGACTAAAGAGGTGTGGCTTATCCAGTATGTGTGGATGCGTCTATAAACAAGATAAATAATAACCTACTAATGTAACATGCATTATAGATCTGACACGAATAAAGGATATCATAATGCAACATAATGACACTCAAACAAACAGACGTCATGTAATCATTAACATTGATTGCACCAATAATTATGAATAAAATAAGTAATGTTCAGCCAAATAAATAGCCACTCGTTTAAGGCTCAAAATCACTGTTAATGATTCACTAGAATCAGAATAAGAAATAGCAATGCTATTGAACGCTACATATAATCAAATTCAGATTGTTTGTGTGTCTGTCACACGTTTAACTGGACTTTAATGAGCTTTTATGGAGAAACGAGCAGATTTGCTGTAAAACAATGGATGCTGGATAATATTAAACAGTCTCGTATAATTTAATGATCTTATTCTATAATGATATTTGAGATTAGATTGAAAACATCAGGCAACACGTTAATACGTGAAACATGATTAAACTGAATTTAAACCGTTTAACAGATCAAACCTGAATTCATTAGTTACTTGATACATTGGAATAGATTTATTGTCATTTATTTGATTTTATACCATGCAAATGACAGATTTACCAGAGCAAAGATAAATAAAAACCTGCCAAGAATATGTGCTCATCACATTTCACCATAAAATCACAAGAAAGTCTTTTTTTATTGATTTTTAGGACCATTAAGATGATTTTTTGCATTGTGAAAGTTTACAACATTTTCCTTCTAAAACCTCCTAATGCATCTGGACATTTAAATGCCAAATCAGATTACAATGATGCGCAAGACACGTGTTTTTGGTGAATTTGGGGGGTGAAATATGATCTGGACGTGTTGGCCTGTGAACAAACATGCCGAGTTTTTCTGTGAAAGGCTGAACGATATCAGAGTCAATGTCTTTTAAAGTGTATATTTTGTGTCTTTAATTCTCTAGCGCACATGATTAACAGCGTCGGTGCGTGTCCGGCTCAGGACGGGTCAAACTCTTTCACCCGAAAACTGTCAGTGGATAAATCGAGCCGTGAATGGGAACTATCGTGGCAACTCACCACTAGATGTCTCACAGCCACTTTGAATTACGACAACAGGATCAGGAGTGAAACGCACACACACAAAGTCCATTCTGTCCAGATGAGACCGCACGGGCGCAATGTAGAGCCGCACCAGTTGGCGAGGTTACCATCGGGACGAGATGTACCAAAGTATTACCAGTCAACCAAACACAGAAACCAGAGTTTACTGCAGTCAGGGTTACTTTAATGTTACTATGGTTACTATAAATTATGTTTGGGGGGGGGGGGGGGGGGGGGGTGGAGTGGGGGTGGGGGTTGGTGGTAGGTTTGGGGCAAAAAAGCCACCAAATATGCCCCCAAAATTCAAAATGCGGTGGCAAAAAATGCCCTCGTACTATGTGTCCAGAAGGGGTTTTTCATGTTTTTGAGATGTGACAGATATCACAACTGATTTTCGATAAAGCCAAATAAATAATTCTGATTGAAAGTAATGACCTCAAAAATAAACATTAAATTAAATTAAATTTTGCATTCAAAAATTCAGATTATCATTGGCTGTGATTACAGGCACTAATACAAATATCAGGTTACACGTGCATTACATGTAGGCCGAACAAAACTTCTGCGCATGCGAAGAGCGTTTTATCCACTTTTTCTCCCAATTTTGGAACGCCCAATTCCCATTACTTAGCAGGTCCTCGTGGTGGCGCGGTTACTCGCCTCAATCCGGGTGACGGAGGACGAGTCTCAGTTGCCTCCGCTTCTGAGACGTCAATCCGCGCATCTGATCACGTGACTCGTTGTGCATGACACCACGGAGACTCACAGCATGTGGAGACTCATGCTACTCTCCACGATCCACACACAACTCACCACACGCCCCATTGAGAGAACCACTAATCACCACCACGAGGAGGTTACCCCATGTGACTCTACCCTCCCTAGCAACCGGGACAATTTGGTTTCCCCATGTGACTCTACACTCCCTAGCAACCTGGGTCAATTTGGTTACCCCATGTGACTCTACCCTCCCTAGCAACCTGGGTCAATTTGGTTACCCCATGTGACTCTACCCTCCCTAGCAACCTGGGTCAATTTGGTTACCCCATGTGACTCTACCCTCCCTAGGAACCGGGACAATTTGGTTACCCCATGTGACTCTACCCTCCCTAGCAACCGGGACAATTTGGTTACCCCATGTGACTCTACCCTCCCTAGCAACCTGGGTCAATTTGGTTACCCCATGTGACTCTACCCTCCCTAGCAACCTGGGTCAATTTGGTTACCCCATGTGACTCTACCCTCCCTAGGAACCGGGACAATTTGGTTACCCCATGTGACTCTACCCTCCCTAGGAACCGGGACAATTTGGTTACCCCATGTGACTCTGCCCTCCCTAGCAACCGGGACAATTTGGTTACCCCATGTGACTCTGCCCTCCCTAGCAACCGGGCCAATTTGGTTACCCCATGTGACTCTACCCTCCCTAGGAACCGGGACAATTTGGTTACCCCATGTGACTCTACCCTCCCTAGCAACCGGGCCAATTTGGTTACCCCATGTGACTCTACCCTCCCTAGCAACCGGGCCAATTTGGTTACCCCATGTGACTCTACCCTCCCTAGCAACCGGGCCAATTTGGTTACCCCATGTGACTCTACCCTCCCTAGCAACCAGGCTAATATATATATATTATTATTATTTATTTTTGTAATATTTAAAGATAACTATGTATAATTATATATTGATATTATTATGTTTAATCTTTATATATTGAATTATTGTTATATGAGGGGCTTTCGCAGCAAATATTTGTATATGCGATTAATCGTGATTAATTAATCGGGACACCATGTAATTAATTTGATTAAAATTTGTAATCGATTGACAGCCCTAATATACATATATATTTATATATACAATGTGTATGTAATCAATAGATATATATATATATATATATATATAAAAATGTAAAAATGACCGGATCACAATATAAGGGTTAATTAAGACTGCACGGAGCTCAAGTGAATCATTTATGTGAACTAGTTTGTTTAACCATCTGTAAGAAGTGTGTTATAAATGCAAAATATAAAAGTATTGCTTATTGTAACCAATTCATTTACATGAACAGTGAAGTCATACTGGTTTGGGACAACATTAGGGTAAATTAATTATCCGTCCAATCTCTGATTGTGCACGAAGCCTCATTAATTCCTTCATCTGTGTCCTCAATGTGGCAAAGTGAAGCCACCAGAGCCAGTTAGACTTTCGTTAGACTTTTGATTGTACCTAAACCTCAACAGGATGCAGATTTGTGAATGAGTTTAGAAAACTGACATTTCATTTCATGCTCAGTTAGGCAGCAACAGCGGCTGCTGGGTTGATGTTTCACGCTTCTTTACTGGTTCTTTTGTTTGTGTTGGAAAAGCTTTTTAGTAAACATGTAAATATTGAGATAAATATTGAACATCGTCAAAAGGCTGAAAAATGTCAATGTATCAGTTTGTTTAAACTGTATGTGTAGAGCAGCTCTAGTAACAATCATAAGATAGCTACTGAGGTCAGCGGTGACATTCAGTTTCCAAACATGCGGGAAAATACTGTTGTGTACTTCGAATGAGACACCAAATCAAAGTCATGTCCTCAGTAAAGGCCCCTGACCCTTGAGGGCCCTACAGCACATGCAGTACACGACTCTGTCATGTCCATTGTAGTTTATACTCTCATGCTGAATGCACATAAAGATTTTCATTAAAAAGAAAGTGCGAATTGTAGTTCAGAGGTCATGCAATCTAAAACTGAATTCACCGAAGGATAATTGAGATGCCTTTGGTGAAGGTATCTGACCTCTTGTGTTTCAGTACTGTAGAAACATTCCCACAGAAAATGGTGTTAATAGCGATTAGAAGTGAAGAAAAATACGGTTTCAAAGCACCCCTGAGAAAATAGACTGGGAGAAAGATACGGACAGATTTTGGGAGAAAAGAAAAGATTAGAAAGTGCAGTTCAGTGCAGTTATTCATTAAATCAGATGAACAAATCACAAGAAATCAATGGATTTATATTTATTTATATTTACCATTTCATGTCCCGGGGGGGGGGGGGGGGGGGGTTTATTAAAATTAATACATTTAAACTGAATTGGAAACTTTTCACCGGGACTTTGTCGTTTATGTTTGTGTAAGGAGATGAATGGAAAGGAGGTGGCGAGAACCGGCTTGACAATATAAATAATATTTTAATGAGGAACTGAAACAAAAAGACAAACACACAGAGGTGTCGGACAGCTGCCCGTAACTCTCTCTCTGTCCCACTGAAGCTTCCAGTTTGTCTTTATCTCTGAGGCTTGATAATCCTGATTAGGGGATTGTGGAATCACGACCCGGCTCCGACCTCCGTCCTGTCACATTCCTCCCTCAGTCTCTCAGGCCGGGGAGCCCCCAGCATGACGTACACCACCCCCCCCCCCTTTCCATGGAGAGGGGCATGCGTTCTGCCCCATCTACCTGGATGAGGGAGGGGACAACGGGAGGGAAACCAAAAGAAATGTGGCACCTACACACCGTCACAGCGGTTGTGCCAAATGAACAAAAGCATTTTAAAAAGAGAGGGAAAGGCCAACACGGAGCGGCAGTGGAAGAGAGAGAGAGAGAGGAAAGAGAGAGAGAGGAAAGAGAGAGAGGGGAAAGAGAGAGAGGAAAGAGAGAGAGAGAGAGAGAGAGAGAGAGAGAGAGAGAGAGAGGAAAGTGAGTGAGAGAGAGGAAAGAGAGAGAGAGAGGAAAGAGAGAGAGAGAGAGAGAGAGAGAGAGAGGAAAGAGAGAGAGAGAGAGAGAGAGAGAGGACAGAGAGAGAGAAAGAGAGAGAGAGAGGACAGAGAGAGAGGGGGTGGGGGGGGACACTCACTCGCCGGTTCTCCGATACGCCATAGTTTGGTCCTCGGCCACTCCTCCAACGGGCGACAACTGCGCCTCCCCGGGCGGATCGGAGGCAGTCTTCCGGCTCCTGGTGGACGGAACACCCTGCCACATTCTCGGGAAACAGAAGGGGTCTCCGCTGCCCCTGGCAGTGGTTCTCCCGCTCCAGGCGGTTGGCCAAGGAGCCCCTCCCCGCTCGCTGCTGGCGGTCTCATACCCTGGCGCATTTCAGCGGCTGGTAGTGGTCTCCTTCGCCCCTGTCAGCGGCCCTGACCGCTCCAGGTGGTCGGTTAGGAGCCCCTTCTCCCTTCGCGGACGGTGACCGTTCGTCCACTCTCAGACCGCCGGGCTCCTCCGTACTCCGGCAGATGGCCGCGGCTGCTCCTTTGGGGTGGATGGTAACGGCGAGGACTCTACTACGGCACATCCCTCCTCCTTCCTGTGTTCCGGCACCAGTGTAAAGGGATCTTAGTTCGTGGTCAATGAAGGAGTCTGGAGACAACGAAGCAGGTTCAAGGTCAGTCCTTTTATTCTTCTTAAACGTACAATCGACGGTAACTGTCAATAACAAACAAATAGCTTTTAAATAAATGAAAGCGCACTAAATAATAAACACTCTCTCGGTTCAGTGCTAATGTACTCTCTGGTCACTCTTTGAGGCTTGATTAGCCTGATTAGGGGCCAGGTGTGTAGCATCACGACCCGGTCCCGGCCCCACCCCCGCCCTCCACCCTGTCACAGTTTGGTACTTAAAAAATGTATAGACTTGAGTGTTTATGTCTCGTCCCTCAACCACTTTCAAATGTTAAACTGTGAAAATATTTGATTAAAATACTAATTATTACATGTTTAAAGCTATGAACATCTCAACAAAGAGTGAAATAAACAAAGTATTTTAGTGTTTATTGTGTGAAAATTATTTTCATATTAAAGTTGTTGCCCCTAATAAAGTTTTATGAAACGTTAGTGTACTTTAAATGTCTTAACGGGTCCTCTCTAACCCGAGGACCCGAGACCCGACCCGGGACCTGTACAGGTTCGGATCCACGTTTTATATGGTCAGCCGGGTCCGGGTCGGGTCCCATTCTAGTGCTGCGTGTCCCGTGTCTGTTTAACATTATGTGTAATACCAGAGTCGATCCGAGAGGACCCAGCCGTGATCAGAGAGCGCTGATGATGATGGTGCTGTGTGTGTGTGTGTGTGTGTGTGTGTGTGTGTGTGTGTTCTGACTTGCAACATTGTGAAATTAGGATGATAAAGTGTGGGCGGGAAATATGGTGAAAAACGGAGAGGAGCCACAACGAGGTGAGTGACATCAAGCAACAAGCAATCGTTATTATAGTTCAAAAGAGCAGACTGCCAAAGTTATCTTGTGCAAGATACAAAAAAACTGCAAAGCTGATCCGTGACAGCAAGTGGACTTTTGAAGCTGAAATAATGAGTGGATTAGCTATGCTGTTTCAATCAGCAAGAGAGGAATCACAGAAAACCTGGATGTATTTTACCAACTTTCTTGGTCAGGCACAGGGGAGAAGGCTACAAACATAACATTAGGTAAGACACAAAGTTTTTTTTAACAACTTTTATATTAACTTAATAGCCATCAGCTGTAAAATCGGTGTCGGTTGGGTCTGGGTCCAAGCTTTCAAGTAATAGACGGTTCAGGTCCAGGTCCGGGTCCAGGTCCGGCATTTCTCAGTTCTGCATGGGTACGGGTCCAAGCTTTCAATAACAGACCGGTTCGGGTCCGGGTCCGGCATTTCTCAGTTCTGCATGGGTACGGGTCCAAGCTTTCAAATAACAGATCGGTTCGGGTCCAGGTCCGGCATTTCTCAGTTCTGCATGGGTACGGGTCCAAGCTTTCAATAACAGACCGGTTTGGGTCCGGGTCCGGGTCCGGGTCCGGCATTTCTCAGTTCTGCATGGGTACGGGTCCAAACTTTCAAATAATAGACTGGTCCGGTTTGGGTCTGGGTCCGGCATTTCTCAGTTCTGCCTGGGTACGGGTCCAAGCTTTCAAATAACAGATCGGTTCGGGTCCAGGTCCGGCATTTCTCAGTTCTGCATGGGTACGGGTCCAAGCTTTCAATAACAGACCGGTTCGGGTCCGGGTCCGGCATTTCTCAGTTCTGCATGGGTACGGGTCCAAGCTTTCAAATAACAGATCGGTTCGGGTCCAGGTCCGGCATTTCTCAGTTCTGCATGGGTACGGGTCCAAGCTTTCAATAACAGACCGGTTCGGGTCCAGGTCCGGCATTTCTCAGTTCTGCATGGGTACGGGTCCAAGCTTTCAATAACAGACCGGTTCGGGTCCGGGTCCGTCATTTCTCAGTTCTGCATGGGTACGGGTCCAAGCTTTCAAATAATAGACTGGTCCGGTTTGGGTCTGGGTCCGGCATTTCTCAGTTCTGCATGGGTACGGGTCCAAGCTTTCAAATAACAGATCGGTTTGGGTCCAGGTCCGGCATTTCTCAGTTCTGCATGGGTACGGGTCCAAGCTTTCAATAACAGACCGGTTCGGGTCCGGGTCCGGCATTTCTCAGTTCTGCATGGGTACGGGTCCAAGCTTTCAAATAACAGATCGGTTCGGGTCCAGGTCCGGCATTTCTCAGTTCTGCATGGGTACGGGTCCAAGCTTTCAATAACAGACCGGTTCGGGTCCGGGTCCGGCATTTCTCAGTTCTGCATGGGTACGGGTCCAACCTTTCAAATAACAGATCGGTTCGGGTCCAGGTCCGGCATTTCTCAGTTCTGCATGGGTACGGGTCCAAGCTTTCAATAACAGACCGGTTCGGGTCCGGGTCCGGCATTTCTCAGTTCTGCATGGGTACGGGTCCAAGCTTTCAAATAATAGACTGGTCCGGTTTGGGTCTGGGTCCGGCATTTCTCAGTTCTGCATGGGTACGGGTCCAAGCTTTCAAATAACAGTCTGGTTCGGGTCCGGGTCCGGCATTTCTCTGTTCTGTTTAGGTACGGGTCCAAGCTTTAAAATAATAGATGGGTCCGGTTTGGGTCCTGGTAGTACATTTCCGGGTCTGTTTGGGTTCGGGCACAAACTTTTGGACCCTTGAAGACCTCTATTGTGCTTGTTAATCAACTGGACAAAAGTGTGAGTGAAGAGCATGAAATATGATACAAAGGAAAGAAAAATCACTTTTTATTGGCTGTTATTTCCAATCAAGCCATTGTGTGAACATATGATTTAATTGAGTGTATTTAGGATACTAATTATATTAACGATAGCAAGACAAATGAGTCGGCCATTTTATTTTGGAAAATGCATTAAAAATGGCATTTCCGTCAGCGTCATTTCCAGCACAGAAGTCTATTAAACATGTCCTTTGATTATGGAAATGTGCTGGAAATGCAAGTGCAGCGTCGTTCTAGCGGGAAGATTAGCAGCTGTACATCATCGCAACATTAGCTGGGTAATTCCCAGCCAATCACATGTAAGCCGTTGCTTTATAAGTCCGCTCACAATCACATTGCTGTTTCATTGTGCTAACGCGGCAACCTCCACCACCCCACCACCACCTGTTGAGTCCCGTCCTGCACTGGGGTAGGTTCCTCGCCCCTGCCTCCTATCTCTGGCAGGATACGACGGTTCCGATTACAACTTCTTCGGACTTCCAGACGGGGCCTACGTCAAAGAGAGACATTCATCAGATAAATGTCATCTTAAATTTCACTCAAGTCTGCGAGTCTTCCCGATAGAAATGAATGTTCATGATTCGAATGACATAAATCTCCTGTGATGCATGAACACACACTGTTGGACATGGTTAGTGGACAAATTAAATAAACTAGTGAGAGTGTGTACAATGTTTTATGACGATCAGCTCATCCTCATGTTGCGCTGAGGTCAGATAGCACCCACCACAACAGCTTCAGAAATTAGTCACTGTGTCTGATTTTGAGACAATTGATAGCAAACCCCTGAAAGAAATATTACAGCATCTTAAAACATCAACCTGCTGCCTTGAAACTCTCCAAAAAAAAATATTTTTCAAACACGTGTTCAACTGTCTAGTAAAAGATCCTTTCAGGCACGTTTCCAAGGTCCCTGAAAACTGCCGTTGTCAAGCCCCTGAAGCTGAATAACTCATTTTAAACAACTAAAAACCCATTTCAAATCGTCCTTTCATAGGCAAGATCATTGAAAAGGTTGTTTTCAATCAGCTGAATACATTCTTAAACTCAAATGGCTCCTTGGACCATTTCCAATCTGGTGTCCGACCGCATCACAGCACAGAGATGGCGCTCATTAAGATACTCAATTATATTCCGCTAAACACTGATTCAGGCAAAATGCCAGTGCTGGTATTATTAGATCTTAGTGCTGCTTTTGACACCATTGACCACAAGATTCCCCTAGACAGAGTGGAAAACTGGATGGCGCTCTCTGGGACAGTCCCCAGCTGGTTTAAGAGGGGTTATTATGTGAACATAGGCAACTTAGAATCTGAATTTGAATCTCAATTCTTGCACCGCTCCACTTCAACCTGTATATGCTCCCACTAGGCCAAATTGCGAAGAAGTACCAAACTGCTTGCCATAGCTATGCAGACGACTCCCAGATCTAACTCGCCCAAATGACTACAGCCCCATGGACTCTCTGTGCCAGTGCATTGATGAAATGAACAGCTGGATGTGCAGGAACTTCCTTCAGATAAACAACGACAAGACGGAGGTCATTGTATAGGGCAAGAAAGGCCAAAGGTGAACACATACCTTGACTCCAGGGGTCTATAGACAAAAAATCAGGAATCTTGGTGTCGTTTTGGAGTCGGACCTTAGTTTCAGTAGTCACATCAAAGCGATAACTAACTCAGCCTACTATCATCCCAATAATATAGCCAGAATTAGATGTTTTGTATCCAGTCAAGACTTAAAGAAACTTGTTCATGCATTCATCACCAGTAGCTTGGACTACTGCAATGGACTCCTCACCGGCATTCCCAAAAAGTCCTTTTGACACCTGCAACTCATTCCGAATGCCGCTGCCAGGATCAGAGTATATTACTCCAGTCCTCAGGTCTTTACACTGTCTTTCGGTCACATTTAGAATTGATATTAAAGTACTATTACTTGTTAATAACTAGTGCAATTGCCTTGGACCTAAATACATTCCTAACAGACCTCTTAGATCATTAGGATCAAGTCAGACATACAGAGGGTTCACTCAAAACATGGTGAGACAGTGTTTAGCTTTTATGCCAACCGCAGCTGGCACCAGCTTCCAGAAGAGCATTTTGTTTCTCTATATGACATTGTAACAGGACTGGTCATTGTAGGAATGAGGAAGCGGGGTTCAGGTAACATCATGTTCTTTATTTACTCAAAATAACATTCAAGAGCTTGGCTGAAACACTCTGAATCTCTCCTCCCTGTGCTCTGGCGTGGGCGCCTCTTATTGCCCTTCCTGGTTACTGCAACAAGAAACGGCTCTTTGACCTAATTGTCACCCAGGGATGAATCCTTACCGCTTCCCCTCTCCCTGGATGGACACTCAACCACGTCCTCGCCACAGACATATTCCGAGCATTAAGCAATGGAACATACACTCACATATTGTCTACAACTCTGAATGCAGAACCAAAGTGTAAGTGGCAAGTGACCGTATCTGCAGTTAATGAGAGCGACTCTACACCCAAGAACTTGGTTTAATATTCTCTTTATGATATTGTGTGTCAGCACAGATCGCAGAGTGTTCCAGTTGTTCATTTGGACTCACTCCAGGTCTCATTAGTGACAGAATTAGGAGCTCATGTTGCACACATTGAGTTGAAATAAGCACTGCCGTATATGAATCCCTTGAGTAATAACATGAAAATCAATGCAAAGCTGCTCATGTTGTGATCCACAGCTCTGCTGTAACTCGACACGCTTCGCTAACAATGCAGTGCTGTCACTGTGGCTCATGTGAAGACTTTAGGGATTAACTGCGGCCAAAAAGATCATACAGAATTCCTCATCAGGCCTCATATGCACAACACACACTGCACATTCCTCACTGTACGGATCTGTATACGAAATATACATATTAATGCATACTGTCCTGTTGTACAGATGCTGACATGCTAATGCTAGCACCACTAATAATAACACACACATGCTGCTGCATGCACCTGATAATGAAGTAGTCGGCCATTTTTAATTTATGCATTTTCCTAGTTCTTAGATTAGCATCGTTGCGAGTAATTTAAATCTAGTGACGTTTGTTATATTGTTATTCTTGCCATGGTCAGACATATAGAATACACACTGTAAGCAATATTGCATTCATAAGTCCAGCATCACTGTTAATATTTTTTTATTTGATAGTTTTTATTGTAACAAACACATTTCAACTTTTTTCATAAAATGTCTGCGTTTAAAAAAAATAAATAAATACAAATGTATCCATACAGTCATTTCTTTTTTGTTACTTTTAAATTCCATTCATATGTACTGTAGATGTTGTTGTTTTACTCTTTTTCCAGACCCAAACTTTCAATCTTAACCCTCAGAGACCCAAATATAGAAAAATGGTTTAAAAAATGCACCTTTTATATGTTGTTGTTGTTGTTGTTGTAGGGGGCCTCTAATGCAGAAATAAATGGGTTTTTACATTTGATGTTTTAGTACGTTTTTAGGGAAAAGTTTCTAAAAGTAATATTGCAATGTTCGGCCTGTTGGGTAAATGAATTTCAGTGATTTTACTCACCGTCTGAACCAATGTAGAGAACATATAATGGTTCATTTGCAAGGTGTACTGCATATGTAGCCCCATAACAGTAGCCTCTATATCTATACACTAATAATTACACAATAATGATAATCAGAAAATAATGAAAAATCGTTGATCATAAAAATATGTTCAGATTGTGTTTACGAAGCCTGATGAAGTGAATGAAAAGTTTGGCATTCACTATGTTCTGTTCACAGCCATGTTCGATTCTGATAGTCCCAAAGGCAGTTCTTGTCCTCCGAGATGCAGAGCACTTCTCAAAGTCGCATCAATGACATCATACACATTGTAGATAAGACGGTCTTTCCTGGCTGGTGGCATTCTGAAATGGAAAAAGAAAATCACTGATTATTTTCCAGGCTAAATAATCTCAATGCAAATCAATCCCAATCATACTTGCACGTTTTAAAGAATTGACCCATCCCACAGAATCCACACAATACTGCCTGACTAGCTTATTGTGCCCTCTGCTT
Organism: Moxostoma hubbsi; assembly: GCA_032164185.1. Classification (NCBI taxonomy): domain Eukaryota; kingdom Metazoa; phylum Chordata; class Actinopteri; order Cypriniformes; family Catostomidae; genus Moxostoma; species Moxostoma hubbsi. The sequence continues at coordinate 1,042,502 of JAVLUX010000022.1, forward strand.
ATCATGCTAATTGCACTTATACCCCCCACATTCCAGAACATTATCAGCTGTCCCTCATGAAGCACGCAGATATTTGGGCAAACAAGCAAAGCCCAGAAAAGAAAACAGGACCAGTTAAGTATTTTTGATATCATTCAATTGTGATTGAAACTCAAAATGGTAACAAAGAAGACATTTTAAACTTGAGAATGATCAAAAATTGCTACCCCTTTGGCTCAGGTGGTTGAGCGGGTCGGCTGCCAATCACAGGGTTGGTGGTTCGATTCCCGGCCCACATGACTCCACATGCCGAAGTGTCCTTGGGCAAGACACTGAACCCCAAGTTGCCCCCAATGGCAGACTAGCGCCTTGCATGGCAGCTCTTGGTGTATGAATGGGTGAATGGGTGATTGGGTGAATGGGTGATTGGGTGAATGGGTGATTGGGACACAGTGTAAAGCGCTTTGGTAACCGCTAATGTTAAAAACTTGGCTCAGGTGGTAGAGCGGGTTGGCTGCCAATCGCAGGGTTGGCGGTTCCATGGGTGATTGGGTGAATGGGTGATTGGGTGAATGTGTGTATGGGTGAATGGGTGATTGGGTGAATGTGTGTATGGGTGAATGGGTGATTGGGTGAATGTGTGTATGGGTGAATGGGTGATTGGGTGAATGTGTGTATGGGTGATTGGGTGAATGGGTGAATGGGTGATTGGGTGAATGTGTGTATGGGTGATTGGGTGAATGGGTGATTGGGTGAATGGGTGATTGGGTGAATGTGTGTATGGGTGAATGGGTGATTGGGTGAATGTGTGTATGGGTGATTGGGTGAATGGGTGTATGGGTGATTGGGACACAGTGTAAAGCGCTTTGGTAACCACTAATGTTAAAAAAAGCGCTATATAAGTGCAGACCATTGACCATAACAAGCTCAAAATCTAATCTGATCAAAGCATTCAACTGTACCTTCATTTCCGCATGATGTTATTTTAGGCATTTATTTACTTGAATGTTGAACTATCCATTCCAGTAAAACAAGATGATGTGCTTCAAGGCAAGTTTGCAGGTTGTGTGAGTTCATGGCCAGGTAAACAGGCCCGTTTACAAAATCTACCATCCAATAGCATTGCAAGGCTGAAGAATAGGACCTATTAATAGTGTAAATGTGATCGTAGAGAGAAATAAAACACGTGGAGGTTTATTTTAGTGGAGCTCAGATGTATGTTGTAACATTACAACAGTGGGACTCACAGGGTTAAAATGAAAATTGTTTATGATGAAAATCCACCATAAAACTGTTACTCATGATATTTTTAGATAATTCGTTGGCAACCATTTTTCCGACAATTACTTATTCATTTTTTGGGGCAAAATTCTGTGTACTTGCGCTGCGTTACAACTTGTAACTACTCGTTCTACAAAGACGTGAACCGACGTCGGAATCTCACAATTCCCATAATTCCGGCATGACGTGATCGCACCATTGGTCGCCAAGGAGACAGCAGTGTCTGTGAAGCGCATACGTGATATCATTAATTGTAATCAAACCTTTATTTTGTATTTATTGTGTCATTTCCAACCACAGAATGTTGTGAAACACAAAACATCATTTAAAACGGAAAGGTTGGAAATGTGATCGTTTGGGGGTGGGGGGGGGGGGGGGGGGCAGTCGGATGACAGCATTTTCCTGTGATGCATATATATGTTCTGTTCTCTAAATGATCGTGTTTTAAGACTTTGAAAAGACACTTGAACTCCCACCGGCAACATCTGCCCTGAGTCAGCTTCCAAAACCCTCATTAGGAAAATGACACCTCCTCTGTTAAATGACTGGTGCAAGGGAAGATCTGGCACTTTCTTTTGTGCGGATGTTACGGCGAGACAGTTTAATGATAGAGGGGTGGTTGAAGTGAGAGCGCGTGTGGCAAGGGGTGTCTGCATTTGTCTTCTCTAGTGCCTCAAAAGGTTCTCTACAGATATTTAATGAAAGGCAGCATGTGTCAGTGTGGGGAATCACAGGACGTGCTGACTAACGGAAAGAGCCTTTGAAACACATCCTGGTGGCGTATTAGAAATAGGGACAATCAAGGAATTGTTCACCCAAAAAGTGGTATTTTCCATTCCAAGTCCTGTGAAGTCGTATAATAGTTTTGTGCGAGTAATATGGAAGTATGTCAGTGACAAATGTCAGGTACGAAAACTCTGAAATATACAACTGGGGGGTAAAGGACTCTATTTTCATGCACTGCGTCTTATCCCTTTTCATGAGAGCGCTAATTCTAAGTATTATTTTTGTGCCAGCACAAAGCGCAAGTGGGCGTGTGGGAGTGTTTGCGGTATCTGTGGGTGTATGTGCACAAACTGTGTGTGTATTGCATGTTAATAACGTGGTGAATGTTTTAATACCACATCTGTTTTCAGCGCAAAGTCTAAAATCAGTTCCTGCACTTGCAGTTTGGAGATTCCACCAGCAGGGGGTGATAAAGTTCACGTTCAAACTCTGAAAATAGGGTGGAACATCAAATTATGTCCCTGATGATTGATCACTGTCGTAGCCGTTTTATGATCCTAAAAGGTGAGATTCGTGTTAAACTATCTATAGGTCATGGTTTATATGTCAATTATCATCAGGACTGGACTGGTAATCTGGCATATTGGGTATTTTCCCGGTGGGCCGACGCACTTTGGGGCGAATCGTGGGTGGACTGGCCATCAAACGGTGCCGCGATATGCAAAAATATGTATAAAAGGACCACTACTAATCATTGCATACAGTCCATTTACACTTCATCTTATGAATGTGCTGTCTTAGTTTATATCGCTGGTGCTGGAGAAGAACCTCAGAATTAAACCGCACTTGACCCGGCCCATTAGCTCTTTGTGTGTGCAATTTCGCCAAACCCACTAGCGCCTAGACTTAGCGCATGCTTGCATGAAAATACCAAAACATCATGGCCATGCCCACTGACTTTGTGCAAGTGAAAATGATGCAATGCAAAAAATCTGAACTGTCCTAAATGTATTCTTCATTTACTTACTGCTAAATATAATAAATGTCAATTTAGGACGTTTTCTTGAAGGGTTTCAACATGATGGAAATGATGATCCAGTTTTCACTTTTGGCCGAGGTAACTCTTTAAATGTGTGTAATGATTTACTTTATTGTGATGTGATTTGAGCAAGGAACATGAATAACACATTAGCGTTGACTCTTGTGTTAGTGAAAATGCTTTTATCTATGCTTTTAATTTTGCATGATCTTACTGATGAATGTGTTACACTGGGAGATAAAGCTGAACGTTATGTTTGTAAAGGACTTACTGAACTGCGATTAATGGCAGTAGCTGAACCAGCATTAAAATGTCAGGCTGTTATTTATTTATTTAATTATTTAATTAATAAATGATGTATATTTTACCTCAGCATAATACACAGCACAATGGAGAACTAAATAGGGCTGGCCAATGTAGTTAAATATATATATATATCTCAAAATGCTTATGACGTTTCATATTCTGTATATATTCGATATTTATTTATTTATTTACGCTGACCTAAAATGGTAACTTTATTTCGGTCTGAGGAAACATCAAAAGGTAAATATTAACATCGTGTCGGTACAAATTTGTTATTATTCATGAATGGGTAAATGCAAATAATAAATGCAACTATACTTTGGCTAGCTAAATAAATGCTCATCATACAGCATATTATACAGAATGTATAATTTTATTTTAACATGGTTGGCCATGATTGGACGATGCTGGACGTTAACTTTGAATCTGAATTAATTATGCTAATTTATGATGTAATGTCTGTAATGTATCAGACACATGAATAATCAACACTCCTGCAAACATCATAAACTATTTGAAAATCTGCCTTTCTATAGCTTGATGTTATTATTCACAACTGACACCCGCTGTTCACTTATTTATGGAAACTATTCGCTCTTTATTTATTTATTTATTTTTTGCAGGTTTATTAGGTGCAACTAGTCACAAATCATTCACGGTTCCGTCCACCAGGGGCAAGAGGACTCGCTGCCGTCTGCCAGTGGAGGAGAGAGCTGGCATCCGGCAGAGGGTGGAGGAGCGGTTTAGGACCAGGTGACAGCGAGTCCGAGAGCCGGCGAGCAAGTTCTTCTCTCTCTTGAACTGGCGCCTCCGGCTCCCCGTTATCTCACTCTCCTGCTGATCCGCTGATTCAGGCCCGGCCGTGCCCTCCTCCTCGCCACAGTATGGAGTACTTTTTTGCTTCAAATTAAGTTTATTTTCTCGTTCATCTCAGAGCTCATTGGTTTAGTTCAGACTTAAAACTCTTTATCTTGACTTGTTGAGCTCGTTACCACGGAGACGTAGCGCATGTGGAGGCTTCACGCTATTCTCTGCGGCATCCACGCACAACTCACCACACGCCCCACCGAGAGCGAGAACCACATTATAGTGACCACGAGGAGGTTACCCCATGTGACTCTACCCTCCCTAGCAACCGGCCCAATTTGGTTACCCCATGTGACTCCACCCTCCCTAGCAACTGGCCCAATTTGGTTACCCCATGTGACTCTGCCCTCCCTAGCAATCGGGCCAATTTGGTTACCCCGTGTGACTCTACCCTCCCTAGCAACCGGGCCAATTTGGTTACCCCATGTGACTCTACCCTTCCTAGCAACCGGGCCAATTTGGTTGCTAAGGAGACCCGGCTGGAGTCACTCAGCATGCCCTGGATTCAAACTAGCGAACTCCAGGTGTGGTAGAGGTCATGGTAATATTAATACATTTCCATTTTCCACTTTTATACGATAAATGATTCTGGTACTGTGTTGGGTCTCCACTTGATGTCCAATGGTAAATCTGAATCCTGAAGAGAAAACTAGTTGAGAATCACTGCTGTAATATATTTACAGAATTATTTCATTTATAACCTGCTGATATTACAGTATGTACTTTACAGTTTGTACAGAAAGCCATTAATACGAACCTGAACTGATTCTAAACCTACTTGTTATGATTTCTCTGAAGGTGAAAACTGCAGGACGTGTTGTTTTATTCGGAGTAAACATCTCTCTGTAATACTAAAGTACGGCTAATAGAATGTGCTTGATATGCAATGTGGACGGAATAGCAATATGGTCATCTAAACAACCCAAGGCTATATAAGTGCATCCTATGCTTTTAGCCAGAATTCCCCATACATTTGTATGATATTTTTCCTTTCCATGGAAAGAAATACATATCTTCAAAGGGGTTATATAAAGTGATTGGAGAAGGGCCTTCTTTTATTCCCAACCCATTGCAGTAGCAACACTAAAGCCGCAGTGCAGAAATATAGACCCTCTTTTCACAAACATAAGAGGGCTTGTGCCTAGAAAATGGATAAATGCAAAAATAAGTGAAAAGCAAATCCAGCACTCGTGGAATGGAGATGCAAAAACAAGGTCAGACTGATTTCATGGACGACGTGCTTTTTCTTGCATAATGAACAAGTGCTTTATGTTTGGTCTGAGAGTTTGTCTTCTGGAGTGGAAGTGTTTAATCTAATAAAGACCAAAGTTAAAGTGCTCTGGGATCAGATCTTCCACCAGTACTGATTCATCAGCTGTACACCAGACCAGTGGATCTCAATTGGTTTAATGCGTCAAAAGACACAGTATGAAAAGTGTTCATCGTACACAAAGGATTCTTAAAATCTTAAAATGTTTTAAAAACGTTTTTTTTAAATTGGAGAATGTAGAGCGGAGGAGGGCGTGGCCGGGCTGGAACGACACATGCCCGGTCCCTAATCAGCCTGATGGGCGTGTGAGGGATAAACGCGGCCGGTGACGACAGTTCGAGAGAGAGAGAGAGAGAATGACAGGCAGCTGTCTGTGTCCCTGTCTGTGATTTATGCTTATGATTTTGGTTAAGTTGATCATTATACTTTATTTATGTTGTGAAGCTGGTTCGCCTCCTCCTTGCCCATCTTAAGCCCCTTATATTGGTGCCGAAACCCGGGAAGGAGGAGGGATGCCCGTCGCAGAGTCCTCAACACTGCCGTCCACCCAGGGGAGCGCCGCAGCCATCCACCGGGGGATGGAGTAGCTCAACTGCCTGGACGCGGGGAACAGCCGCCGTCCACGGTGCGAGTGGGGACTGGAACTCTGGGACTTCCCGAACGCATGGCGCGATGGAGTGCTCTGCCATCCCCCAGGAACGTGGAGGGGTCGAGAGAAGACCGCCGTCCCTGAGGGGAGGAGGGAGGTGACTCCCCGAGTGCCTGAAGTGGTAGGGCCACTGCCAGGGGCGGAGGAGTGTCCCCACTGGTCGACGGAAACGCGGAGGGGCATTCTGTCCACTGGAAGTCGGAGGTCTGACTCTGGTCTGCCCGGAGGTGCATCAGAGAACTGGTGAGTGAGTTTCTTTTTCTCTCTCTCTATGTCGCTCCGTGTTGGCCTTTCCCTCGCCTATTTTGTATTTTTTTTGCTTGTTTTTTCCACTCCTGTCTGCTCTCAAGTCGAGGAAGGCGGGGATGACCTGCCGGCAGACGAGGCGCAAGGCACACACCCACCGGGGGGGGGGGGGGGGGGATGTATGTCATGCCGGGGGCTCCCCGGCCTGAGTCAATGCCGGAAGGAGTGTAGAGCGGAGGAGGGTGGGGTCGGGCTGGAACGACAACGTTTTGCATATGATTAACATATGATGCATGTTGCTTAACGTCTTACCTAAAGCTGTCATATCGCTTCAGAATACATGGATTAAACCACCGGAGTGTTATGGATTACATTTATACTGCCTTTTTTGGAGCTTCTTTTTGTCCCCTGACTTGCATTGTATAGACAAAAACAGCTGCGACATCTTTTAAAATATCTTCATATTTGTTCCACAGAAGAAAGAAAGTCATACAAGTTTGAGACGTAAATGATCATTTTTGGGTGAACAATTTCTTAAAATGTCTAAGCCAGAGTCATTTCTACCTGCAAACTCCTCTACATTAAAACTGGGAGCAACCGGCTGTAATGAAATCTGCATCTAACATTTATATCCATGATTAATAGATTGACCAGCTGGGACTCCCTGAACAATACCTCATTTACAGCACAAAACACAGTAATGGGGAAATTGAAGGTAAAGTACATAATTTGTCATTCCAACAATATACAAGCAAAACAACATTCCTTAAAGTCCACTGTGTAATTACACACCGGACACTGAAATGGAGCTTGTAAACAGTCCTCACTGGATATACACACTGTAGTGAATGTGACTGATGACGACCAAACATCTGATAACACAACACCGAATGAACAAAAACATAAGTTTGGAACAAAAGATCATATGGCTCTATTTTGGGTGTAGGACAATGCCATTGTAGTGTGGACGAGAGGCGTAAACGTAGCAAAATTATAATGCGTTTTCAGACTAAAACGCTGTGGGCGTGGCCTGAAATGCAAAAGAAGTTCAGTTTAGTTTAAAGCTGTGTAACACATTTAACCAAGTGTGACCCTGCATCCTCATAAATGCACATTGTGTTTTGGCATGAGGTTTAATATCAATTAAATCAACTGATCTCGGTTCAGGAGACTCTGTGCTGTCAGTAAAGAGTTAAACTTTCGACATACAGAGTCATGTGACAAAACAACATGGCGCCGATCACAGCGGAGTTTGTCTTTGAGAGAAACGCCAACAAAACTGCATCTGGTCAGAAAACGAATTAAGTTTTTACATTAAAACCTGTTTGAGTCAAAAGATCAGAGTCTCTAGTTTCATCCGATATGCCATTTTCAAAATTTGAGTGATTTATCGCGAAGTGGCGTGCTGTTAAACGCAATGACCTCCCGTGAGAACATTAAGCTTTAATATACTTGGAGAATAATGTAATCTGATGTAATGTCTGTAATGTATCAGACACATGAATAACCAACACTCCTGCAAACATCAAAAACTATTTGCTCTTAAACTGTATTTATTTATTTAATTTTGCTTGTTTATTAGGTGCAACTAATGTGGCCTTCACGTGCGGTGCCTTAAAATGCTGCCTATGTAGGCAGCACACTCGGTTTTGCAGCAGAGCCGCACATGAATGCACACATCAGTGATTCTGAGCACACACCGCTTCAGGCTTTAGTGACACTGCATGCTGTTAATTCAGTTTCGACTTCCCTCCATGGCGGCTTTGCAGACGGGATGAATCGCGGTTTCCGCGGCCGCACAATAACAGGATCTTTCACGACCGGTCTCTTTGAAGTCAAAGACGTGATCGCCAGGGAAGGGGCAGCGCTTTTAATGTGCCTGAGGTACAAATGAAAGGCATTAATACGCTAAAGCATCCCAGAAAATCAACGTTTTGCTGTGAACTTTGGCATTCTGCGTCAAATGTCTCTTTCCAGAAAGAGTTGGCATGTGAGAGTGAGGAAAAGTGAATATTATAAAGTGTTTATAAAAGAAAAAGACAATGGCTGTACAATACTAGTGTACTACACACCGAACAGTATACAATATACTGTACACGTCTCCTCAACCAGGAGTTTCAAACTGGGGTCAGAGGAAAATTTCAGAGAAAGAAAGAAAGAAAAGTGTTCATAAATGCAAAAAATGAAATATTCCGAATTTGACATTTTTGCAATTTCATTTTAATAAAAATGTTTCTGTTCGAGGTTTATACATTTAACTTAACTATTTGGTAGGGGGAAAAAAGTTGTCAACATACTACAAAGTTGGCTAAATATTTTCCAGATAGTTAGGGATGCACCAATATAAACAATTTTGGCTGATAAGATTTTTTATTTTTTTTTTCTTACAAAAAACTACAGGCCAATATAGTTATTTACATTATTTCGCAACTAGATCTCTGTTTTGCTAGCTATTTTATTGTTCTTACAAGGACATTTATATATATATATATATATATATATATATATATATATATTATAATATTATATTTTTCTTTATTTTTCTCTGGTCTTTACACAAAAATATATAAGAACCTTTATATTTTATAAGAAGGGGTCCCTTGCAAGATATTTGGGGGTGTGAAAATCCCTGTCCTAAACTACTCCTAAAAGTTAAACTCCTTGTAGTGACTCCGTTTATTCAGTCTGTTTGATTCAATGCTTTCATTATTTGATGGAGCATCATTTTGATATATTAAAAGCATACAAATGATTCCATGTTTTTAGATTGTTAATCAACGCTGATCTTTGATTTGTCCGAGAGTGTTCTAATTGTCTGCTGCCTGTTTTTGCACTCTTTGCATCTTTCTCCCAAAGTTGAACAGAAAGTATCAGAATGAGTTCTGAATCGGCCTCATAATCCACATTTTTCTGAAGGATTTAAATATTTTACTTAGTGATGAAATTTAGCCTCCGTGCAAATAGATTTGGTTTTCAAATTTCACCGCAGGATCCGTCTCTAAGCTCCTAACATGGCTGGCAGCCATGTGGATTTCTGTCTTCAGAGCTCTACGTGTCATCTTTGCCACAAATCATCCGCGCTGGCCTGCAGGCATGAGGCTGCGCTGCATTGTGTCTAGATGTGCATCATGCATTTACAATTCATATAGATTCATATTCATGCACAATGTGATAGGTCATGTTTCCATTGACACTGTGCAGCAGTGTTGTTTTAACATTATAGAGATGATGCACTTCAAATAATTCTGTTCTTGACCGGTTTGTAAAAATCCTTCAAATAAGATTGCATAACATATTAAGACTTGTTTTTGAAGAATGCATCTTTAAAATAAGTGGAACTGTAGACATGTCAAATTCAAGTCATTTTTATTCGTATAGTGCTTTTCACAACATGCATCGTTTCAAAGCAGCTTTACAGAAAATTAAACTGTAATATCTATAATGTAGAGTTTGATTAAGCAGCGTTAAGGGACAGTGTTTAAACATCAATTTTGTATGAACTGTAAGATTAATGAATAATGTCTTTGAAGTTCATCCTGGATTAACTGCAGAAGTTCACATTGATGCAATTGCCCTTTGTTAGTTGGTGGATGAAGGCTTTTGTTGGCAATTAAATTAAAGTGTATGTGTTCTATTTCAAGAGTGTAGTCCATCATTAGACCGAGGTGATGCTGGCAGAGATCAGTGAGGTGCATCCGCGGTTCAACCGGCAGGTCATTTCGGTGAGGTTCAGTGGAGTCCATCTTAAATCCAAGGTTCAGACAGTGGCATATGAAGTATTCCATGTCTTATGGTTGGAGTTGGCATCAGTTCATCCTCTGAAGTCCATCATAATAGACTGAAGTGATGTTTGGCTGGCACTGGCTGCATTTAGTCATCATCACGTAGCAGTGGAGTCCGACTCAAGCAGGAATGGAGCTGGATCTAGCCGTTGAGACTTGGAAACATATAGAATAATATTAGAGTAGATGCCATTCAAGTTTCGGCAGAGTTATAAATCATGATCAAAGTTTCTGGTTTCTGGTTCCGGCAGACCCAACTAAAGCAGCCTAATTGTGTGTTGGAGGATAAATGAGGTGTATGTCTGGCTCAATAGATGAGTCTTTAGTCTAGACTTAAACTGAGAGAGTGTGTCTGCATCTCAAACAGTGTTAGGGAGACTATTCCATAGTTTAGGAGCCAAATATGAAAAGGACCTTCCTCCTTTTGTGGATTTTGATATTCTAGGAACTATTAACAGGCCAGAATTTTGTGATCTTAATGAACGTGTTGGAATATAGCGTGGTAGAAGGTCACTTAAGTACTGCGGAGACCTTTCAAAGCTTTGTATGTAGTTAACAGAATTTTAAAGTTAATACAGAATTTAACAGGTAACAATGTATCGATGATAAAATGGGGCTAATATGATCATATTTCTTGGTTCTTGTTAGCACTCTGGCTGCTGCATTTTGAACCAATTGAAGTTTATTTATTGATCTTGCTGGACATCCTCCCAGTAATGCATTACAATAATCTAGTCTTGAGGTCATGAGTGCATGAATTAGTTTTTCGGGATCAGCGACAGAGAGCATATGCTTTAATTTAGCAATATTTCTGATGTGGAAGAATGCTGTTCTACAAACATTGGTAATTGGATTTTCAAAGGACAGATTGGTATCAAATATAACACCTAAGTTCTTTTGTTGAAGTTGATGTAATAGTACATCCTTCGAGAGTCAAATTATATTTTACCGGCTTATTTTTAGGGTTTTTTGGTCCAATAATTAGTACCTCTGTTTTGTCAGAGTTGAGTAGATGGAAATTTCTGGCTATCCAGTCATTTATTTCATTGATACACTCTGCTAATTTGGAGAATTGTGAATTTTTTATTGGGTTTAGAAGAAATATAAAGTTGGGTATCGCTGGCATAACTGAGAAAATGTATTCCACGATTCCTGATAATATCTCCCAGGGGAAGCATTTATAAGGAGAAAAGCAGAAGCCCTAAAACTGATACCTGTGGCACTCCGTACTTTTGTTTGGTTTGACAATTCCTCATTTACATAGACAAAGTGGTAGCGGTCTGATAAATATGACCTATACCATGCTAATGCAAGTCCACAAATGCCAACATAATTCTCCAGCCTATTCAACAGAATGTCGTGATCTATCGTGTCGAATGCAGCACTAAGATCTAAAAGCACTAGAAGAGAAATGCAGCCGCGATCAGATGACAAGAGCAAGTCATTTGTAACTCTGATAAGTACAGTCTCTGTACTATGATGAGGCCTAAATCCTGAATGAAATTCTTCGTATATACTATTTCTCTGTAGAAATGAACATATTTGAGAGGATACTACCTTTTCTAGTATTTTTGACATAAATGGGAGATTTGAAATCAGTCTATAATTATCCAGTTCTCCAGGATCATGTTGTGGCTTCTTAATAAGCGGTTTGATAATTGCCATTTTAAAGTTTCTTGGGACATGTCCTAAGCATAGTGAGGAATTAATAATATTAAGAAGAGGTTCTGAGGTTACAAGGGATACCTCTTTTAAGAGCTTAGTTGGTATTGGATCTAACAAACATGTTGTTGCTTTTGATGTTTCGATAAGTTTTGTTAGCTCTTTATGATCTATGACAGCGAAGGATTGAAGTTGCTTGTGAGGAAAATTATTAGACACTGTTTTCTGAGGTGCGATGACAGATGATTGCATAATTCCAATATTATATCTGATTATTTCAATTTTATCAGTAACGAAATGCATGTCATTACTCTTGTGCTGCGACGTAATATCTGGTCGAGGCTTTATTCCTAACCAATTTAGCCACAGTACTGAATAAACATCTAGGATTGTTGTGGTTATTTTCTATGAGTCTGCTCAAATATGCTGACCTGGCAGTTTTTATCACCTGTCTGTAGTTACAGACACTTTCCTTCCATGCACCGCGAAATACCTCTAATTTTGTATTCTTACACTTGCGCTTCATTTTCCGAGCTGCTCTCTTGAGAGCATGAGTGTGATCATTGTACCATGGTGCAGGGCTTTTTTCTCGAATTTGTATTTATATTTCCTTTTATTACATCAAGTTCTTCTAGACTTTTTGGGTTACTGAGTAGGTGAGACAATTCTGGAAGTTTATTAGTGAAGCTATCTTTAGTGGTAGAAAGAATAGTTCTACCTGAACGTTAGCGTGGTGTAGATTGAGTAACATAAGCTGATCGCAGCATACAAGAGACGAGGTAATGATCCGAGATGTGGCTGAATTTATATAGTATCATATCTACTCCATATGACAGAATTAAATCTAGCATGTGATTATGGCAAGAGAGTTGAGAATGTCGATAAATGCGTATCCCAGTGTGTCAGTTTCATTATCTATGTGAATGTTGAAGTCACCAATAATTAAAGCTCTATGTTCATTTGCCACTAGATCTGATAGAAAATTTGCTAATTCACCAAGAAAACCAGAGATGACCTGGGTGATGTATACACTGTAACAAGGGCAGATCTTTTATTTATATTTGATGGTGTCACAGTAAGCATTATTAGTTCAAAAGACTTATCTTAAACATATATTACACTTGTTTTGAGCATAAACCTTGTTAAATGTATGTTTAGCTGTGTGTGGCAATGCATGCAATACCAAGTTAGTTGCAAAGGAAGCACTCAGGAATCTGGAAATAAATAGTTTTGCTTCTGTGAAGATCTTAATTGGGTTTAGGTGCTGATAGTTTTACTGTCATTCTGTAGCTGTGCCTTTTTCTCCTTGAAATGCATCTTGAAAGTGTGCTTGTTATTGTGCAGCTTGAGGGAATAAAATCAATCCAGCCTAAAGGAAAATGACACTGTCACGATCTGTTTCCATGTTGATTTGACATTTAAAACAGACAGACAGAAAACTGCAAAACAGAAGAGAAGAGAGTTAACAGGGTCTCCATTGTTTACAGACTTACAGATCTTAAAGCTGAACATAAAATCAACTTTCTTTTTCACTTTCTTGCCTGTTCCTGGTCTTATTATAAATGATTCATGAGTGCATGTTTTCCTAAGGAAGAACATGTTTGTATTTGAAATATTTAAATCAAAATAACTTCTTTTGCCTTTTAAATCCTTAATAAAACATATAAATGTTATGCATTAACATATATTTAATATCAAATGTTATATACCGTATATAATATGTTACATTGCAATTTTATGTCTAACTACAGAGTGCCTACCAGGTAGGCATTTTTAAAACATTTCCAAAATGTTTTATTTTGGTTGCATAAAATTGAGAATTGATTAGATGGTGTAAATGCACAACAATCGACTACAATCGCAAAAACCATGGGTACCACCTCTCTTCACAGTTTTAATAGATTCAGATGGTAAATTTGCCGTTCTCCGCCTCTATCCCATTTGTCTTACCTTATTTGACTTCCCCAACTCGCCGTGAGACCTCAAAGGGGCCTTGCCACTTTGCTACAAATGTAAAGCTCGATGTGGGTAATAACATGAGGACCTTATCATCCTGTGTGAATTCCTGTAGCTGAGTGCCCCTGTCGTACAGCCAGGACTGCCGTTCCTGGGCCTGGAGCAAGCTATTTGCCCCAATGTGTCGAGTTTTCCTCTCAGGTCCAGAACTTATTTAATTTCATTCTTACACACTGAAGGTCCCCGAGGATGCCCTGAGTCTTGTGGCTATAAAGCAATTCAAAGGGGAAAAACCCAGTGGAGGCATGTGGGACCTCGTACTGCAAATAACATGGGTTCTAGCCACCTATCCCAATTTCAACCGTCTTTGTGTATGAACTTTTGAACCATATTTTTAAGGGATTTGTGTATGTCCCCTACACACAGCTCACATTCACCTGGCGTGCTATACCCAAAGCCTCACTTTGAACCAATCTTTTGTTAATTGAAGTCTGATTGCAACCTGAATCCACCAAGGCTTAATAAGTAGCCCCTTGAATACTCACTGGTATATGATATATCCTTGCTCGAAGGGGGGCAGCTGATGGCGCATCGGGAACCTGGACACACAGCCCCACATCCATCACCGTATATTGATCCTGGATGGAGGTCCCAGTTCCCCACAGCATCAGCACACCGGGTCCAGACTTTACCTCCACACCTGCGGCCCCGGATTTACTAACCTTGCTGGGAGGGGGAAAAGAAACATAGGGGTTTGGAGCAATAGAAATCCCCTGGGTCTGGGGTGCTGGTTTCAGAAAAAGGACACCGTCACTGGGGGGTAGGGATAGGAACAGTATGGAATGGGGAAGGGGAAGTCTCCCGGATACGCCACCAAGTGGTCCTGTGCCAGCTAGATGGACCCTTTCAGCAATGCCGGATGGTGGCACTGGGCCCACTCCACTGTTCCCTTCAGCAGAAGTTCGATGAACTGCTCCAGCACCACCAGGTGGGCGATTTTACCGGCGCCTCAGTCCTCAGCCAACAACCACCTCCGTCACAGAGCTGTTGGGCGAAGGAAAATGGGTGGCCGAACTCATCGAATGTCAATGACCGGGAGTGCCTATGGTGCTGTTCGGGGTTTGGCCGACCCATTGCAGGATGGTTGTTTTCAGGTCCAAGTACTCAAGCGGACTCATGACAGGTAGCTGTTGTGCCACAAGCAGAGCTTCCCCCGACAACAACGGCAACAGATGGACTGCCCACTGCGTTCGGAACCACCCCAACCCCTCCGCGGCATGCTCGAAAAGCTTTATGAAGGCTTTGTGATTGTCCATCTTCACCGTCATGATCTGAGGCACAGCAGGTGGGGTCGGAGTTGCTGCTGGAGTACCCCCCTGTGGCAGCAAGCTCTGGATCACCTGTCGGTCCTCCACCTGGGCTTGCATCATGGCTTGGAACCATTGTACCTGCTCCAAACGCAGCTCCAGGATGCCTGATGTTGCATCTGGTTCTGACGATCTCAGCCATCGGTGAAGATTCCATGACAGTGATCTTCCTCCTTCCCAGGTTTCGGCACCACTGTAACAACACCTTGGTTCCAGGGAATGAGGAAGCGGGAGACGGTGTACTTCGTTCAAATAATATTTCTTTATTGTTCCTATCACTCGCTTTTCAGCGGAACACCTCTTTAAACACACACACACACAGCTCTGTTGCTCGGCTCTCTCACTCATCTGCCGCCGTCTCCTCCCATTTTATCTCTGACTCACAGCTCACTGGGAATACAAAACAGTTATTAGCACCGGTTTAAATCCTTAATCACTCAGCTTTCCCAGACCTCACTCTCCACAGATTGGCGCTCGATCACACCCACACCTCCACAACTTTATAAAAGCACTTACTTTAATTCTTGTGTTAAAACTTGCCACAAATGCTGTTGATTGAGCTTAACTTGTATTGAACCCGGAATATTCCTTTAACAGTTGAAAGCAAACCCTTGCAAAAAAATTTTATACCATGTTTTTTTTAATGTTTTTTTTCTGGATACTACCATAATCGTATACCACGGTATTCTATCGAAGCACCATGGAGACACATGTAAATACCCTGGTATATGAATATGCTAATCATACAGAACAGGTCTGTCGCGATTATTAAATAATCGCCTAATTGCTGTCATTTGAGATGGCCATTATTATTGAGCACTTTCAATTCCAATCACATTTTACTCTCCAAATAAGTGAATGAACGGTGCATTTGAGAGTCTCATTCAATTGAACTCCGACTGTCTCACTGAGACGCACTGCGGATCACACTGAGTGCAGCTCCTGAAGAATGCATGAAGATTAACCGCTTCTGAACCAGGCTTGAAGCATTGTGATTAGAGTTGCCACCCATCCCATAAAATATGGGATCTTCCGTATTTAAAGATAAAATTATGCATTCCGTATTGAATCAATACATCCTGTTTTTAAGCTGGTCAGATTGCATCACGGTGAAATCGTTCAAGATCGGCAATTTAACAGTGATATAAGTTGGAAAACTTGCCTACGGTGGGTAAGGGACCATCTGAAAAGTCCATAAATGGTGGTAAAACAGTAGAGATTTTCTATATAAATGTTCAATAAGATCAAACAATGGATGAATACAATCATAAAGACAAGCAGGGATGGATTACCGACCGGGCCAATGGGGCCAGTGCCCAGGGTCCCTTGACTGCCCACGGGGGCCCTGGGCTTTAAAGTTGTGCGATCAAGTTTGGTGATCCCCCCCGCTCTGCCACGTTCCGGTGGATGGAAGGTGTCTCCCCTTCCCCTGGCAGCAGTCCTCCCGCTCCAGGTGGTCGGTTAGGATCCCCTCCTCCCCTCGCGGTCACCGGCCGTTCGTCCACTCTCAGGCGGGCTCCGCCGTACCCCAGTGAATGGCCACGGCTGCTCCGTTGGGGTGGATGCTAGTGGCGAGGACTCTACTACGGCACATCCCTCCTCCTTCCTGGGTTTCAGAACCAGTGTAAAGGGATTAATAGAAAGGAGGCGGCAAGAACCGGCTTGACGATATAAATCATATTTTAATTATAAACTGAACCAAAATGACAAACACACACACAGGTGACGGACAGCTGCCCGTAAATCTCTCTCTCTGTCGCACTGCCGTCTTCGGTCGGCCTTTATCCCTCTTGAGGGCTAATTAGCTTGATTTGGGGACAGGGTGTGTGGAATCACGACCTGGTCCCGCCCTGCTATTTGTTCTTGTCGATAGATGGCTAGCTGACTCAGGAGCTCCGTTCTCTACGGATGTATCGATTCAGCATCAGGACCAGCAGCTCCTGAAATGGGTGGCTAGGATTACTCCTAACTTAAATATCTAAACTAGCCAAGCAACTATTTTCAAGCTGTTAGCTACTCTACAATCTACTGACAAAAAGTAGTTATAGTAACTACACTGATGCTGTTTAAGGAGGTGATACCTTTATGAATATGCAGCTATCGGATAATATCATTTATATCATAGTATTTTCCTGTATCTTTTCCATCATTGGGTCGAACGGTTACCGTTGTTGACTCATACCATTCTGTACCGCCCCAGGCTTATTCACATGGCTACGGTTTCTTCTTCTTATTTTGATCTCAATTAAAGGGAAAGCATTGCATACTGTACATTGCAGTCAAAATTATAGTGACAAACAGCAGCAACTGTAGCAAAGTAGAAGACACAGGGACTGTCCAAATGAACCGAAAATGATTTGGACTTCCCAACGGCACATACGGCATATTTTAGTTTGTTATATCAGTTGTTTTGAAAATAGCTAAACTGTTGCTCTACCAAAAATAGAGTAAACTAGAACCATTCATTTCACTTAGTTTCTGTCCAACATTGGTGTTCACAACTTTTCCCGCACTGAATGATCAGTTTAGGCAACTCTTCTGAAATCGAAATCTATAGTGACATTTAGATCTAATTTGGCTGTTCAGAAAGAGATTAATTAGTCGGGTTTAAAAACAAAACATGTGTGAACACAAATGGCTGGGCAATCACATTTGGCCCAGTCAGACCTCTCGGTTCCACTGATTGGCCGGTGGCATTTTAACACTTAATTGATGTGACGGGCAGAAAACTGACAGCACATATAGCTGCTAGCATTTATAAGCTTAGCAGATTCTGCAACTAAAGGATGTGACATCAACGCGGGCTGTTGGAAACTACCCTCAGTGCTTCTTAAATTACCCGTCTGAAGGTGTGATCACATATCCGATGGCGGCTAACGCTGTCAACAGACCCAGGCGGAATCTCACATATTCTTCATATATTTCAGGGTTGGAATTCTATTGTATGGGTTCAACATACACATGGAATACTGTACTTATACAAGTAGATGAAAGTATTGGAAAATTAGCCAAAATATTTCAGAAATGCACCCACATTAACACACAGAAGCAGCTTGAAAGTGTCATCTGTGCAGTGCTCTTGATGGATGGTGCGTGCAGATGCTGTGCTGCATTTAATCATGGGAAATTCAATTAACATGCATGCTCTGTCGCTCACACACGCATGCACGTGCAAACACTCGCTGACATACAGTGTGTGCATTACTGATGCACTCCGCTCATCAGACCGCAACCAAGAAATGAGCGATTGAATAAATGATCAGGATTCACAAAACTCCGATTAAATGAAGTCAGGACAACACCGCACTTTTGTGTTGATGAAATGGTACTTGAGCCTTATTGATGGTGCTATGGGGGTACTTACCGCCAAAAAATGTTGGGGAAAAACTGCTCTAATGAGCATAAAAATACACAAAGTAGTATTAATAAACATAAACAAAGAAATATACAAAATAAACAAAAAGTTTGCTACGCTTATGCCTCTAATCCACACTATCATGTCATTTCCCTCCTCCGATAACGAAGACTTTATAAAGCGCTGTCCAGTACCACATACAGGGCTGGACAATAAGGACTGTCCGATGGCAGTAGCAGCAATTAACAATGTGAAGAAAGCACTTTTGCACGCAATGCGCAACATTTTAAGTATCCCCGCACATTCCGTGTTCACAGTGCGCCAATCCCCACATTTTTCGTTTTTACATGTTGGTGAAAATTAGTAATCCACACATTGAAACTGAGAGCGAGAACCACATTATAGCGACCACGAGGAGATTACCCCACGTGACTCTACCCTCCCTAGCAACCGGGCCAATTTGGTTGCTTAGGAGACCTGACTGGAGTCACTCAGCACGCCCTGGATTCAAACTTGGCACCAGGGGTGATGATCAGCGTCAGTACTCACTGAGATAAACAGTCCAGCTAGTCTAGGTAGGCAGCTAGTGAGTGGGACAGAACCAAAGATGTGTACCAAAGGCTAAGTTGTTGAGTGGGGTGGTGGGGGGAGTTGGCCAAAAGTTGTTGAGTGGGGTGGTGGGGGGAGTTCCTCAAAAGTTGTTGAGCGGGGTGGTGGGGGGAGTTGCCCAAAAGTTGTTGAGCGGGGTGGTGGGGGAGTTGCCCAAAAGTTGTTGAGCGGGGTGGTGGGGGAGTTGCCCAAAAGTTGTTGAGTGGGGTGGTGGGGGGAGTTCCTCAAAAGTTGTTGAGCAGGGTGGTGGGGGAGTTGCCGAAAAGTTGTTGAGTGGGGTGGTGGGGGGAGTTCCTCAAAAGTTGTTGAGCGGGGTGGTGGGGGAGTTGCCCAAAAGTTGTTGAGCGGGGTGGTGGGGGAGTTGCCCAAAAGTTGTTGAGCGGGGTGGTGGGGGAGTTGCCCAAAAGTTGTTGAGTGGGGTGGTGGGGGGAGTTCCTCAAAAGTTGTTGAGCAGGGTGGTGGGGGAGTTGCCCAAAAGTTGTTGAGCGGGGTGGTGGGGGGAGTTCCTCAAAAGTTGTTGAGCAGGGTGGTGGGGGAGTTGCCCAAAAGTTGTTGAGTGGGGTGGTGGGGGAGTTCCTCAGAAGTTGTTGAGCGGGGTGGTGGGGGGAGTTGCCCAAAAGTTGTTGAGTGGGGTGGTGGGGGGAGTTGCCCAAAAGTTGTTGAGCGGGGGTGGTGGGGGGAGTTGGCCAAAAGTTGTTGAGCGGGGTGGTGGGGGGAGTTCCTCAAAAGTTGTTGAGCGGGGTGGTGGGGGGAGTTCCTCAAAAGTTGTTGAGCGGGGTGGTGGGGGAGTTGCCCAAATGTTGTTGAGCGGGGTGGTGGGGGAGTTGCCCAAAAGTTGTTGAGCGGGGTGGTGGGGGGAGTTCCTCAAAAGTTGTTGAGCGGGGTGGTGGGGGAGTTGCCCAAAAGTTGTTGAGCGGGGTGGTGGGGGGAGTTCCTCAAAGTTGTTGAGCGGGGTGGTGGGGGGAGTTGGCCAAAAGTTGTTGAGCGGGGTGGTGGGGGGAGTTCCTCAAAAGTTGTTGAGCGGGGTGGTGGGGGAGTTGCCCAAAAGTTGTTGAGCGGGGTGGTGGGGGGGTTGCCCAAAAGTTGTTGAGCGGGGTGGTGGGGGGAGTTCCTCAAAAGTTGTTGAGCGGGGTGGTGGGGGGAGTTGGCCAAAAGTTGTTGAGCGGGGTGGTGGGGGAGTTGCCCAAAAGTTGTTGAGCGGGGTGGTGGGGGAGTTGCCCAAAAGTTGTTGAGCGGGGTGGTGGGGGAGTTGCCCAAAAGTTGTTGAGCGGGGTGGTGGGGGAGTTGCCCAAAAGTTGTTGAGCGGGGGTGGTGGGGGGAGTTGGCCAAAAGTTGTTGAGCGGGGTGGTGGGGGGAGTTGCCCAAAAGTTGTTGAGCGGGGTGGTTGGCCAAAAGTTGTTGAGCGGGGTGGTGGGGGGAGTTCCTCAAAAGTTGTTGAGCGGGGTGGTGGGGGGAGTTCCTCAAAAGTTGTTGAGCGGGGTGGTGGGGGAGTTGCCCAAAAGTTGTTGAGTGGGGGCGGGGGTCGTTTTCGTTGTTGATGGGATTTCGAGTGGGGGATCACCAAACTGGATTGAGCAACCTTAAAGCCCAGGGCCCCCCGCACTGGCCCCATTGGCCTGATCGTTAATCCATCCCTGATAGTTCAAATATATGCAAATATAGGGTAAAATATAAATTTTTATTTAATTTTCTATTTATATTGATCCGTGTGATGCTGGCCAAAAGAAGCTAGGTGTCTTAGAAGGCAACATAATGATGCTTTCTTCATTTTGAGACAGCTGTCGTTGGTAGCATGTCTTTGATGCCTAAAAGATGGTTTCTACGGAGCCAAAGACAAGGTGCTCCTAATCAGTCACTTATTAGGTGTATTTCAGTTGTCTTACTAGGTAGCTCCCTAGGCAGTGGACAGTAAAGCAGGTAGGAGGATCAACACAATAATCTCTGTGGAAACCAGTTACCTTCTTAGTGGACTCGACTCGACGTGTTTGAGTTTTACCCCTCCAGCAAAATCATCACCCGGTTCACCTTTATAAGGACAAGTGGGAATTTGAAGTACCTTCTAAAACAAAAGAGGAAATTGATGTTATGCAAATGAAATGGCAGCAGCTGCAAGTGTTTTGCTGTAATGATTCTTTAATTGAGTCTGTTTTTCTTTGGCGCTGTACCTGATGCATCAGTGACAGAGCTCATCTGACGCTCATCACGTGACGTTTCTCATCAGTTTCTCTTGGAGAGAGAGCAGATCAGTTCATGAGCATCGCTACTCAAGTCTGTTCTGTGCTGAAATCAGTTCAGAGAAAAGAGAGAATCTTACAAAGAAATAAAAGTCATAATTAACCCCAAAATCTAAAGGAAATTTTTTTTATTTTATTTATTATTTTATTTTATATTGATTTAATATATAAGGCACTAGCCTGCCATTGGGAGCAACTTGGGATTCAGTGTCTTGCCCAAGGACACTTCGGCATGTGGGTGACGTAACGTTAGATCAGGCCCTGCCCACCACTGGTAATGGACTCCGCCCTATTATCATAGCTCCTCCCCAGAGTGATGGACACACAGTCCTGGAGCAGATACAGTGAGAAGAATAATGTCTCATAAGAGTTCATAAGAGTCTTCATGTACTCCCGACATCAGAGACACTGAAGACGCAGTGGACAAGCTGGACTGTAATCTGGCATACCGGGCACTTTCCCGGTGGGCCGACACACATTGGGGCCAATCAGGGGCGGATTGGACTGGCCATCGGGAGAACAGAGCGGACTGGTGGGTCGGCCAATAATAATAAGCTAAAATGAGCTGCCGTGTTATGCAGAAAAGGACAGCGAACGCCCCCCGCTCAACTTTTGGGCCAGTTGTTCTGTATAATCCCGGGACGATTTCTCTTCCCAGTCCTGCCTGAACTCCGGTATTTATGCTGTTACGCATATCGGTTCTGATTTGTTGTTGCTATAGTAACCGAAGCACAACGTGTATAGGCACAGCCCTCTTCCTGAAAGGGGCGGGGAGCAGCAGCAGCTCATTTGCATTTAAAGAGACACACACATGAAATCGGCGTGTTTTTGATTCCACCCAAAAAGAGGCGTTTATAACATGATATAATAAATGATCCGTGGGGTATTATGAGCTGAAACTTCACACACATTCTGGGGACACCCGAGACTTATATTACATCTTGTAAAAAGGCGCATAATAGGTCTCCTTTAAAGTAATTTTTTGAGTGTGTATATACTGTATATATTTAATCATATAGGTTTTTTTTTTTTTGTCTACGTCTAAATAATTATTAAAACACTTGCTTGAATTCAGCTCTTCTATGACGTTTAATATAACGTGTTTTTATTACTGAGTTCAAAATCATTTTGATATTTACTTTGGGGCTTAAAGTGAAAAATGGCATTTAGTTCAACCGTCCAGAGACAGAAAAAAGTCTCATTAAAAGCGGAAATACTTTAAAAAAGACACGAGTAGCACCGAATAACCTTTTATTAATATTTCTTAAGAAAATGAGCTCTGAAGCAATTTTATTGAAACATTTGATTAATATTTGAAAAACGTTTGTCCACCCAATCAAAGTCATGTGGTGTAACCAACATGTAGGGAGAAATTTGTTTGTAATGTGACCAAAATCATAAAACATTTTTCATTAAAGTCATGAAATCCATTTTTGTAGAAAATGCTGTAAATGTTTTACAAATTCGTAAAAATACAACATGAACTTGACAAATGTGTCACTTCATTTTTATCACCTCAAACAACCCATTTAAATATGATTAAAATCAGCATAAATTAAATTTACCTTGATATACATATACTGAAATCAAAAACACGCTGATTTCATGTGTGTGTCTCTTTAAATGCAAATGAGCTGCTGCCGCTCCCCGCCCCCTTTCAGGAAGTGCGCTGTGACTTTACAGCTCGTGCTTCGGGTCCCCTTTAAAGGCACTAAAAATAGCCGTCATTTTCTTATTTATTTGTTGCTTTTAAGTTAGTGAAATATGAGCAGAACATTCGCTTGACAGTTTTCATGAGATTCCCCCAAACAGAGACGCAGAGCATCAATTTTACATCTGTAAAACATCTGCTTGCATTGATAGACAGATGCACCTGTGCATTTTAGGCGAGCATCTTCAAAAGTGTCTCGAGACAGTCGCTCGTTTTATCATTCCTGAGCCCTTCCACGAGCACATCTACATAATGCATGACTTGACTTTTGTATTCTGAAGTTGCTTTCTGTGACCACTGGCCAATTTCATGAGGTAAAATAATGCATAGGACCTTTTTGACATATAGGACACACTAATTACTTAAATGTGCAAACGTGTTATGAACAGGACCATCTCATAGAGCTGGAACATGTCCCTCTGTATTCTTCATGCAAGTATATGCGTCAGAGAAACAGAGATGCAGAAGTGATCATAACAGATGTTGATGAGAGTTGCCATGCCTGCGATGGGGCACGTGCGCTTTTATCCTCCAATGGAAGTGATTTACGTGCTACATTAATTAGTTTCCATCTTAATGGCTCTCTGTACAATAAGACAATTACTGTAAAACTATCAGTGAATGGAAAACATCATTGCTCCTCCATCCATGGCTTATGTGTCCTTGGTAATACAGATATTTTGTGCTTTTTTTATATCGTGCTTCTAGTTTTGAACAGCAGCTGAAGCCGGTCGGCGTGTCCTACGAGCTGTTTTGGTCTCTGCTTTCAAACCCGAGTAACTTACAGGACAGTTATTTATATGTCTGTTTTTGCTCCGCTAAAGAAAAGTGTTGAAGCAAACGAAGCAAAATAAGGATCAACGGTTGTTTGTTGCCAAGCAACACAGACTGACAGCTTGTTTAGAATGACACAAACACATCAAATGGATATTTGTACTTTTACATTGAAGACATTTTCTGTAAAAGTATTTATTTAAATTCATTTTTAAATGGATATTTTTTCATATTTATATTTATTTGCTAAATTAAGTTGTGTGTGCTATTTTTATTAGTTTCACTATATATCAGCACATAATCATATATATATGGTCTGCAGTTATTTAGCGCTTTTTTAACCTTAGTGGTATTCAAAGCGCTTTACACTGTGTCTCAATCACACACACACACATGATGGCAGAGCTGCATGTAAGGCACTAGTCTGCCATTGGGAGCAACTTGGGGTTCAGTGTCTTGACCAAGGACACTTCGGCATGTGGAGTCATGTGGGCCGGGAATCAAACCGCCAACCGGTAGGGAACTCCTCCACCCCTGGCAGCGGCTCTAACACTCCAGGTGGTCGGCAGGTAGCCCCTCATCACCTCGCGGACGGCGGCCATCTGTCCGACCCTGCCACGTTTTGGCGGCCGGTAGGGAACACCTCCACCCCTGGCAGCGGCCCAACCACTCCAGGCGGCCGGTAGTGATCCCCTCCTCCCCTCATGGATGGCAGCTGTTGTTGCTGATGGTGTCAGACCATCAGTGCTCATGGAACTTCTCTCGTCCAATCAGATTCAAGGACCGGAACTAAATGTTGTATATACAACAGTTATACAACAGTCAGTTCGGGTCCTCGAATCTGATTGGACGAGAGATGTTCCACGACGCAACAGTTAGTTCCTTGGTCCTCGAATCTGATTGGACGAGAGATGTTCCACAACGCAACAGTTAGTTCCTTGGTCCTCGAATCTGATTGGACGAGAGATGTTCCACAACGCAACAGTTAGTTCCTTGGTCCTCGAATCTGATTGGACGAGAGATGTTCCACAACGCAACAGTTAGTTCGGGTCCTCGAATCTGATTGGACGAGAGATGTTCCACAACGCAACAGTTAGTTCGGGTCCTCGAATCTGATTGGACGAGAGATGTTCCACAACGCAGCAGTTAGTTCGGGTCCTCGAATCTGATTGGACGAGAGATGTTCCACAACGCAGAAGTTAGTTCCGGTCCTCAAATCTGATTGGACGAGAGATGTTCCACGACGCAGCAGTTAGTTCCGGTCCTCGAATCTGATTGGACGAGAGATGTTCCACGATGCAGCAGTTAGTTCCGGTCCTCGAATCTGATTGGACGAGAGATGTTCCACGACGCAACAGTTAGTTCGGGTCCTCGAATCTGATTGGACAAGAGATGTTCCACAACGCAGCAGTTAGTTCGGGTCCTCGAATCTGATTGGACGAGAGATGTTCCACGACGCAACAGTTAGTTCGGGTCCTCAAATCTGATTGGACGAGAGATGTTCCACAACGCAGCAGTTAGTTCGGGTCCTCGAATCTGATTGGACAAGAGATGTTCCACAACGCAGCAGTTAGTTCGGGTCCTCGAATCTGATTGGACGAGAGATGTTCCACGACGCAACAGTTAGTTCGGGTCCTCAAATCTGATTGGACGAGAGATGTTCCACGACGCAACAGTTAGTTCGGGTCCTCGAATCTGATTGGACGAGAGATGTTCCACGACGCAGAAGTTAGTTCCGGTCCTCAAATCTGATTGGACGAGAGATGTTCCACGACGCAGCAGTTAGTTCGGGTCCTCGAATCTGATTGGACGAGAGATGTTCCACGACGCAGCAGTTAGTTCCGGTCCTCGAATCTGATTGGACGAGAGATGTTCCACAACGCAGCAGTTAGTTCGGGTCCTCAAATCTGATTGGACGAGAGATGTTCCACGACGCAACAGTTAGTTCCGGTCCTCGAATCTGATTGGACGAGAGATGTTCCACGACGCAACAGTTAGTTCCGGTCCTCGAATCTGATTGGACGAGAGATATTCCACGAGCACTGATGGTCTGACACCATCAGCATATATATATATATCAGTATGTGTGTTTATATAATATGCCAAATAACATAAATGTGATGAATACTGTATATAATTATTTTCATTTTCGTTTTTTTCCTCCAAGTTAAATTCTAATAATAACATTTGTACCATAATGTTGGTAGCCACAAAAAGTGGAAATATAATGTAATAAAATAAATATAATTAAAAAATATAATAATATTGATATAATAATTTGACTATTTTGAATGGGGTTCAATCTATAAACATTCAATTTGCCCATATGGAGTGGTGGTGGCGTAGCGGGCTAAAGCACATAACTGGTATTCAGAAGGTTGCTGGTTTGATCCCCACAGCCACCACCATTGTGTCCTTGAGTAAGACACTTAACTCCAGGTTGCTCCGGGGGGATTGTCCCTGTAATAAGTGCACTGTAAGTCACTTTGGATAAAAGTGTGTAGTGGGCTAAAGCACATAACTGGTAATCAGGAGGTTGCTGGTTTGATCCCCACAGCCACCACCATTGTGTCCTTGAGTAAGACACTTAACTCCAGGTTGCTCCGGGGGGATTGTCCCTGTAATAAGGGTACTGTAAGTCACTTTGGATAGAAGCGTCTGCCAAATGCATCAATGTAAATGTAAATGGTCTTCAACTTGTGGCTATACTTTTGAAACTTGTTGAAATCATATTTTTAATGCCACAAATGTTGTTGCTAACTTCAAACTTGAGTGGAATAAATTTTCAAGTGTCCTGTGTGCATCACTTGTGTTACCTATGTAGAGTAATCCAAAACGCTCACTTAACAGGTTCCATTTTTGGTCAGGATGTTGCCTTTGATACTAGTGGCCTTTGTAGACGGTAGAGAGCAAGGCAGCTCACCAGGATTGGGAACAGAGCTTGTATCGGTGCGATTCATGAGCACTGCATCTAAACTCACTCGGCTCTTTCTCCTCCGAATATTCTCTCATTCTGCAGTTTTTCACATTACAGGAGTGAGCGATCTGACTGCCAGTGAGGTTGGATGTTATATACCATAATAACAGTAGAAAGGCAGTAAATCTCTAGAAAGGAATCATTGATTGATGTGCTGTGGAAATGATATTACTGGAAGAAGACTGTTGACAGTCCAGGACTGTTATTATACACTAGTGCAGACTGAGGTAAGACTCAAGTGTGCATTATGATATCTAGCTAACACCTGCGGTGTGGATATCGGCTTCAATAAATCTATGAAGAGAAACGAGCTCGGTGGATTCTAGCCGTCTTGTGTTTTCATATGAATTGTGGCCTGCGTTTCTGTGTGGAATTACGAGTGTGTGATACTGTTACAGATATCAATATGATTTTAAAAGTGTACTCTAAGAATAAAAGACCCTAAGAGGGAATTTAAAGGGACGGTTCAGCCAAAAATGAAAATATAATCGTCATTTACCCATCTGAATTAAGTTAATGGACCTATATATTTTTGTTTGCATTTAAAAAAGTAATGTGGCCTGTGACTGGGCGGAGGGCAGGTCTGGGTCATGATTCCGCACATTCGGCCCCTAATCAGACTAATCAAGGCTCAGAGAGATAAAGGCCGACTGGAGATGGCAGTGCGAGAGAGAGAGTTACGGGCAACTGTCCGACACCTGTGTGTGTGTGTTTGAGTTTATAATTTAATATTATTTATATTGTCAAGCTGGTTCTCGCCGCCTCCTTTCCATTAATCCATTTACACTGGTGGCGAAACCTGGGAAGGAGGAGGGATGCGTCGTAGTGGAGTTCTCGCCGCTATCATCCACTCCAAAGGAGCCGCCGCGGCCATCCGTTAGAGAACAGAGGAGCCCGGCCGCCGACCTGGAATGGTTACCGCTGCCAGGGGCGGGGGAGACCCCTACCATCCACCAAAAACGCGTGGGCCGTTCTGTCCGCCAGGGGCCCGGAGGACTGCCTACGATCCGTCCGAGGAGGCGCGGCTGTCGGCTGTCATGGGTGGAGGAGTGGCCGAGGACCAAGCTACGGTGTATCGGAGAACCGGCGAGTAAGTGTTTTTTTTCTCTCTCTCTTTCACTGCCGCTCCATGTTGGCCTTTCCCTCTCTTTTTTAAAATGTTTTGTTAATTTGGCACGATCACCGTTATGGCGTGTAGGTACCACATGTTTCTTTGTTTCCAGGTAGATGGGGATGACCTGCCGGCAGATGGTTCGGAAGGCACGCCCCTCCCCGGGGAAAAGGGGGGTGTACATCACACCGGGAGCTTCCCGGCCTGAGAGAACGAGGGAGGAATGTGGCAGGGCAGAGGGCGGGGTCGTGATTCCGCACACCCGGCCCCTAATCAGGCTAATCAAGCGTCAGAGAGGGATAAAGGCCGACCAAAGACGGCAGTACGAGAGAGAGAGAGAGTTATGGGCAGCTGTCCGACACCTGTGTGTGTTTGTCTTTTTATTTAAGTTCCTTTCTCAAGCCGGTTCTCGCCTCCTCCTTTCCATTAACCCCTTTACATTGGCCATTCTGCAATATTTCTCCTTTTGTGTTTCATTTACATTTACATTTATGCATTTGGCAGATCTTTTTATCCAATGTGACTTACAGTGCACTTATTACAGGGACAATCCCCCCGGAGCAACCTGGAGTTAAGTGTCTTACTCAAGGACACAATGGTGGTGACTGTGGGGATCAAACCAGCAACCTTCTGATTACCAGTTATGTGCTTTAGCCCACTACGGCACCACCACTCCATTTCACAAACAATGATTGAAAATTATTTTTTGGGTGAATTATTCCTGGAACAGGATGTTAGTAAAAAAAGCTCTCACTTCTCTGTGAAGTCACTCAATATGCTCTTTGAATTAAGACTTCATCACAATTATAAAAGCATTACTCTGGAAATGAAAACATCTGGCAAATATATGGTGCATGTAATGCAATCGCAGTCTGTCTGCTCCTGTACAGAGAAATCACCCTAGTTGAAGACTAAACATTCATGATTTAATTTATATCTTTCAACACCTCTAAATAAATTATTTCAACAAATTCACAATATTATCCCAATGCTGTCTGGCCACAGAAAGCTAAAACACACATTTCTTCTATTTCTTTTCTAAATCTATTCTTTTGTTCTGCTTAAAGATAACCAAAATCCTTAAATAACAATAGACGCCAATGACTTTGATATAAAGTAAGTAGTCTTAATGTTTCTTCAGCACTGAAACGACTTTCTCTGATGATGTCATATAGACTGTATGGGCGGGGGAAACTATATTAACCAATAATGTCATCGCTCACTTTTCATGAGCCAATCAAATCCCAAATGGATTGAAGTACCATCCAACATTATTTCTTGTCTAGATTTCCATTTGACTCATCCGTAATGTTGCTCTCTTCAGCTCCTTCAGTAATGTGACCAGAATCATGTTTGAACGAGCTGATATCAGTGTGTTTCTGTTTCTGTGATGTTGTTGTGTTTATACTCAGACGGAGCAGCTGATTGGGCTCGAACATCCTGAACTGAGACGGCCGTGAGACCCTCGAACAGATGTGTTCCTGCACTGATCAAATGAAGCATGCCAAACAAAACCACGGACACAAAACAACAACAAACGAAAGGAAATACAGAAGAGCAGATATACAAGCTGAGGCTCAGAGACAAAAGAGCCTGTAAGAGTGAATCTCACAAATCTCTTACCTACATAATTCAACCGGGTCTCATGGAATCACATTACTATACCAACATTTTGGCTAAAATGTATTTTTACATGGCTCGAACTAGAACTCTATGTATGTTGTCCCAGTAAAACTGTGTAGCAGGGTTCAATGGAAAGGTGGCGGCGGAAACTGGACGAAGCATCAAAGTAATATCTGTAATAAACTTAAACACAAAGACACACAAATGTAAACGCATACAGGGCAGCTGCCTGTAGCTCTCTCTCTCCTGAACTGCCACATCTCATTGCTCTTATCCCTCTCCTCGGCTGATTAGCCCTGATTTGCTGGCCATGCGTAGTCACGGCTCGGCCCGCCCTCCTCCTTGTCACACTCTTCCCTCCTTTGCCTCAAGCCAGGGAACCACCGGCATAACGTACATCTCTGACCCGCTGCCCTGCCGGCAGGCCTTACACTTGCTCGCCAATTCCCAGACACACCGTCGCCTGGTCCTCGGTGGCGACTCCACCCTTTGGCGGACAACAGCCGCTCCTCCCTGGGCAGACCAGAGCCAGTCCTCCGACCCCCGGTGGACGGTACGCCCCTCTGCGTTTTGGCGGCCAGTAGGGAACTCTTCCGCCACTGGCAGCGACTCTACCGCTCCAGGCGGTCGGCAGCGAGACCTTCATCTCCTTGCAGACGGCGGCCATTCGTCCAACCCTGCCATGTTTTGGTGGTCGGTAGGGAACTCTTCCATCCCTTGCAGCGGCCCCACCGCTCCAGGCGGCCGGTAGTGAGCCCCTCCTCCCCTCGCGGATGACAGCCGTTCCTCTGCGGCCAGTAGCAACTCTTCCATCCCCCGGCAGATGACAGTGGCTGCTCCTTTGGGGTTGATGGTAGTGGCGAGGCTTCGGCACCAATGTAACACGGTTCAATGGAAAGGAGGCGGTGTAAACCGGACAAAGCATCAAAGAAATATTTTTAATAAACTTAAACCCAAAGACACACAAATGTAAACGCATACAGGGCAGCTGCCTGTAGCTCTCTCTCTCCTGAACTGCCACATCTCATTGCTCTTATCCCTCTCCTCAGCTGATTAGCCCTGATTTGCCGGGCATGCGTAGTCACGGCTAGGCCCGCCCTCCTCCTTGTCACACTCCTCCCTCCTTTGCCTCTAGCCGGGGAATCGCCAGCATAACAGACATCTCTGACCCGCTGCCCTGCCGGCAGGCCTTCCCCACCTTCCGCGACCTGGGAGGGAGACAAGGGTAAAAACAAAACAACAAAAAGAGGAGAGGGAAAGGCCAACTCAGAGCAACAGTGAGAGAGAGCGAGGAGAGAGAGAGGAAAAATTTGCTTGCGGGTTCCCAGACACACCGTCGCCTGGTCCTCGGTGACTCCTCCACCCTCTGGCGGACAACAGCCGCTCCTCCCCAGGCGGACTGGAGCCAGTCCTCCGACCCCTAGTGGACGGAACGCCCCTCTGCATTTCGGTGGCCGATAGGGAACTCCTCCGCCCCTGGCAGCGGCTCTGATGCTCCAGGTGGTCGGCAGCGAGCCCCTCATCTCCTCGAGGGCGACAGCCGTTCCTCCGCATCCAGGCGGCCAGTAGCAACTCATCCGTCCCCCGGCGGATGGCCGCTTCTGCTCCTTTGGGGTGGATGATAGTGGTGAGGACTCTACGACGGCGCAGCCCTCCTCCTTCCCAGGCTTCAGCACCAATGTAACACGGTTCAGTGGAAAGGTGGCGGCGGAAACCAGACGAAGCATCAAAGTAATATCTGTAATAAACTTAAACCCAAAGACACACAAATGTAAACGCATACAGGGCAGCTGCCTGTAGCTCTCTCTCTCCCGAACTGCCACATCTCGTTGCACTTATCCCTCTCCTCGGCTGATTAGCTCGATTGGGGGCCAGGCGTGCATAGTCACGGCCCGGCCCCGCCCTCCTCCTTGTCACAAACTGAAAAGACACTCTTTTTAGTCAAATCAACTTAGTTAATTTAAGTTCCCTTGGTTACATGCATTTTTTGAGTAATCTGAACATGGGAGGATTGAGTAAAACTGATGTTAGTGAAAGTTAATTTTTTTGAGTGAAAGTATTGATGTCATGTGACAACAATGTTGCAGACAACAGTACATTTAAACATTTATCATGGATATATCATGTAGCATGCAGTAAGTAGTGCACTAGTATCCGATTTCATACGCAGTCAAGTGTCTGTTGGCTGATTGTGCCTGTGCTCAGTTGTGACATACAGAAGTGCAGGTGAGACAACACAAATCTGTTCATCACACGTTCAACTTCAACACCTGCATTAATTGTGTGTCTGCTGGTAACGGTCTACTGCTGGCCGTGCCCGGCGCTGCTGAAGCGCGTCTATCAGAGGAACCTGCATTAATGCTGATGCGTTCTGTCTTCAAGTGTCGCCGCTGTTCCGTGTCGAGAGCTCATGTGTGGAAAGAATGATGTCCACCCGACCTGAGGAGAAGCCATGCATCTTTGAAGAATATCTGGGTTGTATTGAGTCACTGTTACATCATGAAGTGAGAATATTGATTGACAGTCGGTGCAATGCCTCTGAGTTGCTCTTTTGTCATGGCAATCCGCTGTAGCGTAATGGCAGTGATCAGGGCATTTGCTCTCGATTGAATCTCATTGCCGAGAAACATTTGAGAGATTTGTGATCTCACTTTTGATTGGTCTTTCTCTAGAACTCTGTTGAAATTATGCAAATTCAAGAGCAATTAAAGTGAGACGATGTTTTCTAAAATGCTAATGCTAGCAAGAAGACTCGTGGACAAAAACATGTCTCAACTTTTCAAGGCCGGCATGAAGCTGCAGCCCAGCAGATATTTTTAGTTTTTCCAAAAATAACGAAATATCTGCCAGGTTTGGAGTCTGATAACTGAACAGGGCATCTTGTAGCGGAATGTGGCAAAGAATTCCTGAGAACTGATGATTGTGAACCTCAACAACTGTAGAGATGATCTTATAATATATTTATCACACACACATACACAGACTGACACACGCACACATATACATACACACACACATACTCACACACATACACACACGCACACACATACACACACACACACAAACTCACACACATACACATGCGCACACACATACACACACGCACACAAACTCACACACATACACACGCACACAGACTCACACACATACACACACGCACACACACACACCCACACACACACACACACACACACACATGCGTGCACACACACACACACACACACACACATGCGTGCACACATGCGCACACACATACACATGCGCACACATACACATGCGCGCACACACACACACATGCACACACACATACACATGCGCACACACACACACACACACACACACATACACATGCGCACACACACACACACACACACACACACATTCACACACAGTGTTTGGTGTAGTACAGTAGTGCTGAGTGCAGCAGAGTGGGCTGTAATTAGGAGCTGTTCGGTCGAGTGCTTTTGCTCATCTCGTCTCTCCTGAGACTCACTTGTCAGGCGCGTCCTGCTCCGTTGGATCAGAAGGGACTCGGCTTTAACTCTAAGTCCTGCTGTGTGGGACAGATTGAAAGAGGAAACCCAATTCCACTGAGCATCCAACTTACATGCCTGCAGTGCTGTAGTGCTCTCTTCTCGACTGCACAGGCAGACAACAGAAATGATTAAAGGAGCAGTTCACCTACAAATACACATTCTGTCATCATGTTAGCCTGAAAAATACACTGCAAATGCTTGAGCTTGTGGAATGAACAAATCTCATCACTTTCACACGAGTCACGTGTAAAACGGCAGATTATCAGTGCATAAACACTTACTTTATCACACAATGTTATCTTATGACACCTAAACACTTTTACTAAAGCGCATGACTCATTTTAGCATTTGCATTTCATCATCAACTACATTCACAAGCTTGTTCGAGTGTGATTAAATTGGACGTTAGCTCGACCGATAGAGCGTTGCACTTGTGATGTGCACAGAAAGGGGGCAGCAGGGACACAAGTCACAAGTGATCCTCCCTATGCCCTATAGTCACTCCGAAGTGCAGAGCCCTTGAAGTGGGTACTCTGAAGGGAACACAGAGTTACCGTATGAATGTGCTTTTTGTCTTGTGGACATTTGGAACCAGATTTCGAGTGGCGTCCCGTACAAATGTTGAGCATCGAAGTGACGTCACGGAGCATCAGCTGTTTACTCCAGAAGATAAATGTTTATAATACAAGAAAAATGCTTAAATACTCCAAATGCAAATAAGAAGTTAAGTATATATAAGTGCTAGTCTTTAAAAATAAATAAATACATAAATACGGAAAATCGGTGCCTTTTTTGATCCTTTCGTCCCCGCTGAGGTCTGTTCACGCCACTTGCACGTGTGATGTAAAGGGGCGGGTACGAGTCCTGAAGGGCACGCCAGTCCACACGTGTGCCCAAAGTGTCATAGAAGCACCACAAAATGACCGTAATCATGTTTTTCATCTCACGTTTGCTTTTTCTGACGCTATCGCCTAGGTTTAGGTTTAAGGTTTAGGGTAGAGAGGATTTAACATGATTGAACTCGCTTTTAGCGCCACACAGTGGACATTTCACCTCTGCCGCCGTACGTGTCGTGAACCATGTAACATCATTTGTCATTTTGCAAAATTTTTGCCAAAGTCACTTTGTTTTTATTAGATCGAGCTGGCAAAAGATCACAAGATGTTTCGTTTTTCGCTACATAAAATGACGAGATATTATAAGATGACGAGAGATTTTGGAACGTTTATCCTTTAGAAACGTGACTTTCCCTTTGAATTATGTTTATTGTGACTAAATATCTCATGCAGTTTTGCTTCTCACTCGCATGTATCTTGTTTTAAGGATGTTCAGATATTTTTCTAATGGAAAACATAAAAAAAAATAAATAAATATATATATATATATATTTTTTTTTTTTTCATTTCTCACTATTACCACAAGGGGCGCTATAGCGTACATTAGTGTAAATAACTGTCTTCTACTATGGTCAGTTTTCTCTTTCAGGTCAACTACTGTCATGGCGAAGCAACAGTTTCTTGCTCTTGCTTGAGAACCGTCAATCCGCGCATCTTATCACGTGACTTGTTGAGCGCGTTACCGTGGAGACGTAGCACATGTGGAGGCTTCACGCTATTCTCCGCGGCATCCACGCACAACTCACCACACGCCCCACCGAGAGCGAGAACCACATTATAGTGACCACGAGGAGGTTACCCCATGTGACTCTACCCTCCCTAGCAACCGGGCCAATTTGGATACCCCATGTGACTCTACCCTCCCTAGCAACCGGGCCAATTTGGATACCCCATGTGACTCTACCCTCCCTAGCAACCGGGCCAATTTGGTTACCCCATGTGACTCTACCCTCCCTAGCAACCGGGCCAATTCGGATACCCCATGTGACTCTACCCTCCCTAGCAACCGGGCCAATTTGGTTACCCCATGTGACTCTACCCTCCCTAGCAACCGGGCCAATTCGGATACCCCATGTGACTCTACCCTCCCTAGCAACCGGGCCAATTTGGTTACCCCATGTGACTCTACCCTCCCTAGCAACCGGGCCAATTTGGTTACCCCATGTGACTCTACCCTCCCTAGCAACCGGGCCAATTTGGTTGCTAAGGAGACCTGACTGGAGTCACTCAGCACGCCCTGGATTCAAACTAGCGAACTCCAGGGGTGGTAGCTAGCATCTTTACCACTGAGCTACCCATACCACATAGAATTAAAGAAAACGAGACACATTTTTGTGGTAACCAACTTTATGCCACAAATTCTGTCGAATAAGCCTAACTTATATCGAACCCAGAACAGTCCTTTAATGGTTAAGTGCCCCAAAATGTGAAACAGCACACTGGAGGTTAAGTAATGCATTAAATAGGGAGCAAGGGAGCATCCTATAGCTCTCCTATAACTGTTCTGAGACCAGTGCAGACAGACAGCACACTGGAGGTTAAGTCATGCACTAAATAGGGAGCAAGGGAGCATCCTATAGCTCTCCTATAACTGTTCTGAGACCAGTGCAGACAGACAGCACACTGGAGGTTAAGTCATGCACTAAATAGGGAGCAAGGGAGCATCCTATAGCTCTCCTATAACTGTTCTGAGACCAGTGCAGACAGACAGCACACTGGAGGTTAAGTCATGCCCTAAATAGGGAGTAAGGGAGCATCCTATAGCTCTCCTATAACTGTTCTGAGACCAGTGCAGACAGACAGCACACTGGAGGTTAAGTCATGCCCTAAATAGGGAGTAAGGGAGCATCCTATAGCTCTCCTATAACTGTTCTGAGACCAGTGCAGACAGACAGCACACTGGAGGTTAAGTCATGCACTAAATAGGGAGCAAGGGAGCATCCTATATCTCTCTATGCAGTTAAGTGCGTTCACTCCTAAAATCTGATCATAAGTTCAGTTTCAGGCTGCAGATGATGTTTGGATCAACATGTTTGGCACACATGGGACACCATTCAGTCAAATTTAGACTGAGTTTGAAACTTAAGGGCTGTTCACACCAACGGTCATTCGCAGCGACTTGAAGCCATGCATTTTCAGAAAGAGTTGGGGATTTGAGGTGAGTCCAACTTTATGCATGTGATCTCACGACATCCAACGAGGGTGCAGACAGTAAAGCTTGTGCGATCTGCCTCACCATACATTCTGACATTTGAGATGAAATGCCTGTTGAAGTCAGCTTTAGATTGAGTGTCGCATAGCCTTCGCTGCTTGTTTGGTTTTGTTTGATTTTCCACAGAGGGCAAAGACACATGAAGCAAGAGAGCAGGGAAACAACTATTCCACCAGCCAAACAAATGAGTCCCCAAAGACCGACCCTTTTACCTTCAGATGCTCCTGTGTGCTTACAAACCTCGTCAGATCCTCTTTATCTGATCCCATCATGCATGAGATCTGGACCTGACTTTAAAAATACAAAGACCTCTTTTGAGTTGACCTGCAGCTGAAGCCCCTGGAGAATCTCAGGTGCTCTGGATGTAGATAAACAAAAAAGAGCAGACCCGCAGAACGCCCGGCAAAGATTGGCTCGCTTTATCAGGTCTTCCTCGCTTTAAAGTCACAGCGATTGCATCTCTGAAGGTATTAGCACCCTGCAACTGTGCATCATTAATCTCTCGTCGTAATGAGTTCTCGGGCATGTTAACTGCTGCCAAGCTCATGAAATCAGAGAGGAGTTTCCACGGAAATTCATAACGGATGCTGACTCGGATTGCAAACAAGCTTTTTCTGATGCTCATAAGATTTTCTTCATTGAATCAGGTGTAAAGGTGCAGCGGCAGGAACTTGCTGGCTGTGTAATATTCATTAAAAACTTCCACTGTTGCTGCTGCATTGAGCCCAAAGTATAGCCTACTTTGTTGCGAACGCTAGGTATCTGCGTACAGGACGCTTGACGCAAACTTCATGATCAGCAGAGTGCTCGAGCACTGAATGCATTTACATTTACATTTACATTTACATTTATGCATTTGGCAGATGCTTTTATCCAAAGTGACTTACAGTGCACTTATTACAGGGACAATCCCCCCGGAACAACCTGGAGTTAAGTGCCTTACTCAAGGACACAATGGTGGTGACTGTGGGGATCGAACCAGCAACCTCCTGATTACCAGTTATGTGCTTTAGCCCACTACGCCGCCACCACTCCAACCGTGGTTTTTCTAACCGTGCAGTATGTGCATGCATGCACCAGCAATTATTTGCACTTATTATGGGTCCACAAGGTGGCGACACTTCCAGTTGAGCGTGGTGACCAGTTGAGATGATGTCATCGCTGCTTATCATCAGGTGAGGAAGGTGGAAACAACAACAGTGGATGTGCACGTCAAGAGCGCATGTGTGAGGAGTTCAGAGGTTCCTGCATTTCTATAACTCGAGATTGAAGGAAAATAAAGACATCTTTATGGGTCTAAACGCCTGAAGAGATGTAGTCCAGTATCTCATATATCAGTTGTAGCGTGCATGCATCGATATGCGCGTGCATGTTGAACTATATTCATCTTCTGTAATCTAATCAATGCGATTGTCACCTGTTGTGCATGCGCCTGCTAGACTTCTCATGGAAGACACGCTTGGGCTCTTGCGGTTTGTATCATGCGAGAGGACTTACGAGCGGAACCGAGCGGCATTCCGCATATTTTTAAACATATCTATTTAGTGCGTGACTTAACCTCCAGTGTGCTGTCTGTCTGCACTGGTCTCAGAACAGTTATAGGAGAGCTATAGGATGCTCCCTTGCTCCCTATTTAGTGTATTACTTAACCTCCAGTGTGCTGTCTGTCTGCACTGGTCTCAGAACAGTTATAGGAGAGCTATAGGATGCTCCCTTGCTCCCTATTTAGTGAATGACTTAACCTCCAGTGTGCTGTCTGTCTGCACTGGTCTCAGAACAGTTATAGGAGAGCTATAGGATGCTCCCTTACTCCCTATTTAGTGCATGACTTAACCTCCAGTGTGCTGTCTGTCTGCACTGGTCTCAGAACAGTTGTAGGAGAGCTACAGGATGCTCCCTTGCTCCCTATTTAGTGCATGACTTAACCTCCAGTGTGCTGTCTGTCTGCACTGGTCTCAGAACAGTTATAGGAGAGCTATAGGATGCTCCCTTACTCCCTATTTAGTGCATGACTTAACCTCAAGTGTGCTGTCTGTCTGCACTGGTCTCAGAACAGTTATAGGAGAGATATAGGATGCTCCCTTGCTCCCTATTTAGTGTATTACTTAACCTCCAGTGTGCTGTCTGTCTGCACTGGTCTCAGAACAGTTATAGGAGAGATATAGGATGCTCCCTTGCTCCCTATTTAGTGTATTACTTAACCTCCAGTGTGCTGTCTGTCTGCACTGGTCTCAGAACAGTTATAGGAGAGATATAGGATGCTCCCTTGCTCCCTATTTAGTGTATTACTTAACCTCCAGTGTGCTGTCTGTCTGCACTGGTCTCAGAACAGTTAGAAATGCACTTTATTTTCATCATAACTCCATATAAAGCCTCTGAAAGACACATTTATCAGCTTTTGCATGGATGAAAATGTAATGCATTTATTAATGTTAATCAATAGAACAGTGTTGTGCAGCGATAACAACATTTATATTAAAATGAGTGAAATGACCCACTGATGTGTTAACGTTGAAAGATATTAAAAATAACATCTTTTTTAAACTTTTGAGGGAATAAGGACCCATTTTCCACATATGTGGACATCATGTTGATCAGCGCGCTCTGATTTGGACGCAGGGTCGCACGAGGTCAAAACGAAGCTTTTCAGACAGAGGTCCAGAGACGGGGTGGAAAAACCCTTTATTAACGTGTCATGACTGCTTTAAAATATGTAAAGAGTCACATATCGGTTAAAATATCGAATCAAATAACCAAATATCAATGTGAAAATGGCATGTAATGACTCCAGGTCTGCGGGTGAGAACCTCAGAGATGATGCATGAGATTTATCCTCACAGACGAGGAAGAACAACTGACTCTCGCTGTCCTATTCTGCATAACGCGGCGGCTCGTTACGGTTATCGCAGCCCATTCGGCACGTTTCACGGCCGACCCACAGGCATGATAGGTTCCAGTCCGCCCCTGATCGCCCCCAAAGTGCGTCGGCCCACCGGGAAAATGCCCGGTATGCCAGATTACCCGTCCAGCCCTGCACACGTCTTGCTGTGGCCTGGAAAGTCTCGACATCAAAGCGCACGTCTTCATGATCTCGACTTACTTGATTAACAAGAAAAACCTTGACTGCTCCTTTTCACTCTCCACACTCGACAGTTTTGTCATGGTTTTA
The DNA here is from genome assembly GCA_032164185.1 of Moxostoma hubbsi. Lineage (NCBI taxonomy): Eukaryota > Metazoa > Chordata > Actinopteri > Cypriniformes > Catostomidae > Moxostoma > Moxostoma hubbsi. The sequence continues at coordinate 1,081,839 of JAVLUX010000022.1, forward strand.
CCGCCGCGTGCATGCCAAGTCCAACGAGGTTGTGAGGTTTACTGCATATAAATGAAAGTATAATTTGACATGGAAAGCTTTCAAATGCTTTTCAGGATAACGAAAAGCCTCTATTGGACACAAGCGATTATGAAGTGAGAAGTCAGTTTCAATGTCTCTCATTTGCATAAAATGATTTCCTGAGTGCCTTTCATGTGCATTTCTATTCACAATAGCTGTAGATTTTAGTGAAACATCAAAAGAAGCGAAAGCACTTCAGCGGGGACAAAAAGATGCTGGATGAGACGTCTTCAACTCGATTCTGGGCCGTACAAAACAGGGAGACAATGTTCTCCGCTCCATAAAGGGATGAAATCTTTTTTCAGCAGAATTTGATGATGATTTAGACTCGGAGGAGAACATGAAACAAAATCTTGATGAGTATCCGTGCTTCAGGTAATAAGCTATTCTTATTTTCACCGTCCTGATGGGTAAAACTCTGTCCGTTCACATTTATTGTGTGAATGGCTCATCTCCGATGATGATAACAGGAATACAACATGTCGTTTCACACAGACGTCGGAGGCAAATGTGTCAATACTACTTTAGCTCGTGTAAATGTGTCTGACTCGTATATCTGTTTTACTGCTATGATGAAATGTCATTCGGAGAGAAAATATGCTTGTCCCGTTGTGAATTCCCTCATCACAGGGCGCTAATACCAGCTTGACGGCGGCACACGGGCCCTGATGTCAGAGGAGACCTGCTCAGGGTTTCTCAGGGTTTGGTGCCAGTGTTGGCGATTAAGGTCCAGTCCACACTAATACGGTTTATGCCGGTTTTTTTGTCAGTGGAAACTGAGCTTTTTGAAAACGCACTCCAAAGTGGACGGATTTCAAAACGGCGTTTTTCGCGTCGTAGGACTGTGATAACGGACGCTTTGGAAAACGATGACGCATTTTTACGTCATGACGCGCTGTTGTACTTGATGCTCACTTTGATAGCGTTGTTAAAAAATAAACGTCACTTTGCGCAACCTTCACATTGCGTTCCTTCAAAGGCGAAGGGAAGTTCACTCGGGATTGGCGTCCGGCGACGGTTGCGTTTCAGACCGTAGATGCAGCGGAGATTTCCCGCATGCGCAGTGACACGATTAAAGTGTTTCATACGTTTCAGTGCGGACGAGCAACTTTTGGAAAATGCTAGTAGAGCGCTGTCTGTTCCCTCTAAGTACTCCCGCCGCCCCTCGCTGGAACGCGAGAGCGCTGTGGGACGCAGGTGAAAGTCGTTCGCCACTTATCTTCCTGGCCTCGCTCTGCCCAGACGGCGTTTGGCTCTGCCCTGATCACCACATACCGCCATCGCCAAACTCAGTTCGGGGATTTTTCCGGGCCTGTGACCTACTCGCCCCTCTTCTCCATTTCAAGGGAGGGAGCATCAACTGGTCACACCGGTCCCTGGATCTGACCTGTGTGTGCCTGGGAAGGGGAACAGGATGAAAGAGAGGAGAACGGAAAGAGGAGGGGGTATGAATAACAAAAGGGAGAGAGGAATCAGAGAGGGGCGAGACACGAGCGAGAGAGAGAGAGAGAGGAGCTCACTGGCCCCAGATACGCCATCGAGAGGTCCTCCGCCCGCTGTCCTGCTTCTGTCCGCGACGCTTGGCTCCGCCCTGCTCACCACAATGTTGTTGTTATCTCATGAATATTTAAAGTGGTTCATTTTGCTGGTGTTTAGCACGTTTAAGTCACGCAGCTTGAGCAGGGAAATGGTAGTGGTAATGTTGATACCAGGGACATAGTCTCCGGGGGGGGGGGGGGGGGGGGGGGTAACCACCCCAATAATTAAAACGAGCTTGTTGAAACGCCCCAATATTTATACCACGATCGACGGAAACATGTCGATGCTTCACGCCAAATCTACGTCCTTGGTTGATACTGTATCTCAAAAGGTTTTAAGCCCCAATTCTTGTTTCATCATCAATCTATTTCATTAATATTCATGAAATATAAACATGTTTACAGAAAGTGTGGTGAAAGTAAAAGCATTGTTCAGTGTGTGGGCATATTTAGCAAACACGAGCGCGGACTCGATTCGTGTTTCAGGAGCGGTGCACTGGTTAAACATTCATTGCATTAAACTTAATTGCATTGTTTTTATGTCTTCTGGACTTGTGCGTCATTTGGAATATCTTATTTTCCCCTATTGCTCATTCATGCGTAATCATACACACCAGAGAAAAATGATTGCAATGCAAATGAATCTGGATGATTTAGGCATTTCTCTGAAAGAGACGTTGATTAAAACTGTCAAATCTCACATTCATATGGTGATGAGTTTGACTGGGCCAAAACTAAACTGACACGCAATGTATTGCATGGAGAGAGAGATGGGGGAGAGAGGGAGAGAGACAGAGAGAGAGAGAGAGAGAGAGAGAGAGAGACAGGGAGAGAGAGGGGGAGAGAGAGAGAGAGAGCGAGAGAGAGAGAGAGAGAGACAGGGGGAGAGAGGGAGAGAGAGGGGGAGAGACAGGGAGAGAGAGAGAGAAGAAAGAGAGAAAGAGTAGAAAGAGAGAGTGAGAAAGAGTAGAAAGAGAGAAAGAGTAGAAAGAGAGAGAGAGAGAGAGAGAGAGAGTGAGAGAGAGAGAGGGGGAGAGAGAAAGAGAGAGAGAGAGAGAGAGAGAGAGAGAGAGAGAACTACTAGTGCGACAAGACAAAATGCTTAAAGTGAATGTTATTATATGGAAAAAGTATGACGGATTCTGTTCAAAACCTAACGGGCTGCCTACATAGACCGCATTTTAAGGCATCATTCCTAGGGTGTTCTGAGTGCGTTTAGCATGTTGCTATGTGGTTGCTATGACGTTCTGTGTGGTTGCTAGGGGGCTGAGTTTTCACAAACATCATTCACTACTTTTATGTGAGTTTAACATGAATCAATAGGATGTTTGGCCAACCGAGAAATGTAATATATGCGCTTTGTTACACGTTAAACGTGTTTACATTTCACGCCTTTGTGGAAAAATGAGTGTTTTCTCAGTTTCTGATAGGTGTATTCACAGGTCTTGTTTTCAGCTTTCTGTCAGTATTTCCCATCTCTTTAAAGAACTCGCAGTCCAGTTCTGTTTTCGGGTTTTACTCTGCTTCTCTTGGGTGCCTTTAGCTTGATTAAAATCTATCACCTCATTCTGCGGTTCAGCGACTTCATTTATGGTTTCTTCATAGATTTGTGGCGGGACAGAGTTCCCCAAATGCCGACTTTTCTTTTACTGTCGTGTTATCAGGCAAAAGCTGTATTCCCTCAATGTCATATACTGCTGGTGCTCTTTTCGCCTGTATGAAATTAGAATATTCCTAGTGAAGCCAGAGGCGTGGATTTCAGATGCATTAAAGCTCAGCTTACTCAGTTTAGGGAGAAAAGATGTCTCTGCGAGTATATTTGAAAGAAAGACACGGGATCTGCTTTAAAACCTAGTGAGCTGCCTATCTAGACAGTAATTTCACCCTCTGGGGTCTGAGGGGGTTTTGGGCCCTGGAGAAGTTTTGACATGCCTTGACATTTGTGCATTTTTCAGTTAATGGCTAAAGTCTGATAACACTGTATTCGGCACAAACTGGGCCACAATTATACGTGTGTACATGTTTGTATTTTTGAGAAAATAACGTTTATGCATGATTTTTGAAAAAACGACATTTTTAAGTCAAAATAAGGCCATATAACACGTACTCAACTTTTGACTTTTGAGAACTGGATCTTGTAGCCTAGAGTTTTTGCTACAAAATGATGTGAAAACCATCCTGATCACTCATTTATACAAAACAATATAGTCATTTAACTTTTGGAAGACACTTTTAGTGTTAGAAAGGTCATATGCGAGGAGGCGTGAACGATCATGAATATTGATTGTAATTCACACCTGAGGAGACAAAAGACCCCCTCCCCTGTGCCTATCAATGAGGAATGTGACAGAAATGATCAAAATCAAGTTTTAAGTTAAAAGAAGTCATCTGACTACACATTTTCTTTACATAAAGACTTTACTTAATTTTAGACCTACACTACCGTTAAAAAGAGGTCTCTTCTGATCACCAAGGCTGCATTTATTTGATCAAAATACAGTAAAAACAGTGATATTTAAGGGGCTTTATGGTTGCGCAATCAAGTTCAGCAATCCCCCGCTCAAACCCATCGACAATAAAAACCGTCCATCAACTTTTGGGCATGAAAACATTTTTTCATAATTCATTATTGAAAAGTATCAATCAAAAGAGTCCTATAACTCTTACTTTTTAATTAACATCCACACTAATATATTTTCTCAGCTTGGGATGTCCCGATACCATTTTCTGGAGAACGAGTACAAGTACTGATACCTGATTTGTTTAGTTTTATTTTTCCGAATTTCATATCAACAGTTTATTTTTAATTATTACCATCAAAATGATGTCTAAATAATTAATGAATCAAATGAAAATACATACGATACAATACACTGGAGTTATTTATTTATGTATTTATTTCAAATAAAGTGCATCACAGATGTGAGATATTGCTTAAATGTAATACAATTACTATTTATTCATTATTATTATTATTATTATTATTATTATTATAAGTACTATTGCAGTGAATATTACATAACTTCACTGTGGCATATTTTTTTCATACATTTTTCCATTTAAATAGAGATTTTTATTTTGGAAGAAACTTTTATTTTGAAGTGTTTCTGTTTGTAACTCTGATAAGTGCAGTCTCTGTACTATGATTGGGCTTAAAACCTGACTGACATCTGTCATTAATACCATTTCATATATATACATCATAGTTGGGAGGACACTACCTTTTATAGTATTTTGACATAAATGGGAGATCTGAAATCGGTCTATAATTAGCCAATTCTCCAGGATCATGTTGTGGCTTCTTAATAAGCGGTTTGATAACTGCCAGTTTAAAAATTATTGGGACATGCCCTAAGGATAATGAGGACTTAAAAATATTAAGAAGAGGTTCTGAGAATACAGGAAACACCTCTTTTAGGAGTTTAGTCAGTATTGGTTCTAACATACATGCTGTTGATTTTGAAATTTTGATCGCTTTTGTTGCTCATAGGGAAAATTGTTAGTCTCCTGGGGTGCTGTGTCAGACGGATGTGTTATTCCAATTTTGCTTCTGATGTAAAGAAATTTATAAATTCATTACAACTATGCTGCAATTTAATATCTGGTTCAATCGATGTTTTCTTCCTAACCAATTTAGCCACAGTACTGAATAAACATCGAGGATTGTTGTGGTTATTTTATATGAGTCTGCTCAAATATGATGACCTGGCAGTTTTTATAGCCTGTCTGTAGTTAGAGACACTATCCTTCCATGCACCTTGAAATACACTCACCTAAAGGATTATTAGGAACACCTGTTCAATTTCTCATTAATGCAATTATCTAATCAACCAATCACATGGCTGTTGCTTCAATGCATTTAGGGGTGTGGTCCTGGTCAAGACAATCTCCTGAACTCCAAACTGAATGTCAGAATGGGAAAGAAAGGTGATTTAAGCAATTTTGAGCGTGGCATGGTTGTTGGTGCCAGACGGGCCGGTCTGAGTATTTCACAATCTGCTCAGTTACTGGGATTTTCACGCACAACCATTTCTAGGGTTTACAAAGAATGGTGTGAAAAGGGAAAAACATCCAGTATGCGGCAGTCCTGTGGGCGAAAATGCCTTGTTGATGCTAGAGGTCAGAGGAGAATGGGCCGACTGATTCAAGCTGATAGAAGAGCAACTTTGACTGAAATAACCACTCGTTACAACCGAGGTATGCAGCAAAGCATTTGTGAAGCCACAACACGCACAACCTTGAGGCGGATGGGCTACAACAGCAGAAGACCCCACCGGGTACCACTCATCTCCACTACAAATAGGAAAAAGAGGCTACAATTTGCAAGAGCTCACCAAAATTGGACAGTTGAAGACTGGAAAAATGTTGCCTGGTCTGATGAGTCTCGATTTCTGTTGAGACATTCAGATGGTAGAGTCAGAATTTGGTAAACAGAATGAGAACATGGATCCATCATGCCTTGTTACCACTGTGCAGGCTGGTGGTGGTGGTGTAATGGTGTGGGGGATGTTTTCTTGGCACACTTTAGGCCCCTTAGTGCCAATTGGGCATCGTTTAAATGCCACGGCCTACCTGAGCATTGTTTCTGACCATGTCCATCCCTTTATGGCCACTATGTACCCATCCTCTGATGGCTACTTCCAGCAGGATAATGCACCATGTCACAAAGCTCGAATCATTTCAAATTGGTTTCTTGAACATGACAATGAGTTCACTGTACTAAAATGGCCCCCACAGTCACCAGATCTCAACACAATAGAGCATCTTTGGGATGTGGTGGAACGGGAGCTTTGTGCCCTGGATGTGCATCCCACAAATCTCCATCAACTGCAAGATGCTATCCTATCAATATGGGCCAACATTTCTAAAGAATGCTTTCAGCACCTTGTTGAATCAATGCCACGTAGAATTAAGGCAGTTCTGAAGGCGAAAGGGGGTCAAACACAGTATTAGTATGGTGTTCCTAATAATCCTTTAGGTGAGTGTACCTTTAATATTGTTTTTTTTCCACTTACACTCCATTTTCCGAGCTGCTGTCTTGAGAGCATGAGTGATTTTTCTCTTTAACTTTAATCAAAGAGGGTGTCAAGTTCAAGATCTTCTGAACTTTTTGGCATACATCTGTCAGATTGTTAGTGAAGCTATCTTTAGTTGTTGAAAGAATAGTTCTACCTGAATGATAACTTTGCGTAGATTGAGTGACCTTTGCTATGTGCAGTATGCAAGAGTGGAGGTAATGATCTGAGATATCATCGAAATCGCAGAATTTCTATATTATCAAAATCAATTCCATTTGACAAAATTTGATCTAGCATATGATTTTGGAGAAGGATTGGACCTGGCACATTTTGTCAAGCCTAAACAGAGTTGAGAATATCAATAAATGCTAATCCCAGTGTACCATTTTTGTTATCTGAATATTGAAGTCATCGAAGATTAAAGCTCTAAATTTTCAAAAGCAATTGAGAATATGGCCCTGGTGGTCTATATACTGTTGCAAGAAAAAAATCAAAGATTTATATATATATATTTTAATGAAGCAAAAAATTTTATCCAACACCTATATCAAACTTAATAACTGGTTGTGCCGCCTTTAGCAGCAACAACTGTGACCAAACGCTTCCGATAACTGGAGATCACAATGCTGTGGTGGAATTTTGGCTCACTCTTCTTTGTAGAACTGCTTTATTTCAGCCACATTGGAGGGTTTTCAAGCATGGCAATCAGGTTCAAGTCAGGACTTTGACTAGGCTACTCCAAAACTTTAATGTTGCTTCTTTTGAGCCATTCCGAGGTAGACTTACTTCGATGCTTTGGATCATTGTCTTGCTGCTGCATAATCCAGTTGCGTTTGAACTTCAACTCATTCTCCTTTATGATTTTCTAGTACAGAGCAGAATTCATGTTTCCCTCAATTATTGCAAGTCGCCCTGAAGCAGCAAAGCATCCCGCTATCATACACATCACACTACCACCACCATGCTTGCCTGTAGGTATGATATTCGTTTAGTCTTCCAAACAGTTCCACTTTTGACTCATCAGTCTACAGAACACACTCCTAAATGGTTTGAGGATCATCAAGGTGTGTTTTGGCAAAATTCATAGAAGCCTTAATGTTATTCTGGGTTAACAGTAATTTTCGCTGCGCCACTCTTCCATGGAGGACATTTTTGCCCAGTGTCTTTCTGATAGTTAAGTCATTTATCGATGCAAGAGAGTCCTGAAGTTCCTTGGATGTTGTCCCTGGCTTTTTTTGTGACTTCCTGGATGAGTCGTTGCTGTGATCTGGGAGAAATTTTGGAATTCTCCATTTGGAGATAATGGCTCTCACTGTGGTTCTTTGGAGTCCCAGAGCCTTTGACAAAAGCTTTGTAACCCTTCACAGACTGGTGTATTTCAATCACCTTTTCCCTCATCATCGTACTACTGGGTGAGACCTTTTAACCAACTTCATGCTGCTGAAAAGTTATATTTAGGTGTTGATTTGATTGAACAGGGCTGGCAGTAATCAGGCCTGGGTGTGTCTAGTCCAACTGAACCCCATTATGAATGCAGTTTCATAGAGTTGGGGATTTAGTAACTAAGGTGCAAATACTTTTTTGAGCACTGTATATAGGTGATTCATTTTCAATGTGTTGTAGTTTATGTGATGTCTCAAGGCAGCTAGCAGATGTTCGGATTAGCCAGTTTGTCTGCTTCCTGACTTGGGCCCCCAGTTAGTCAAATATTATCACTATTAAAACTATGAGCCAAATTACTAGAGAGGAGAGCGGCACCTTCCCTGAAGGGATGAAATCCGTCTCTCTTTAACAGGTCAGGTCTAACCAAAGATTCTTCCAATTGTTTATAAATCGTATGCTATTTTCCGGACACCACTCAGACATCCAGCATTCAGTGACACTAATCTACTACAAACCTTGATACCACGATGAGCAGGGAGGGTCAGAGCATATTACAGTGACATCGTTAGTGCTGACATGAATAACAATCTTACAAAATCTACGTGTAGCATTAGCCAGCACTTGTAAATTGAATCTGATGTCAGTCGCTCTGGCACCCAAAATGCATTTAACATTTGTGGCTGGGGTGTCTATTTCCGTAAAACAGTATCAACCGGCTCTTTGTCTCTGACGTCCACTAGCGTTCAGATGCGTGTTTCTAACTCATTTATCTTCTCCGTCAGCTTGACTAATTCTTTACATTTATCACATGCAAATCCTTCACTGCTGATGGAAGAAGCTATAGTAAACATGTGACATGTGGTGCAAGTAACGATAATGTGAGGTGATGCCATGACTTACCGCAATTGTTTGCTGTTGTTGTTGTGATGGTGGTTTTTGATCAGCGGGGGTTTGAGATCAATGTGAATCCCTGACGTGGTTGTTGTTGTTGTGGAGGTTCCTGATCACCAGTGGTTTGAGATTGATGTAAAGATCCATGTAAAAAACGGTAAAGCACGCAGTTTAAGCGTGATAAAAGTAGAAAGGCGGGAAAAAATGCATGCGAAATGATGGGAGAGATTAAAGATTAAATACTGAAAATAGAAAGACAAACAATGCTAAGCAGGCTAGCAGGCAACAAAAATGAGTGCTAGAAGCAACAGGAACAGGAAAGAGCGTCACCACAGAAGACAACACGCAGCTCGCTAGTTTTTCAAAGTCTTTTTGTTGAAAAGAAACCCAATAAGATGATTCACCTTCACCTTCTTTCTGTAAAACATGGCTGTTGTGAAGTAGGTCACCCATTTGAAAAGCTTCCCAGAAGCTCTGTTTTTCTATTTTGTAGCATTAATTGCGTTTGGCTGGTAGGCATAGTACAGATTTCATTGCAAATGCTTTACCCTCGTTGAACCCTCTCCTGTTCAATCCATTTATATGTTATTCTCAAAATCTCTTTTATAATAAAACATTTCTATGATTTGAATATAAATCTGCACCCAAAAGGATCCTGACGTTGAAGTCAACAAGAAATGGCGTTCACAACCCATTTTACTTTGATATTAAATACAATATTCAGTGAGGAAACAATTGAGGGTGGGCCTCCATTTTTTATATTTAATTGTCTTGTTCGTTCTATTAATTTTATATTGTTTTTGTTAAATTACATAATTCAGTGAAATGTTAAAAACAGGAAAACACAATTATTTTTTAGTGTAGACAGGCTTCGTCCGACAACAATAGGCAGTGATTAAATAGCTATTTGACTATCGATTAACATTATTTAACAGCCCGTGTGGCTTCCATCATTCTTGTCATGGTGTAAATAATCAAGTTATAATGAATAAAGTTTAGAGGTTGACTGATTGACTGATCGGTTATTATAATAGAGCCAATATTTTTTTCCCTAATTCTTTTTTATTCCTTATCAATAAACCTCATCTGGTGAAATATACACATACAAAGCTCTTCATCCGATGAATGCTGTAAAGGGGATTAATGGAAAGGAGGCGGCGAGAACCGGATTGACTATATAAATGATATTTTAATTATAAACTCAAACACACACACAGGTGTCGGACAGCTGCCCGTAAATCTCTCTGTCGCACTGCCGTCTCCGGTCGGCCTTTATCCCTCTCTGAGGCTTGATTAGCCTGATTAGGGGCCGGGTGTGCAGAATCACGACCCCGCCCTCTGCCCGCCACATTCCTCCCTCGTTCTCTCAAGTTCGACATGACGTTCACAACCCCCCCCCCCCCCCTTTCCCTGGTGAGGGGCGTGCCTTCCGCCCCGTCTGCCGGCAGGTCATCCCCATCTACCTGGATGGCAATTGTGCCCAATTAACAAAACATTTTAAAAAGAGAGGGAAAGGCCAACACGGAGCAGCACTGGAAGAGAGAGAGGGAAAAAACACTTACTCGCCGGTTCTCCGATACGCCGTAGCTTCATCCTCGGCCACTCCTCCACCCTCTAATGGATGACAGCCGCACCTCCCTGGGCGGATCGGAGACAGTCCTCCGGCCCTTGGCGGACGGAATACCCCGCTGCGTTTTTGGTGGACGGTAGGGATCTCGCCCGCCCCTGGCAGCGGTAACCGCTCCAGGCGGTTGGTTGGGAGCCCCTCCTCCCCTCGTGTTCGGCGGCCGTTCCTCTGTTCTCCGGCGGATGGCCGCGGCGGCTCCTTTGTGGTGGATGGTAGCGGCATCCCTCCTCCTTCCCGGGTTTCAGCACCAGTATAAAGGGATTAATGGAAAGGAGGAGGCGAGAACCGGCTTGACAATATTAATTAGATTTTAATATACATTTACATTCACATTTATGCATTTGGCAGATGCTTTTATCCAAAGTGACTTACAGTGCACTTATTACAGGGACAATCCCCCCGGAGTAACCTGGAGTTAAGTGTCTTACTCAAGGACACAATGGTGGTGACTGTAGGGATCAAACCAGCAACCTCCTGATTACCAGTTATGTGCTTTAGCCCACTACACCACCACCAAAGTGACTTACAGTGCACTTATTACAGGGACAATCCCCCCGGAGCAACCTGGAGTTAAGTATCTTACTCAAGGACACAATGGTGGTGACTGTGGGGATCAAGCCAGCAACCTTCTGATTACCAGTTATGTGCTTTAGCCCACTACACCACCACCAAAGTGACTTACAGTGCACTTATTACAGGGACAATCCCCCCGGAGCAACCTGGAGTTAAGTGTCTTACTCAAGGACACAATGGTGGTGGCTGTGGGGATCAAACCAGCAACCTCCTGATTACCAGTTATGTGCTTTAGCCCACCACACCACCACCAAAGTGACTTACAGTGCACTTATTACAGGGACAATCCCCCCGGAGCAACCTGGAGTTAAGTGCCTTACTCAAGGACACAATGGTGGTGGCTGTGGGGATCAAACCAGCAACCTTCTGATTACCAGTTATGTGCTTTAGCCCACTACACCACCACCAAAGTGACTTACAGTGCACTTATTACAGGGACAATCCCCCCGGAGCAACCTGGAGTTAACTGTCTTACTCAAGGACACAATGGTGGTGACTGTGGTGATCAAACCAGCAACCTTCTGATTACCAGTTATGTGCTTTAGCCCACTACACCACCACACTCCTATAATATAAAACTGAACCAATAAGAGTTTGTTAAGTATCGGACAGCTGCCCGTAAATCTCTCTCTCTCTCTCACTGCCGTCTCCGTTCGGCCTTTATCCCTCTCTGAGGCTTGATTAGCCTGATTAGGGGTCGGGTGTGCGGAATCACGACCCCGTCCTGCCCTGCCACAAATATTTAGGCTATAAAAAGCTTAATTTGGTAAATATTTACATATAGAACATTGTAAAGAATCCTCTGTCATATCGTGTATTCCGGCTTGTTTATTGTTAAAGTCCAACGTTATGCACCAAATCCTCATTTTTCTAGTTATTATTGGGATTTTATGTATATTGGACTCGTCTAAATTTTTTAATCGGTTATCGACCTTTTCCACCATGCCTTAATTATCGGTATCCCCAAAATCCACTATCGGTCGACCTCTGATAAAGTCGAAGTGTCCGAGTTTAACCTGAGCGTATAAAGTCTGTTATCTTCCTTAAATTCAAGCAAACCATTTTTCCTTTATTTAAAAAAATGCACAAGCGGAACGAGCCAATGAAGATTTACACCTTTGATGCTGAACGCTCCTAAATGTGAAAAAACAATTAAAGAAAGTTGCCGTGCTCGAGAGACGGTAATTGCGGATGGTTTTGACTGTAAGTGCTTCGAAAGTGTGTGTCAGTCCAATTCAAGCGACTCCCCCGATGAGAGACGAACAAAGACGCTGTTGTTGAACACACGAGGTTCAAAGGCACACACATGTTTAAAGACACAATGACGAGCGTTTCAGGCCGCTGTCTGCGCTCTTTAACGGTGCATTATGAGACACAAAAGTGCTATACGCTTCTTTACAAGAAGGTGATAATTTACAAAATACAGAGTGCCATAACTGGCATAAAGCTTGTTTTTGCGTATACTGAACAGTTGTAATTCTACATGTTGCATAAGGAACGTTTCTATCATATTTACACAAAGATTTAATGACATTAATAATACAGTAATAGTACACATTATAAATGTTGCTCACAGACACACACACACACACACACACACACATTATAAATGTTGCTCACAGACACACACACACACAGTCTCACACACACACACACAGATACATACACACACACACACACACACACACACACACAGTCTCACACACACTCACACACACACACACACACTCTCACACACACACTCACACACACACACACACACACACAGATACATACACACACACACACACACACACACAGTCTCACACACACTCACACACACACACACACACTCTCACACACACACTCACACACACACACACACACACACACACTCTCTCTCACACACACACACACACACACTCTCTCGCTCCCGTGTACTGCCTTAAAAACTCTTTAAAATGGGAAAATCGCCAAATTGATTGTAAACATTGTGAATCACAAACAACAACAACAACAACAACAAACGTTTGGCGGTGAAGCAACAGAATCTGAGTGTTGTTGATGTATTTTAAGGGCATGATTGTTGAGTGCAGTTTTCTGTCCTGTGTCTCATACATAAAAGCATTTTAGTGGACAAAATCATTTTGGTCCATTTTTCCTGGAAGAAAAATACTGCGTTTATTTTGCCAGCATTAATGGTTCAAGTAAGACGACCTGAAAGCTAACAGACATGGACAAAAAATACAAAATAAACTCAAAAAATAATTTGAGGGGTTTCCATCATGCCATGCTGTCCCACACCGTGCCACATCAACTTTGGGAAAAAACAAAACAAACTGACTGACGTCACTGATTTTTTTAAAGTTAATTATCGATTTGTTTCTGACACCAACCATTAATTATCAGAAGACATTAATTGATCGACTGGAGTCGTGTGGATTGCTTTTATGCCTCCTAAACATGTCTTTTGGACCATCAACTAGCCAGCAGCACCATGGCACCTGTTTACTTCCATTATAAGGACCTACAGAGCTCCAAATATGTCTAAAAATCTTAATTTGTGTCCTGCTGAAGAAAGACAGTCACACATTTGGGATGTCATCAGGTACATGAATAATGAGAGGGTTTGTATTTTTGGGTGAACTGTCCCTTTAAGAGCTGCCCTTGATATGTTGTTGACGCTTGTATAAATGTTCGATCAGTGTGATTTCATTGTGTTTGCTCAGCAGCTGTTACTAAAAATGTGATGATCGCAGACTTTTACCATCCCAAGTGTGGGGCGGAAGGCCTACTTACCAAATAATTTTAATTAACCCTTTAAAGGGACAGTTCACCCAAAAATGAAAATTCTCTCATCATTTACCCATCCTCATGCCATCCCAGATGTGTAAGAGTTTCTTTCTTCTTCAGAACACAAATGAAGATTTGACCAAGAATATTTCAGCTCTGTTGGTCCATACAATGCAAGTGAATGGTGACCAAAAATTTGAAGCTCCAAAAAAGCACATAAAAGCAGCATAGAAGTAATGCATAAGACTCCAGTGGTTTAATCCATGTCTTCAGAATAGGATAGATGTGGGTGAGAAACAGATCAATATTTATGTCCTTTATGTTTCTCTCTTCTCCCTGCCCAGTTGGGGGTGATATGCATGAATAATATGAATCACCCAAAACAAAAGAAGAACGTGAAAGTGATCTGTTTCTCACCTACATCTATCATATCACTTCTGAAGACATGTGGAGTCTATGGATTACTTTTATGCTGCATTTATGTGCTTTTTGGAGCTTCAAAGTTCTGGTCACCATTCACTTGCATTGTATGGAACTACAGAGCTGAAATATTCTTATAAAAATCTTCATTTGTGTTCTGCAGAAGAAAGGAAGTCACACACATCTGGGAACAGCATGAAGGTGAGTAAATGATAGACAATTTTCATTTTTGGGTGTACTGTCTCTTTAATGCATACCTTGAGTCTTAAGTGACCCAGAACCTCATGCCCACTCTTCTTCAGTATTCCTGAACCTTCCTCTTCGGAATAGTGTAACAAAAGAAAAACTAAAAAAAGCTAAATTGCAAATAATCTCTTTCTGTGCTTCCATAAATCATATTTTTATGATTATTTTATATCTACAGAAGTTTACAATGACAGGATATTTGTTTCTTTATTTACAATGAGACGAATAAATACAATATCATGTTGATTTTCTGCACAACGATCATCTGAATGTACACACATACATTACACACTCAAAGTGACATTACTGTTTCAGTGACTTGATAAACGTTGGACATTGTTATTTGATAGTGAAGCAAATACATGGAAGTGAACTATAGCAGGTTTAACACGTGAACAGTTTGATTTGGCTGTTGTCACTCGTGTGTCCTACTGAAATTATGGACGTTGTGGGTCTGTTTAGACTCAGTGAGTGCCTGAGAAAATGCATATGTGTAGGTTATGTTATAAGGGCGTGCTGAGTGACTCCAGTCAGGTCTCCTTAGCAACCAAATTGGGCCAGTTGCTAGGGAGGGTAGAGTCACATGGGGTAACCAAATTGGCCCGGTTGCTAGGGAGGGTAGAGTCACATGGGGCAACCAAATTGGCCCGGTTGCTAGGGAGGGTAGAGTCACATGGGGCAACCAAATTGGCCCGGTTGCTAGGGAGGGTAGAGCCACATGGGGCAACCAAATTGGGCCGGTTGCTAGGGAGTGTAGAGTCACATGGGGCAACCAAATTGGCCCGGTTGCTAGGGAGGATAGAGTCACATGGGATAACCAAATTGGCCCGGTTGCTAGGGAGGGTAGAGTCACATGGGGTAACCAAATTGTCCCGGTTGCAAGGGAGGGTAGAGTCACATGGGGTAACCAAATTGGCCCAGTTGCTAGGGAGGGTAGAGTCACATGGGGTAACCAAATTGTCCCGGTTGCTAGGGAGGGTAGAGTCACATGGGGTAACCAAATTGGCCCGGTTGCTAGGGAGGGTAGAGTCACATGAGGTAACCAAATTGGCCCGGTTGCTAGGGAGGGTAGAGTCACATGGGGTAACCAAATTGGCCCGGTTGCTAGGGAGGGTAGAGACACATGGGGTAACCAAATTGGCCCGGTTGCTAGGGAGGGTAGAGTCACATGGGGTAACCAAATTGGCCCGGTTGCTAGGGAGGGTAGAGTCACATGGGGTAACCAAATTGGCCCGGTTGCTAGGGAGGGTAGAGTCACATGGGGTAACCAAATTGGCCCGGTTGCTAGGGAGTGTAGAGTCACATGGGGGCAACCTAATTGGCCCGGTTGCTAGGGAGGGTAGAGTCACATGGGGTAACCAAATTGGCCGGTTGCTAGGGAGGGTAGAGTCACATGGGGCAACCAAATTGGCCCGGTTGCTAGGGAGGGTAGAGTCAAATGGGGCAACCAAATTGGCCCGGTTGCTAGGGAGGGTAGAGTCACATGGGGCAACCAAATTGGCCTGGTTGCTAGGGAGGGTAGAGTCACATGGGGTAACCAAATTGTCCCGGTTGCTAGGGAGGATAGAGTCACATGGGGTAACCTCCTCGTGGTCGCTATAATGCGACTCCAGCCAGGTCTCCTTAGCAACCAAATTGGGCCGGTTGCTAGGGAGGGTAGAGTCACATGGGGTAACCAAATTGGCCCGGTTGCTAGGGAGGGTAGAGTCACATGGGGCAACCAAATTGGCCCGGCTGCTAGGGAGGGTAGAGTCACATGGGGTAACCAAATTGGGCCGGTTGCTAGGGAGGGTAGAGTCACATGGGGCAACCAAATTGGCCGGTTGCTAGGGAGGGTAGAGTCACATGGGGCAACCAAATTGGCCCGGTTGCTAGGGAGGGTAGAGTCACATGGGGCAACCAAATTGTCCCGGTTGCTAGGGAGGGTAGAGTCACATGGGGTAACCAAATTGGCCGGTTGCTAGGGAGGGTAGAGTCACATGGGGTAACCAAATTGGCCCGGTTGCTAGGGAGGGTAGAGTCACATGGGGTAACCAAATTGTCCCGGTTGCTAGGGAGGGTAGAGTCACATGGGGTAACCAAATTGTCCCGGTTGCTAGGGAGGGTAGAGTCACATGGGTAACCAAATTGGCCCGGTTGCTAGGGAGGGTAGAGTCACATGGGGTAACCAAATTGGCCCGGTTGCTAGGGAGGGTAGAGTCACATGGGGGCAACCAAATTGGGCCGGTTGCTAGGGAGGGTAGAGTCACATGGGGTAACCAAATTGGCCCGGTTGCTAGGGAGGGTAGAGTCACATGGGGCAACCAAATTGGCCCGGCTGCTAGGGAGGGTAGAGTCACATGGGGTAACCAAATTGGCCGGTTGCTAGGGAGGGTAGAGTCACATGGGGCAACCAAATTGGGCCGGTTGCTAGGGAGTGTAGAGTCACATGGGGCAACCAAATTGGCCCGGTTGCTAGGGAGGATAGAGTCACATGGGGCAACCAAATTGTCCCGGTTGCTAGGGAGGGTAGAGTCACATGGGGTAACCAAATTGGCCGGTTGCTAGGGAGGGTAGAGTCACATGGGGTAACCAAATTGGCCCGGTTGCTAGGGAGGGTAGAGTCACATGGGGTAACCAATTTGTCCCGGTTGCTAGGGAGGGTAGAGTCACATGGGGTAACCAATTTGTCCCGGTTGCTAGGGAGGGTAGAGTCACATGGGGTAACCAAATTGGCCCGGTTGCTAGGGAGGGTAGAGTCACATGGGGTAACCAAATTGGCCGGTTGCTAGGGAGGGTAGAGTCACATGGGGCAACCAAATTGGGCCGGTTGCTAGGGAGGGTAGAGTCACATGGGGTAACCAAATTGTCCCGGTTGCTAGGGAGGGTAGAGTCACATGGGGTAACCAAATTGGCCCAGTTGCTAGGGAGGGTAGAGTCACATGGGGTAACCAAATTGGCCGGTTGCTAGGGAGGGTAGAGTCACATGGGGCAACCAAATTGGGCCAGTTGCTAGGGATGGTAGAGTCACATGGGGTAACCAAATTGGCCCGGTTGCTAGGGAGGGTAGAGTCACATGGGGCAACCAAATTGGCCCGGCTGCTAGGGAGGGTAGAGTCACATGGGGTAACCAAATTGGCCGGTTGCTAGGGAGGGTAGAGTCACATGGGGAAACCAAATTGGGCCGGTTGCTAGGGAGTGTGTGTGTGTGAGAGAGAGAGTGAGTGTGTGTGTGTGTGTGTGTGTGAGTGTGTGTGTGTGTGTGTGCGGGTTTGTGTGATTTACGAGTCACATGGGGCAACCAAATTGGCCCGGTTGCTAGGGAGGGTAGAGTCACATGGGGTAACCAAAATGGCCCGGTTGCTAGGGAGGGTAGAGTCACATGGGGTAACCAAAATGGCCCGGTTGCTAGGGAGGGTAGAGTCACATGGGGTAACCAAAATGGCCCGGTTGCTAGGGAGGGTAGAGTCACATGGGGTAACCTCCTCGTGGTCACTATAATGTGGTTCTCGCTCTCGGTGGGGCGTGTGGTGAGTTGTGTGTGGATGCCGCGGAGAATAGCGTGAAGCCTCCACATGCGCTACATCTCCACGGTAACGTGCTCAACAAGTCACGTGATAAGATGTGCAGATTGACGGTCTCAGACGCGGGGGCA
>JAVLUX010000022.1:1105000-1130000 GCA_032164185.1 Moxostoma hubbsi
GCCCACTGCCTTCCTTTCCTTTCCTTTCATTCACATTGCATGCTAAATGCAACTAGTGGCGTTCTGTTAGTGTGGGTTAACAGAGCCGAGCATGAGTCATGATGTGCACATGTCATTAGGGAGAACATGTAAGCGTTGTTTATGGGCTGCTGTGCTGAGGGGCGTCTGACGGGTGGCACACGCTCAGAGATGGTGGGCGTAATATCAACTAGATGTCTTGTGTTTTTGGAGTCAGTTCACATTCGAGGGGCGTTCAGGAGAGCGTGTGTGTGTCCCTGAGGGGGTAACTGGATAATAGAGTTTCAGCAGCTCTTTGTTTCACTCAACCATAAGAATGCATTTGAAATCAATGACTTCAGTGTGATTGATGGAATGGATGTGCCAGTGTTTAATGCTGCTGATGAATGTCAATGAGATAAAATGTAAATCGTCATAAATGATAATTACAGAGATTGTATAGCGCAAGATATTAAAGGAATATTCCAGGTTCATGTTCAGGTCAGTCAGCAGCATTTGTGTCATAATGTTGATTAGCACAAAAATACATTTCGACTTTTTTTCTTTAAATGTGTGTTCCAGTGAGACACCTCCAATGGGGGCAATTTTTGGAGGGTTTAAAGTCAGAAATGTGAAGCTTATAATTTAATATAATTTTAAATCGCGTGTTTTTTTACGACTGTTTTACAGTGTCACGTTGTCATGGCAACGGAGTTGTATAATTGTCTCTATCTTTCCACAGATGTGGTTATTAAGTGATTTAATGACAGTAAAATCATGTTCACACACATATTGTTTATGTGTTTATACTTTTGAAACAGTATTTTAATGTTGACAGATTAAACCCCATTGACTTGCATTGGAAGTGTCTCACACACACACACACACACACACACATACACACACACACACACACAGATTAAACCCCATTGACTTGCATTGGAAGTGTCTCACACACACACACATACACACACACACACACACAGATTAAACCCCATTGACTTGCATTGGAAGTGTCTCACACACACACACACACACACATACACACACACACACACACACAGATTAAACCCCATTGACTTGCATTGGAAGTGTCACACACACACACACACACACAGATTAAACCCCATTGACTTGCATTGGAAGTGTCACACACACACACACACACACAGATTAAACCCCATTGACTTGCATTGGAAGTGTCTCACACACACACACACACACACACACATTAAACCCCATTGACTTGCACTGGAAGTGTCGCGCACACACACACACACACACACACACACATTAAACCCCATTGACTTGCACTGGAAGTGTCGCACTGGAACACAGATTTGAAGAAAATGAGCGACGATAAAAAAAAAAATATTTTTGTGGTGATCAACTTTATGCACCAAATGTTATTTTTTGTATTTTTTCCTCCGGGTGGTGTCTGAGACCGTCAATCCACGCATCTTATCACGTGACTTGTTGAGCGCGTTACCGCGGAGACCTAGCGTGTGTGGAGGCTTCTCGCTATTCTCCGCGGCATCCGCACACAACTCACCACACGCCCCACCGAGAGCGAGTCCAGGCGGTCAGGGACTCGCTTCCCTCCCCTCCACGACGGCAGTCCTCTCGACCCCTCCGCTTCTGGGGGACGGCATGGCACTCCTCCGCCCCTGGCATGGATCCTTCCCTCCAGGCGGTCGGGCAGTCCAGTCCCCATTCGCCTCGCGGACAGTGGCCGTTCTCCGCATCTGGGCAGTCGGGCTACTCGGTCCCCCGGCGGATGGTAGCGGCGCTCACCCGGGTGGATGGCAGTGTCGAGGATTCCGCGACGGGCATCCCTCCTCCTCCTCGGGTTTCGGCACCAGTGTAAAGGGGTATAAGGGAAAGGAGGAGGCGAGAACCGGCGTGACAATAGAAATAGTAGTTTAATGAAGAAATAAACGAAAAACACACAAACATAAACACACAGAGTCATTCTCTCTCTTTATCCCTCGCACGCCCCCATCAGGCCGATTGGGGACCGGACGTGCGTCGTTCCAGCACGGCCCCGCCCTCCTCCGCTCTACACCGTCTTAAAATGTTGTTTACAAAAGAGCTGCATGAAGAATCTTGAAAATGTCTCATTTTGCATAATTCAATATTTCCATTGATCACATTTTCCTCTTTGAAGAGGTTGAAGGGTTTTTGGCTTGGATGCACACCGAAGATATCGTGAGAGAAACCGCGAGAACCGTGCAACATATGCCTTGCGTAACATCGTGTCATGCCGCTCCTCGGTTCTTAAAAGCAGCGTGATAAAAACAAGGCTTTGCTCTTTGCTGTTCCACTCGATTCCCGGCACCGGTCGCTAGTGAGGTCTCCGGGATCTTTTCCCGGCGAGCTTCAGATGTGACCCTTCTAAGCTATGCAAATGCATTCCACCAGTGCAACTAAAGCGCTCTTTGTTGCTCCTCCAGAGCTCTTAATCAATTCCCTTGGATCAGGATCCTCGCACTTCCTACTGTAATGAGAGCGAGAGAGAAACTGCAGTGCCCGATTGACGCACGTCCGCTGGCGCAGGAAAATCACTTGCAATTATGCAGAGCTGGTTCTCTAAACCTGGCATGAGTTATGTTTACTGGTTTATAAAATGATGCGAGGCTGCTTTGGGATCATTTTGTTTACTAAATGGAAATGATCAGACACAACTGATAGACTTTGAACCTATCTGCTCTTAAACACATCTGCTAATAGACTCGCTTGTTATCAGAGTCCAGAGTCTGTATTGATAATCCATATGAAAGAAAAATCACAACATGTGTTTCTTTCATGTCTTATTCGTTTCTCATAGACAGTAATGAGATGAAATATAAAGCGAATGAAGTTTCAGTTTATAAGACGTTTCTCCTGAGAAAAAGTCTGTTCTTGTAGATTATTTCATAGATCTGGTAGTAAAAAGGGAAATCAAGACAGGCCTGTGCTGTTTTTTGGTGTTAGCAGTGAGCAACTGTGAACTAGAAAAATATATTAGCACAAATTAAAATGTATTAACATGCAGAAGAAATGTTTTTATTGTTGCTGTTTTTAAAAAAATGTTATTACTGTTTGTATTATGTACTACTGTTCATAGTT
This sequence comes from Moxostoma hubbsi, assembly GCA_032164185.1. Taxonomy (NCBI): domain Eukaryota; kingdom Metazoa; phylum Chordata; class Actinopteri; order Cypriniformes; family Catostomidae; genus Moxostoma; species Moxostoma hubbsi. The sequence continues at coordinate 1,108,106 of JAVLUX010000022.1, forward strand.
AATCACGATTAATTGCATGATTTTAAAAGTGATGAAGTTTGACTCTATATATACTTATTTCTCTTGTCAAAACATTTCAGAACGAAATAATAAAGTAATTAAACGATTACCTGCATTTAAAAATATCTGGTGCTGTCAGTCGATTAAAATATTTAATCACGATTAATCGCATGATTTTAAAAGTGATGACGTTTGACTCTATATATACTTATTTCTCTTGTCAAAACATTTCAGAACGAAATAAAGTAATTAAACGATTACCTGCATTTAAAATAACGAGTGCTATCAGTCGATTAAAATATTTAATCACGATTAATCGCATGATTTTTTCATAGTTAATCACAATTATTCACAGATTTTAAAAGTGCTGAAGTTTGACTCTATATATGCTTATTTCTCGTCAAAACATTTCAAAACTAAATAATAAAGTAATTAAGCGATTACCAATATTTAAAAATAACAAGTACTATCAGTCGATTAAAATATTTAATCATGATTAATCGCATGATTTTTCATAGTTAATCACAATTATTCACAGATTTTAAAAGTGATGAAGTTTGTCTCTATATATACTTATTTCTCGTCAAAACATTTCTAACTAAATAATAAAGTAATTAAACGACTACCAATATTTACAAATAACAAGTACTATCAGTCAATTAAAATATTTAATCACGATTAATCACATGATTTTTCATATTTAATCTCATTTATTCACAGATTTGTAAAAGTGATGAAGTTTGACTCTATATATGCTTATTTCTCTTGTCAAAACATTTAAAAACGAAATAAAGTAATTAAACGATTACCAGCATTTAAAATAACGAGTACTAACAGTCGATTAAAATATTTAATCACGATTAATCGCATGATTTAAGTTTTACTCTTTATATACTTATTTCTCTTGTCAAAACATTTAGTTTCTTCTTAGAAAATCAAAGAAAACAATATGTAACAATAATGTTTTATTAACTTTTGACAAACAAAGGATTCCTCAGAATAACCTTGTGTGACCCCTTGTCAACATGTGTGGACGTTGTATTTTGGCTTCGCTATAATCAATACATAATTTAAAAAAATTAAATCTGATTGAATTCTGTTCACATGACACAACACTGTCATTTAAGGGTTAAACTTCTAGTGCACCGCGTCACGTGACACAACAGCATGCTGTAGATTTCCATTAAATGCTCCTACGGGTGCAGCGCCAACAAAAGTGCCTCTGGTAAGAAACCAATTTAAGTTTTTTTGATCGAAACGTGTCTGGTTGTAACGAGGAGAGTCTCTAGTTTCATTTGATATGCCGCTTTAAACAATCCATTAATATTTCGTGCTTCAGCGCGCTGATAAACATGATGTCCACATATGTGGAAAATGGGACATTATTCACGCAAAAGTTGAAAAAATATATATTATATTATTTTGAATAAGTTTGACACATTTATGGGGCATTTCGGTTCATTTTAATATGAACTTTTAATCCAGTATTTTATTTTGTTATCACATGTGCAATATAGTTCTATTCATTAACATTAATAAATGCATTCCTATATATTCTGTGCATTATCACATTGAGAATAAATGTATTCATGCAAAAGATGAATAATGTTGCTTTCTGAGGCTTTATATGGAGTTATGATGAAAATAAGGAGCATTTCAAACTGTTCTGAGACCAGTGCAGACAGACAGCACACTGGAGGTTAAGTCATGCACTAAATAGGCAGCAAGGGAGCATCCTATAGCTCTCCTATAACAGTTCTGAGACCAGTGCTGACAGACAGCACACTGGAGGGTAAGTCATGCACTAAATAGGGAGCAAGGGAGCATCCTATATCGCTCCTATAACTGTTCTGAGACCAGTGCAGACAGACAGCACACTGGAGGTTAACTCATGCACTAAATAGGCAGCAAGGGAGCATCCTATAGCTCTCCTATAACTGTTCTGAGACCAGTGCTGACAGACAGCACACTGGAGGTTAAGTCATGCACTAAATAGGCAGCAAGGGAGCATCCTATAGCTCTCCTATAACTGTTCTGAGACCAGTGCTGACAGACAGCACACTGGAGGTTAAGTCATGCACTAAATAGGCAGCAAGGGAGCATCCTATAGCTCTCCTATAACTGTTCTGAGACCAGTGCTGACAGACAGCACACTGGAGGTTAAGTAATGCACTAAATAGGCAGCAAGGGAGCATCCTATAACTCTCCTATAACTGTTCTGAGACCAGTGCAGACAGACAGCACACTGGAGGTTAAGTAATGCACTAAATAGGCAGCAAGGGAGCATCCTATAGCTCTCCTATAACTGTTCTGAGACCAGTGCTGACAGACAGCACACTGGAGGTTAAGTCATGCACTAAATAGGCAGCAAGGGAGCATCCTATAGCTCTCCTATAACTGTTCTGAGACCAGTGCTGACAGACAGCACACTGGAGGTTAAGTCATGCACTAAATAGGCAGCAAGGGAGCATCCTATAGCTCTCCTATAACTGTTCTGAGACCAGTGCTGACAGACAGCACACTGGAGGTTAAGTAATGCACTAAATAGGCAGCAAGGGAGCATCCTATAACTCTCCTATAACTGTTCTGAGACCAGTGCAGACAGACAGCACACTGGAGGTTAAGTAATGCACTAAATAGGGAGCAAGGGAGCATCCTATATCTCTCTACGCAGTTAAGTGCGTTCACTCCTAAAATCTGATCAAAGTTCAGTTTCAGGCTGCAGATGATGTTTGGATCAACATGTTTGACACACATGGGACGATGATCATCAGTACATAGATTCACCATTTATAATGGATGATTATATTTGAAAATGGTTGGCTGTGATTGGACGATGCAGGACGTTACTTTCCATCTGAATTAATTATGCTAATTTATGATGTAACATCTCAACAACATGAATAATCAACACTCCTGGACACTATTCTTGAACTATTTGATTAAAAGTATCTGACTTTCTTTAGCTTGGTGTTAGCATAGAGTGGTGGTGGCGTCGTGGGCTAAAGCACATAACTGGTAATCAGGAGGTTGCTGGTTTGATCCCCACAGTCACCACCATTGTGTCCTTGAGTAAGACACTTAACTCCAGGTTGCTGCGGGGGGATTGTCTCTGTAATAAGTGCACTGTAAGTCACTTTGGTGGTGGTGTAGTGGGCTAAAGCACATAACTGGTAATCAGAAGGTTGCTGGTTCGATCCGCACAGTCACCACCATTGTGTTCTTGAGTAAGACACTTAACTCCAGGTTGCTCCGGGGGGATTGTCCCTGTAATAAGTGCACTGTAAGTCACTTTGGATAAAAGTGTCTGCCAAATGCATGAATGTAAATGTAAATGTAAATGTAAATGGTGTTACTTAAAATTTCACTATGTAGTCCTGCTGTCCACATATGAGGATACATATCAGTTTTTATGAAAATGATTTGCTCTAGAATTATTTTTTTTTTCCGTAGCACCTGATAAACAAGCAAAAAAAAAAAAAAAAAAAAAACAGAAATAAAAATAATATTGTGGCACGGTGGAGGGCGGGACCGGCGCGTGATTGAGCACGCCCGGTCCCGTATCGGGCTGATTGAGCCGGCAAGAGGGTTAAAAGGCCACTCGCAGACGGCGATCGGGAGAGAGAGCTTAATCAGCAGACGTCTGCTGTCCTAAATGTTTGTTTTAAGTTCTTAATTAAATTATTATTTATGTTGACAAGCCGGTTTCTCGCCTCTTCCTTGCCCGTAACCTTGAACGTGTTACATTGGTGCCGAAACCCGGCAAGGAAGAGGGATGCGCCGTAGCGGAGTTCTCGCCACTACCCCAAAGAAGCAGCCGCGGCCATCTGTCGGGGAACGAGGAGCCCAGCCGCCTGGACGCGGAGGAATGGCCGCCGACCGTGAGGGGAGAAGGGGCTCCTATAGCCGACCGCCTGGAGCGGTTAGGGCCGCTGCCAGGGGCGGGGGAGTCCCCTAGTAGCCGCTGGAACGCGGCGGAGTTGGAGACTGCCGACCGCGTGCGGGGAGGGGCTCGCGCCGACCGCCTGGAGCGGGAGAACCGCTGCCAGGGGCGGGGGGAGGCCCCTTCGATACCCCGGGAATGCGGCGGGGCGTTCCGTCCGCCAGGGGCTGAGGACTGCCTCCGATCTGCCCGGAGAGGCGCGGCTGCCGTTCGGTAGAGGGTGGAGGAGTGGCTGAGGAACGAGCTACGGCGTATCAGAGAACCGGTAAGTTAGGTGTTTTTTTAATTATTTTTATTAATCTCTCTCTCCTCTCTCTCGCTACCGCTCTGCGTTGGCCTTTTTCCCTCTTTTTTTTTTAAAATTATGGTGTTCGCGGGTGGGGAGGTACCGCCCAGTGCAGGAACCTCCCCCCCCCCCATTTTTAATTGTTGTTTCCCTCCCGTTGCCCCTCTTTTTTAAATTATGGTGTTTGTGGGAGGGGAGGTACCGCCCAGTGCAGGAACCCTCCCCCCCATTTTTAATTGTTGTTTTTTGTTTCCCTCACCTTGCCCCCTCCCTCGTCCAGGTTAATGGGGATGACCTGCCGGCAGACCGCGCGGGAGGCGCCCCCCCCCCCCCAGGGGATGTACGTCAGGCCGGGGGTCCCCAGCCTGAAAGAACGGGGGAGGAATGTGGCACGGTGGAGGGCGGGACCGGCGCGGGATTACGCACGCCCGGTCCCGTATTAGCCTAATTACGCCGTCAAGAGGGATAAAGGCCACTCGCAGACGGCGATCGAGAGAGAGAGCTCAATTACGGACGTCCGTTATCTTATGTGTTTGTCTTTTGAGTTCTTCATTAAACCTTTAAGTTTATATGTCAAGCCGGTTTCTCGCCTCTTCCTTGCCCATGAATTATGATCTGTGTTACAAATATATTTAAATATTTTAAAATAATATAGACTAATTGAATCTAAGCTCTCATCTAGTCCCTGAAGTTTGCATTTTCATTGCAATGGGCATTAAATCTGTCAATCTCTCAATCCCCACAATATTAATCAGGCTGTCCACGTGTCTACAGCAACGTGAAGCCGCGTTCGGATGATTCACGCTGCTTTGAACTTCACATGAAAAAGCGCTTGCAGTGAAACTCTCGTTTTGCTTTTAGCGCCGACACTGCCCACATAAACACACTTCATCTGAACTGACCCTTCGCTAAGCCCCACCTTAAAAGCATTTCTGACCAATCCTGTCATAGCAACTGTTGCCGGCTGCCATTTCTCTGACACACGTTTGCTATTTTCTAATGAGAGCCAGTGGGAGTAATGTGTGCGTGAGTGGTTTTAAGCGGCATTTTGTCATAATGACCCCAAAAATTCTAAATATGTTGTTGCGGGGTCACTTGTAATAGAGATACAAGGTACCAGAGAGGATACACGCAATGTACATATTTAAACAAATCTCAAGAAGAGAATGCTGTGGATAAAACTCGTACAACTCTAATCTCCCATTCATTTCTATGGGGAGTTCTGCAGGGCTTGTCGGAGAGGGCGAGGGGGCGGAGCTTAGCAAAGGGGCAACTGTCCGGTAAGGGTCATGCAAATGGAGCAGCTCATTTTCATGGTGACTGAGACTAACACTCTGTCTAACGTCTCCTTTTGAGTGCCACAGAAGTAAGTCATTTGAATTTATAACAAGATGAGGGTGAGTAAATGATGACAGAATGAGGGTGCACGCCTGGCTCTGAGGAGAGAGAGAGAGAGACAGAGCTGTCTTTGTGTGTGTTTTTACGTGTGTTGTTCAAGCCGGTCCCAGCTTCCTCCTTTCCACCCATCAATGAACTGTGTTACATTGGTGCCGAAACCCGGGAAGGAGGAAGGATGCACTGTCATGGCGCCCTTACCGTCCACCTGGAGGCAGTGCAGCTGGCTGAGGACCATGTGAGAGTGTGTTCGGGGCCGGCGAACTGGAGTGTTTTTCTTTTTGCTCTCCACTCTCTCTCTCTCTCTCAGGCTCTCCCACACTCTCTCTCTCTCTCTCTCTCTCTCTCTCTCTCAGGCTCTCCCACACTCTCTCTCTCTCTCTCTCTCTCTCTCAATTTTCAATTTCAATTTTTTTTCAATTTAACGAGCTTTATTGGCATGACAAAGACATTTTGTATTGCCAAAGCAATTACATAGAAAAACAAAACAGGAACTAAACTATGACATGACAACAATAATAAATATAAATAAATAGCATTAATGCAACATATGGGGTCAGGGTATTGGGGTCAGGGGTCATCGATACATCATGTGTTGTTATTGGTTGAGTTCTGGTTGTCCCGCAGGTTTCTACAGGATACTACAAATCTTGCAGCTATATTTGCACATTCCTCTTTTCCCCCCAGAATAAAACACATTTTTTGTGTCGGGGTACATGCATTGAAATCTGGACATATGTTGTTAATTTTGGGGTAATATTTGTTTCTAATTGGTTGGTATTTTGGGCATTCTGTGAGGAAGTGCAGTTCTGTCTCAAAAGAACTCTCGCTCTCTCTCTCTCAGGCTCTCCCACTCTCTCTCTCTCTCTCTCTCAGGCTCTCCCACTCTCTCTCTCTCTCTCTCTCAGGCTCTCCCACACTCTCCCTCTCTCTCTCTCTCTCTCTCTCTCTCTCTCTCTTTCTCTCTCTCTCTCTCTCTCTCGCAGGCTCTCCCACTCTCTCTCTCTCTCGCTCACTCACTCTCTCAGGCTCTCTCTGTCTCTCTCTCTCTCTCTCTCGCTCTCTCTCTCTCTCTCAGACTCTCCCGCTCTCTCTCTCTCTCTCTCTCTCTCTTTCCTGCTCTCTCTCTCTCTCTCTCTCAGACTCTCCCGCTCTCTCTCTCTCTCTCTCTCTCTCTCTCTCCCTCCCCTCATCCTACTCAGATTCCCAGGAGGCGAGGAAGACCAGCTGGTGGCAGAACGGCCAAAGGGCCAATTCCTCCCCTTGGTTGAGGGCATAGGTCAGGCTGGTTGATTCCCCGGCCTGAATCGGGCATTGGGGGTATGTGATGAGGAGGAGGGCGTGGCCGGGCCATGGAGGTGCACGCCTGGCACGGAGTTGCCCCAGTCAGCAGAAGAGAGAGAGAGAGAGACACACACACGCACACACACACACACAGTGCTGTGTTTGTCCCAACTTCCTCCTTTCCACCCAATAAGGAACCGTGTACAAACAGCACTCGTTTTATTCTGGTAGAAACAGTGCTTGTATTAACCACATGTTGTCTTCACCTAGTGACCTGAAGTACTGTAGAGGATATTATGAGCATGTGTCTTTAAGTCTATCGACGCTAAACATCCCGCCCACGTCAAGAGAGCGTTGGCTGTCAGACTCACTGGCGGTCTCATGCTAATCTTTTTGTGTGTCGTTCTTGCCCACACATCCATTCCAAGTGCTGCTCCTGTGTGAAGTGGTGTCTGTTGTCATGGTGACAACATCCGCCGAGCTCTCCTCACATCCACAACTTGCCCGTCTGCGTTCCTCTCGTGTGCCAGAGAGTCAATCGTTGAAACAAATGTGAAGTGATTGCGACCCGAGAGCACTCGCCTCCGTCTCGCAAACGAAAGGACAAATCACTGTTTTATCTCGCAGGCAGTTCAGCGCGGCTTTTTATCCGTGAGGTTTAAGGGGCATTGACGCAACAGGAGCAGGGCCACAGTAAACGTGTTGACACTGATGTCTTCAGTTGTCCAAACGCAACAAAACATGCGACTCAGACGCCTCCTCTTCCTGCTCATGAGTCATGCAACACTCCGCAGCGCTGGTTTATTCTGTATATATTGCGTTTCATTCATCAGCGTGTAAGGCAATCATGAAGCTGAAATCTACAGGGGGTGTTCGTCAGCAGACTGACATGTCGTGCAGTCACATGCACATTTGTGATAGGAACAGTGTGAGAGAGTGACGTGGAAGTGTGTGATTGAGATTGCGAGATCTCAACGTAAACAAACCGGTGAAATGACACGCTGGCACACTGGCAGAAATGAGCCTTTTAAAGGGGCAATATGTTGTTTATAAGGGGCCTTTTTAAATCTGCTCGTCACCAGTAAATATTTCTCAGCATGTTTATTTGTGCGTGACCACATACCTTGAAGACTTTGCTACAAAAGAAGTATTGAACATTTCTATTGCTCTTGCCCGGGGAAAAAGATACATTGGCCTTTTGTGACAACGTGCCCCACAGGGCGGGCACACTCTAAATGCACAACATTTTAAAAGTAAAAGACAAAGTCGCAAAAAACAATTCTTGGAGGTGGAAAATGTAACATGCGTTGTTTGACAAATATTGTGACAACCTGCTCTGACACAAATGTGACAACGTGCCCCGACCTGATTTTGACCTACGAACACATTTAAACCTTTCAGTAAAAATCTGCCTTCATGATATAGTCGTCTTGTGTCGTAACGGATGTCAGCGTGGTTTGATTATGTTTTTTTTTTACCCAATAAGAAAAAGAGGATGAGAGTAAAAATTAACTTGGATTTTAAGAGACTCTTGGATATATTATGTAATACCCATATATTATTATATGGCGGGCACTTACCATTACGCAGTACCAGCACTTTTCTAATTTAGTCCATAGAGTACCGGCAGTTTTTCTTGCCTGCCACCTCTTCTTAGAGTTTCCTGGTAACAGCTAAATTTGTCTTTATTTAATGTATGTCAGTGGGTGCTTCGAATGAAGCCCACCAATCACTTTTATCGGACCCTCCAACCAGTCTAAACATTCGAGGGGCTCTCTGCGCGAAACTCAGCGGTGAGTTTAACAACACTCAGCAGGTGAGTTTAACAACACTCAGCGGTCGCCTCAATGTATCCGTGTTCCAGTCCCAGACCAGAGCTCTGAGCTTAGTTCAGTTACACTGCTCTCCAAAACATGAACCAGCAGATTTTAGGTGGGCACATTTAAATCTTATTTCGTTAAATGTATTTATGCAAATTGCGTAGCTGCTGGGTGGAGTCAAAACTAGAAAAGCTGTTACTTTTACAGCAACCTTTTTCAACAAAAGATCAATCGATGATGAAACCGAACCTTGCACAGAAAAGATTGCTTTTGCATCTCATCCGTTCATGGTCAGTCGTGCTTGTTAAAAGTGATAACGTGAAGCGTCACTGAACCTGCATATATGCACATATCCTGATTGTCTTTACTTTCATATACAGATGCAGGGGTGCAAACTACTCACCTTCTTTGAAGGTAATTTGCCCCAATTGTTTGGTGAAGTTATCTACATTTGATCTATTATAAGTGTACTTTAAGCCGTATTATAATAATCTATCAAATTTTAAATAATTTTAAGAAACATTGAAGCCCCCCTGGAAGTGTGCTGAGGCCCCCTAGTGGGTCCCGACCCCCTGAATCTTTAAATAAAACAACAAAACCAAATGGCAAAGACGATTTGTAGTAAGTGTTAATAGCAACTAAAAGCATCTTCTTTGCACCAAGTCTAAATAGTCACTCCAAAATCAAATATACCCCTGGAACACCCAGGGGCGGAGTTTATCACCAGTCTGTGGTGGCACGGAAATCTTCGGGCGGCGTATGTTAGGTCTTGTGCTCAAGAATGGCAATTGCGTGTGGGGTGGCCAATGGTGTGGCCTAACTTCAGTCCATGATGGCCACGGCCACCCCTTATCCCCCTAGGACATTTCTCCAAAAAGTAAGATCTTTGTGCACTTGCAAACTGTAGTCTGGCCTTTATATGGTGGTTTTGGAGCAGCGGCTTCTTCCTTGCTGATCCTTTCAGGTTATGTCGTTATAGGACTCGTTTTGCTGTGGATCTAGATACTCGTCTACCTGTTTCCTCCAGCATCTTCACAAGGTCCTTTGCTGCTGTTCTGGGATTGATTTGCACTTTTCACACAAACTACGTTCATCTCTAGGAGACCGAATGCGTCTCCTTCCTGAGCGGTATGATGACTGTGTGGTCACATGATGGCGTCTCCTTCCTGAGCGGTATGATGACTGTGTGGTCACATGATGGCGTCTCCTTCCTGAGCGGTATGATGGCTGTGTGGTCACATGATGGCGTCTCCTTCCTGAGCGGTATGATGACTGTGTGGTCACATGATGCCGTCTCCTTCCTGAGCGGTATGATGACTGTGTGGTCACATGATGCCGTCTCCTTCCTGAGCGGTATGATGACTGTGTGGTCACATGATGGCGTCTCCTTCCTGAGCGGTATGATGACTGTGTGGTCACATGATGGCGTCTCCTTCCTGAGCGGTATGATGGCTGTGTGGTCACATGATGGCGTCTCCTTCCTGAGCGGTATGATGACTGTGTGGTCACATGATGGCGTCTCCTTCCTGAGCGGTATGATGACTGTGTGGTCACATGATGCCGTCTCCTTCCTGAGCGGTATGATGACTGTGTGGTCACATGATGGCGTCTCCTTCCTGAGCGGTATGATGACTGTGTGGTCACATGATGGCGTCTCCTTCCTGAGCGGTATGATGACTGTGTGGTCACATGATGGCGTCTCCTTCCTGAGCGGTATGATGACTGTGTGGTCACATGATGGTGTCTCCTTCCTGAGCGGTATGATGGCTGTGTGGTCACATGATGCCGTCTCCTTCCTGAGCGGTATGATGACTGTGTGGTCACATGATGGCGTCTCCTTCCTGAGCGGTATGATGACTGTGTGGTCACATGATGCCGTCTCCTTCCTGAGCGGTATGATGACTGTGTGGTCACATGATGCCATCTCCTTCCTGAGCGGTATGATGACTGTGTGGTCACATGATGGCGTCTCCTTCCTGAGCGGTATGATGACTGTGTGGTCACATGATGCCATCTCCTTCCTGAGCGGTATGATGACTGTGTGGTCACATGATGGCATCTCCTTCCTGAGCGGTATGATGGCTGTGTGGTCACATGATGCCGTCTCCTTCCTGAGCGGTATGATGACTGTGTGGTCACATGATGGCGTCTCCTTCCTGAGCGGTATGATGACTGTGTGGTCACATGGTGTTTATACTTGTGTACTATTGTTTGTACAGATGAACGTGGCACCTTCAGGTATTTGGAAATTGCTCCCAAATATGAACCAGACTTGTGGAGGTCCACCATTGTTTTCTGAGGTCTTGGCTGATTTCTTTTGATTTTCCCATGATGTCAAGCAAAGAGACACTGAGTTTGATTGTTGGCCTTAAAATACATCCACAGGTACACTACCGTTCAAAAGTTTGGGGTCACATTGAAATGTCCTTATTTTTGAAGGAAAAGCACTGTACTTTTCAATGAAGACAACTTTAAACTAGTCTTAACTTTGAAGAAATACACTCTATACATTGCTAATGTGGTAAATGACTATTCTAGCTGCAAATGTCTGGTTTTTGGTGCAATATGTACATAGGTGTATAGAGGCCCATTTCCAGCAACTATCACTCCAGTGTTCTAATGGTACAATGTGTTTGCTCATTGGCTCAGAAGGCTAATTGATGATTAGAAAACCCTTGTGCAATCATGTTCACACATCTGAAAACAGTTTAGGTCGTTACAGAAGCTACAAAACTGACCTTCCTTTGAGCAGATTGAGTTTCTGGAGCATCACATTTGTGGGGTCAATTAAACGCTCAAAATGGCCAGAAAAAGAGAACTTTCATCTGAAACTCGACAGTCTATTCTTGTCCTTAGAAATGAAGGCTATTCCATGCGAGACATTGCTAAGAAATTGAAGATTTCCTACAACGGTGTGTACTACTCCCTTCAGAGGACAGCACAAACAGGCTCTAACCAGAGTAGAAAAAGAAGTGGGAGGCCGCGTTGCACAACTGAGCAAGAAGATAAGTACATTAGAGTCTCTAGTTTGAGAAACAGACGCCTCACAGGTCCCCAACTGGCATCTTCATTAAATAGTACCTGCAAAACACCAGTGTCAACATGTACAGTGAAGAGGCGGCTGCGGGATTCTGGGCTTCAGGGCAGAGTGGCAAAGAAAAAGCCATATCTGAGACTGGCCAATAAAAGAAAAAGATTAAGATGGGCAAAAGAACACAGACATTGGACAGAGGAAGACTGGAAAAAAGTGTTGTGGACAGATGAATCCAAGTTTGAGGTGTTTGGATCACAAAGAAGAACGTTTGTGAGACGCAGAACAAATGAAAAGATGCTGGAAGAATGCCTGACGCCATCTGTTAAGCATGGTGGAGGTAATATAATGGTCTGGGGTTGCTTTGGTGCTGGTAAGGTGGGAGATTTGTACAGGGTAAAAGGGATTCTGAATAAGGAAGGCTATCACTCCATTTTGCAACGCCATGCCATACCCAGTGGACAGCGCTTGATTGGAGCCAATTTCATCCTACAACAGGACAATGACCCTAAACACACCTCCAAATTGTGCAAGAACCATTTAGAGCAGAAGCAGGCAGCTGGTATTCTATCGGTAATGGAGTGGCCAGCGCAGTCACCAGATCTGAACCCCATTGAGCTGTTGTGGGAGCAGCTTGACCGTATGGTACGCAAGAAGTGCCCATCCAACCAATCCAACTTGTGGGAGCTGCTTCTGGAAGCGTGGGGTGCAATTTCTCCAGATTACCTCAACAAATTAACAGCTAGAATGCCAAAGGTCTGCAATGCTGTAATTGCTGCAAATGGAGGATTCTTTGACGAAAGCAAAGTTTGATGTAAAAAAAATCTTATTTCAAATACAAATCATTATTTCTAACCTTGTCAATGTCTTGACTCTATTTTCTATTCATTTCACAACGTATGGTGGTGAATAAGTGTGACTTTTCAGGAAAACACAAAATTGTTTGGGTGACCCCAAACTTTTGAACGGTAGTGTACACCTCCAATTCAGTTCACCTCCTATCAGAAGCTAATTGGCTAATTAAAGGCTTGACATCATATTATGGAGTTCTCCAAGCTGCATAAAGGCACAGTTAACTTAGTGTATGTAAACTTCTGACCCACTGGAATTGTTTTATAGTCAATTAAAAGTGAAACAATCGGTCTGTAAACAATCGTTGGAAAAATTACTCTTGTCATGCACAAAGTAGATGTTTTAATGACTTCAACTTAAGTCTATGTAAACTTCTGACATCAACTGTAAATATAAGGTTACTTAATGCACATTTATATGTATTTACACAAATATTTTGTGTTATCTTAAACCCACATTAACGAGATCTCATTTGTGATCTCATGCTTCAGAAACAGCAATTAAGTTATTTGTGCAGGAGTACAAATGAAAACATGCAATATCAAAACGGGACTTTTATTATGAAAACACACAAGATCAAAACGGGACTTTTATTATGAAAACATGCAATATCAAAACGGGACTTTTATTATGAAAACATGCAATATCAAAACGGGACTTTTATTATGGAAACACGCGATATCAAAACGGGACTTTTATTATGAAAACACGCGATATCAAAACGGGACTTTTATTATGAAAACACGACCGCCAGATGAATCCAGTTCAACACACTTGAGTCAATTGTCCATGACAAGCGTTCATTGATAAACATCCAATCGCACTTTTTGTCCATAAAAGTGATAAATGTGAGAAATATTGATATATTCTCCATTGTTTACATGAGATCTCACCTTCATCATCATCATCTTCATCAAACTGCAATCTGAGCAGCATTCATGTTGTAAAACTGTATATGATCTTATATATTAGAGTCTCATAAACAAAACCAGCCGTCTCCAAAGTCTATTTATAAAAATGTGGCGTAGTTTTATTCATAATAGTCGAGCAGTGCGGTCAGATTTAGTGTCTTTTTGAGAGGCGGAGCCTTAATTTTACTCTGAACACTTCCAGAAATTTTCCAGAGATTAAAGCTGCAGGAACCTCATTTATTATCCATCATCTTCACATTAGAAACGTCACTTCTTTAGACGTGTGGCTTTGGGGACATTGTATTTCTGGCACTTTTATTATTGTTTATTTACATTATAAAAACATGTTCAGCACAAAATATTTCCATGACTATAAACTTCAGCTTCTCTAACTTTAAAAAATAACAACAAATATTAATGGTGAAACTTGTGAAATAAAGCCCAAAGTGTCTCTTTCAAAAGATACCACAACTGTGTCCAAACTCCAAAGTGTCCCACAAATACAAATAGTGTGCTCCATTTCAGTTCAGGACATTTTCATGGTTTGTGCTCAAAAAGGGGGCGTGTATCAACAGGTTAAAGTTCAAATAATAAGGAAGCACAAACTCCGAAACTGGCATTTGTCTGTTCGGTCAGAGTTGCTTATATGAGTCGCGAGAGAGTTTCAAACTTGTCCCGGCTGATACACTGTCCCACGCGGAGACGCTCATCACTGGTGCACGCGCGCTGCAGCTAGATTATAACGTGATTGCTCGGGACATCGTGAACTGTAATAAGTGTCACGTGTGGCGAGTCTTCGCCCATTTATACAATGCAAACAAAAATGAGTTTAATTGGTCTTTTTTGGTTTGTTTTCCAATATGAACATCTAAAACTCCTCATTGTACATTTAATTTAGCCGCTATACTGCAGAAGAAAAAACAGTTATCGGAGAATGTTGAATATAATATTTAATTTATTAACATTTTTAAATATTTTAAAATATCGAAAAATCCTTAAAAAAGATGCGTTCACCTGAGAAGCAGCATGTAAGATATTCAGACGTGCTTTTAGAGCATTTATGTTGAATATGAGTATATTTTTTATTAATTTTATTAATAATAAAAATCCAAGTATTTTTCCCGCTTTAATTCAGTGAATGTCATTTTTAGGTATTTTTAAAAGATGATTTTGTCCTCTTTATAGTTAGTATGCACGTTTAATACACCCTTTTAAGTCGGGACACAAGCTGAATTAAGAGCTAATGTTAATCGCTGCAATAATCGCCGAATAGTCCAATAATCATTCTAATAATCGTTAGATTAGCCAATTATACAAATAATCGTTAGTTGCAGCCGTACTCGTAATTCTTCCTGACTTCTATTTCCGATCGCAAATGCTGCAACAGTAAACAGGTTTTTGTATGTGGAACATCTTTTCCTGTGTATGTTTTATAGCATTTAAATATTCATGTAAGCTGCTGATGCACATGTTAAGACGTCTATTTATGGTTTGACATTAGTCTGTCAGTGATGTATTGTTACCGAAACGCCCCCCGTGTGTGTTTCCACTGTCACCAGACACATTTGCATGTTTTGCAAGCGGTTTGTTGCAGTAAGATGAAAGCCTGAGCTGTCTGCATGATGTTCTTCAGAGAGACAGACGGAGAGAAGTGCCTGTCAGTCTCGTTCAGACCACCGCACGGATGCTCCTTCTTCAGGGAAAACTAAAAGAGGATTATTTATTTTAGAGGGAAGCATCTCATTTTGCTTGTTTTACCTTATCTGTGCAGTTAAAGTACAGTACTTTACAAAAGTTTTAGGCGCGTAAGATGTTTCACAGAAGTATTTGTCTTCAGTTTGGTTATTAATATCTTCAGCTTTAGTGTGTCAGTAGCAGTGGCGGGACGTGCATTTACAGCGTTCAGTGTGATTCATGCCATTAACAAATCACAGTTTCATACTGTGGCATCATAATACCAGTTGACATTTTAAAAACACATTCACGCATGAAAGACAGAACTTGAAATGACACTTAATGCTCAAGCAAACCTAATTTTAACTGCACCCGGTCAGGGTACACGGTCATGCTGCGTTCTGTTCAAGTTGGATGTGGGATATTCTGACTTGATATCTTGATAAACATAAATACATTCCATTCCTGAATATTCGGAACTGCAACGCTCCCGTTAGCTTAGCAGGGGTTTGACTCTCAATAGAGATGTCTCCTAGCAACCCAACTGATAAACAATGCTGCAGCGCTATGTTTCCTAGCAACCCAACTGATAAACAATGCTGCAGTGCTGTCTCCTAGCAACCCAACTGATAATCAATGCTGCAGCACTATGTCTCCTAGCAACCCAACTGATAAACAATGCTGCAGCGCTGTTTCCTAGCAACCCAACTGATAAACAATGCTGCAGCGCTATGTTTCCTAGCAACCCAACTGATAAACAATGCTGCAGCGCTATGTTTCCTAGCAACCCAACTGATAAACAATGCTGCAGCGCTATGTTTCCTAGCAACCCAACTGATAAACAATGCTGCAGCGTCTCCTAGCAACCCAACTGATAAACAATGCTGCAGTGCTGTCTCCTAGCAACCCAACTGATAAACAATTCTGCAGCGCTATGTTTCCTAGCAACCCAACTGATAAACAATGCTGCAGTGCTGTCTCCTAGCAACCCAACTGATAAACAATGCTGCAGCGCTATGTCTCCTAGCAACCCAACTGATAAACAATGCTGCAGCGCTATGTCTCCTAGCAACCATACTGATAAACAATGCTGCAGCACTATGTCTCCTAGCAACCCAACTGATAAACAATGCTGCAGCACTATGTCTCCTAGCAACCCTACTGATAAACAATGCTGCAGCACTATGTCTCCTAGCAACCCTACTGATAAACAATGCTGCAGCGCTATGTTTCCTAGCAACCCTACTGATAAACAATGCTGCAGCGCTATGTCTCCTAGCAACCCAACTGATAAACAATGCTGCAGCGCTATGTCTCCTAGCAACCCTACTGATAAACAGTGCTGCAGCACTATGTCTCCTAGCAACCCAACTGATAAACAATGCTGCAGCGCTGTTTCCTAGCAACCCAACTGATAAACAATGCTGCAGCGCTATGTCTCCTAGCAACCATACTGATAAACAATGCTGCAGCACTATGTCTCCTAGCAACCCAACTGATAAACAATGCTGCAGCACTATGTCTCCTAGCAACCCTACTGATAAACAATGCTGCAGCACTATGTCTCCTAGCAACCCTACTGATAAACAATGCTGCAGCGCTATGTTTCCTAGCAACCCTACTGATAAACAATGCTGCAGCGCTATGTCTCCTAGCAACCCAACTGATAAACAATGCTGCAGCGCTATGTCTCCTAGCAACCCTACTGATAAACAGTGCTGCAGCACTATGTCTCCTAGCAACCCTACTGATAAACAATGCTGCAGCGCTATGTTTCCTAGCAACCCTACTGATAAACAATGCTGCAGCGCTATGTGTCCTAGCAACCCAACTGATAAACAATGCTGCAGCGCTATGTTTCCTAGCAACCCAACTGATAAACAATGCTGCAGCGCTATGTTTCCTAGCAACCCAATTGATAAACAATGCTGCAGCCCTATGTCTCCTAGCAACCATACTGATAAACAATGCTGCAGTGCTGTTTCCTAGCAACCCTACTGATAAACAATGCTGCAGCGCTATGTTTCCTAGCAACCATACTGATAAACAATGCTGCAGCGCTATGTTTCTTAGCAACCCAACTGATAAACAATGCTGCAGCGCTATGTCTCCTAGCAACCCAACTGATAAACAATGCTGCAGCGCTATGTTTCCTAGCAACCATACTGATAAACAATGCTGCAGCACTATGTTTCTTAGCAACCCAACTGATAAACAATGCTGCAGCGCTATGTCTCCTAGCAACCCTACTGATAAACAATGCTGCAGCACTATGTCTCCTAGCAACCCTACTGATAAACAATGCTGCAGCGCTATGTTTCCTAGCAACCCTACTGATAAACAATGCTGCAGCGCTATGTCTCCTAGCAACCCAACTGATAAACAATGCTGCAGCGCTATGTCTCCTAGCAACCCTACTGATAAACAGTGCTGCAGCACTATGTCTCCTAGCAACCCTACTGATAAACAATGCTGCAGCACTATGTTTCCTAGCAACCCAACTGATAAACAATGCTGCAGCGCTGTTTCCTAGCAACCCAACTGATAAACAATGCTGCAGCACTATGTCTCATAGCAACCCTACTGATAAACAATGCTGCAGCGCTATGTTTCCTAGCAACCCAACTGATAAACAATGCTGCAGCGCTGTTTCCTAGCAACCCAACTGATAAACAATGCTGCAGCGCTGTTTCCTAGCAACCAACTGATAAACAATGCTGCAGCACTATGTCTCCTAGCAACCATACTGATAAACAATGCTGCAGCGCTATGTCTCCTAGGAACCCAACTGATAAACAATGCTGCAGCACTATGTCTCCTAGCAACCCAACTGATAAACAATGCTGCAGCGCTATGTCTCCTAGCAACCCAACTGATAAACAATGCTGCAGCACTAGCATTTGTGCTTCAAGTGTACGATTATCAAAAGAGATTATAATGTTTTATACAGCTGTTTCTGCAGGCGTTTGTGAAACAAGCTTTAATATCATGGAACGTGGAGATGAACTCATTTATCGATATTAATTAATAAAGTGAATGTTTTTCACTTTGTATCTCCCTGAGTGTGGACATGTTTGTGTGACATCATGCCCCTGCATCTCGGCGAGAGTTGAGAATGTATTTTAGTACGATGTCTCTTACTCTCCCTGCCCCATAGACATTCATTTGAACCATAATAATTGCTTAGAAAATAAGTTGAGATCATTTTCTGTGGATATGTGAACATTATGCTAGAAATGCTGTAGATAGAGAGTTTAACTTGTGTTTAGCTTAGCATATTCCTCTCAGAGAGTGTGCGAAATTGACAGTTGTAGAGAGCGCGAGAGACAGTGCATGAGGGAGAGTCAGTATACCTTCTAGATGTTCAGCTTGTCGGGGAATAAAGTGGTTGCAGCAGTGAATTCATGCCTGTCAGCACGAGATGAGAGCGCGTGCGACAGTTTTCCCTCAGACGAAACTTCCTCCTGTTCACAAGCGGTGGACGTACCTGAGGTCGCTGACATGCGAGGAGTCTGGTGAAATCTCTCCTGTGTCTCTGGGCGAGTGTTCTCCCAGCGGTGCTCTTTTAAAGATGTCTGATGCATGTCTGTGGATGTCAACTCACCTCCGTTGTACCCGCTAGAGTCCCCGTGTTGACATCTAACAGGGGGAAACACCGCTGAGTTCAGGTTTTGTTGCTTTTCCAGCTGCGTTTGGTCCTGTACATGCATGAATGTTGTTCTCACTCAGCTTCAGCTTTCAGTGTTTCCTATCTAGAATACAGTGTTAGGCAAGAAAGACATTAGCTGCTGAATGGCCACGCTACAGATAAATGTGATTGTCACTTTATGCTTGTCAAACACACAGAGTTATTTATGGGAGAGACAACCACATTCTACTAACAAATTCACATCCAAATAATTAGGGTGTTTTGGATGGTTGCTATGTGGTTGCTAGGGTGCTCTGAGTTGGTTGCGCTGGGACTGTAATGTTTTTATTAGGCTGTTGCTAGATGTTTGCTGTGGTGTTCTGAGTGTGTTGCTAGGGCATTATGATGTTGTTGTTTGGCTGTTGCTAGATGTTTGCTAGCTGTCATGGGTGGTTGCTAGGGTGCGCTAAATGGGTTGCTAGGACATTGTAATTTAGTTGTTTGGCTGTTGCTAGACGTTTTCTAGGTGGCATGGCTGGTTTTTAAGGTGCTCTATATGGGTTGTTAGGCCATTGGAATTATGTTGTTAGATTGTTGCTAGATGTTTGATGGGTTGTTCTGAGTGGGTTGCTAGGACATTGTAATGTAGTTGTTTGGCTGTTGCTAGATGTTTGCTGGCTGTCATGGGTGGTTGCTAGTGTGCTCTAAATGGGTTGCTAGGACATTGTAATGTAGTTGTTTGGCTGTTGCTAGATGTTTGTTGGCTGTGATGGGTGGTTGCTAGTGTGCTCTAAATGGGTTGCTAGGGCATTGTAAAGTTGTTAGGCTGTTGCTAGACATTTACAATGGTGGCCTGGGTGGTTGCTATGTGGTTGCTAAGGTGTTTTGTTTAGTTGCTAGGGCATTGCAATTTATTTGTTTGGCTGTTGCTAGATCTTTGCTCGGTGGCATGAGTGGTTGTTAGCGTGCTCTAAATGGGTTGCTAGGGCATTATGATGTTGTTGTTTGGCTGTTGCTACACGTTTGCTGGGTGGCATGGGTGGTTGCTAGGGTGCTCTAAATGGGTTGCTTTCTAATTTTGTTAGGCTGTTGCTAGATGTTTTCTGGGGTGTGTTGGGTGGTTGTTAGACTCTTTTAATGTGGCTTTTATGTTGTTGCTGGATGTTTGGTGGGGTGGTCTGGGTGGTTGCTATATGGTTGATAAGGTGTTTTGGGTGGTTGCTAGGGCATTGCTGTGTGGTTGCTAGGAAGTTCTGAGTGGGTTGCTAAGGCATTTTAATGTAGTTGTTAGGCTGTTGCTATATGTTTTCTGGGGTGTTCTGAGTGGTTGCTAGGGTGTTATGAGTGGGTTACTAGGGAGTTGTTAGGATGTTGCTAGATGCTTTCTGGGGTGTGTTGGATGGTTGTTAGACTCTTTTAATGTGGCAGTTATGTTGGGGTGTTCTAGGTGGTTGCTAAATTATGTGGTTGCTACAGTTTTTTGGCTGGTTGCTAGGTGGTTTCTAGGGTGTTGTAATGCTAGGTGGTTACCTACTGGCCCAAGTTATAAGGGTATATACTCTTCATATCTCAAAATATCTGCACATTCCTTCCAATTGTAAGTGATGCTGTTGAGTTTATTGGTAGTGTTGTGCTCAGTGAAATATCCCATCCAGCCTCAGGTGGGCCACTTTTGTACGATGGTGTTGTGGGTTTACCTCCAAAGTAGCCACACTGCAGATGTGCGATTAGTACCTTTTTAGTGTCAAACCATGTCTCGGATATGTCAATTTCATCAGTTATTTAGCTTGTCAGCATGCATCTACATGTAGATGGATGATGCACTCAGGGGCATAGCACCAAATGTTGGGCACCAGGAACAGAATGATTTTAGGGCCCCTAAATAATTTAAGTTTGTGGTGGAGGTTATATGGTTTTAGATGGACAATTAACCATGCTATGTTATTTATAAGTCATTTACACATTCTTGCGTTGGCAAACTCACCATAAGATCTCTGAAATGAGAGGGGCGCCAGATTGTTCAATCTATCCTGAGGCTTTTCTGCTCTCAGGTAGTTTTAGCAAATCACCCTGTTACTCAGGTCCAACGCCCCTGGATGCACTACAGTAAACTAAACTTTCATCATGCAAAGACATTTACAACTATCACACGACAGAATGCACTGGCATCTCATGCTGATGTGACGCTAATGTACTTCAGACTCTGAGCATAATTAGCGTGCACTTCAGCTGTACATTTATGAACATTATGGTCTGTGCTCTGATTCTAAAGCGTAATTCTGTAGACTCACTCGACCGCTCCTTTAATGTGAGTGATATTAATAATGAATGGCCAGCACGGCTCCGAAAATGTTGCATTCTCTGCAGAAGGTGCATTGGATGCGTGGGTACAGGAGTGTTTGTGCTATTCCGAGGGGGGTTGCTTTGATCAGAATTAAGAGTGATTACTCTTCGCCTGAAATAGCTCCGAGAGCCTCAGGAGAGAATCTCCCCCCACACGCGCTCTCTTTATTAGTGGGTCGCTGGAACGTCACCTTTCCCGTGAAGTAACGAAAAGAGATGGAGCCACGGGCGTTCTCGGAGACACAGATGGTGTGCGGCTGTAACACACGATTACGCAGTGGTGAGGGCACACTTCACATTTTCTTTTCTCCAATTGAGTGGACTGTGTTGTTGTAGGGTTGACATCTTATGTGTCTCAAATTGTCGTGTGAAGGTTAAGTAACGTATCGCTCTCCTGTCTGGACGCAGCGGGACACATATCCTTACATGCACTGGCCAACAAGCAAGAAGCCATTCTGTATCTGAGAAACAAACAAACATACAAACAAACAAACAGAAAATTATTTAGATCTGAATGATCTTTCATGCAGCGCCCCCATGAAAGCGTCTTGATTATAGTGACTCAAAAATGTGTGTTTTTCACACGTTTTACCTTGAAAATTGCGTTTTAAATATATATTTGAATTAATGGTTAAGATGTGTACACTCGTGTATTCAAGACGCATGAAAAGTGTTTTAATACCTTTTACTTTATATTTAAGTAGTTTATTTAATTTTATTTTAATTTT
>JAVLUX010000022.1:1135000-1162500 GCA_032164185.1 Moxostoma hubbsi
GCGTCACATTTCTGCCTTTAAACCCTCCAAAAATGGCCCCCATTGACTTCCATTGGAAGCGTCTCAGAAAAGAAGAAACCTGTGCTTCAAGCAAGTGTGGTTTAGCCGGGATATAAATCCCTAATCTCAGTGACGGAGTGATGTATATATTATACCACTGCTCATAAAATCCCAAACATAGTTTAATTTTAGATTTCTAGCACACCAAGACCAGGTAACCTTTACCGTGAAGCCCCTTGTGATGTCATTAGGCAGTTTTCCTGCGGCCATTTGCGAGCGAGTTAATTTCTCTATGGATCGATGGGTTTATATGATTAAATTACAGCTGTCATGTCTGATCTGGGATCGTCAAAGCTGTTTTGAAGGTTAGCGGGCTAGCGCCGTACTCCGCCCAGCGTCCTTGTGCAAAGAGATCTCATTGAAAAACATGCCAATGCACTGGTGGCATCCGCTAACAAAAGCCCCTCAGAGGCCTCTTCATCTTCACGCCTCGTGCTGCTCTGTGCTTGCTAAGTGCCATGCGGAGATGCTGATGATGAGTCCGTTTGTGTTCAAATGTTGTTGTTGCCCATTTTTTGGCATTTTAAAGGAGAGTTCACTTGATACATCACTGAAGTGTGCTTTTAATGAAACGCTCTTCTGTTCATCTCGGGCACGCTTATGATGTTCAATATCCATGAGATCTTTGATGAGCCGCTCTGATGTTGGTTTTGCAGTTGGCGAGTGATATTATATGAGTATGCCAATGTACACTACCAGTCACACGTTTGGTCTGTATAACACACGTTGTGTATGTTAACATGAGTTAATGCATTATGTTAATAAACATTAACAAAGATTAATAAATGCTATAAAAAATATATAGTTAATTATTAGTTTGTGATACTAGAACAAACACAATCTTATTGTGCTGTTACCAACAACAAGCTGTGTAATATTAATATTGATAATATAAAAGTTATAAATATGTCTATACATTTGGATCAGATGAGCCACGTGTACTGTAGTTGTGTAAAATAATACAATCACACACACACGCACGCGCGCGCGCACACACACACACACAAACTCACACACAAACTCAGACACGCGTACACACACACACGCACGCACGCACACACACACACGCTCACGCACTCGCTCACACACACACACTCACACACGCTCACGCACACACACACACACTCACGCACGCACGCACGCACACACACACTCACTCTCACACGCACGCACGCACGCACACACACTCACACACACACTCACGCACGCTCGCACACACACACGCACACACTCTCACACGCACGCTCGCACGCACACTCACACACACACACACACTCACACACACACACACACACACACACACACGCACACACACTCACACACGCACGCACACACACACACACACACACTCACACACGCACGCACACACACACGCACACACTCTCACACGCACGCTCGCACGCACACTCACACACACACACACACTCACACACACACACACACACGCACACACACTCACACACGCATGCACACACTCACACTCACACACTCACACACACACACACTGTCACACACAAACACACACTCACACACTCACACACACACACTGTCACACACAAACACACACTCACACACACACACACACTCACACACACACACACACACGCACACACACTCACACACGCATGCACACACTCACACTCACACACTCACACACACACACACACACACACACACACACACTCACACACACACACTCACACTCATGCACGCACGCACGCACGCACGCATGCACACACTCACACTCACACACTCACACACACACACACACACACACACACTCACATGCATTCTGATTGGCTAATGATTGTGTTGTGTCATGCAGCGTAATCTGGCATACAGGGCATTTTCCGGGTGGGCTGACACACTTTCGGGCCGATCAGGGGCGTAATGGCCATCAGGTGAACCGTGCGGGCCGGTGGTTTGGCCGCGAAATGTGCCGAATTTTCCGCGGTAAGCAACAATTAGCCGCCGTGTTTGGGGGCGGGGGCGGGGGGGGGCGCAGTTAGGAACTGTTTTCTCCCGGCTCATCTCATTGATATTCACTCGAGCATCATAATCACACACAAAATAGCGACATTTCTTTTTCTACAATATCTGATTGTCCCTAGTCTGAAATTAGCATGCTAGCGCTCATCTCTGCATGTGATTTGAGCAGTGGATGTTAAACATTACGACTGAAGTCAAGTGCTAGCATTCAGCGACTGGGCTTGAGATGCATGTGGCAATTTACCATCCTCTCACATCCGTGTCCGGCATTTTTAAACCCCCTCACGGGAAGCGTGAAAACAACTCTAATCGGAGTGTCCGTAAAGTGTTTGACTCATCTTTAACCTTCATTCCGTACACATTATTTCCTGTGTCCCACGTTGCAGTGTGTTACGCTAATTCCCAGCGTGCATGAGTAATTGTTGCCGAACACCCAAATGATCGTCCATGTCAAGACTATAGACTCTTGAGGCGTCCCAGCAGTCGACATCCACATAATGAATCATTCCGAGGAGCGTGCTGGGAATTGTTAGCAGCCGTTTCGCTTGTGTCAGCGCTGATTAAACACAATTAAAGCCTCTATTAAGAAGGTGGAAGTATCCTAAAGGTACAGCGACCTCCATTCTTCAGTGTCGTGTTTAGATCACGCCGCTTATGAACGTTTATGTCTTTTTTTCCCCCCAGTTATAATATATAAAATCATCCTTAACACAAGAAGAACGGTTTGAGACGCAGAGTGACACGTTTAGTCTTGTTTTGTGAATGCTTTCTCATGGTTATGCTTAAAGAAAAACAGGATTTCTGGAATGGCAGGAGATGCGTCTATATGAAGATTAAGACTCGGAGCAAGAGGGGAATGATCTCTATTCTAAATAAATGACGTGTGAATCCATATCCCGTCTGTCATCCTGGACGGGATGAAAAGGCTTTTGAAAGATTACTAGGCAAATGTTCTCGTGCTTTTATATGTGTGCTGTAGTGGAAGTCTTTCAGGGTCACATTCGCCACAGTTAGCGGTTCTTTCACGCTGACAGGTGCCTATAGATCCCGTTGACTTTCATTTAAAGCGGGATGGATTGTAATCAATCATGCCGGACCAGAGCAGGAAGTTTGATACAATGACTCACACCTCGCCAAAGTTAAATAAGCCTCATGATCCGTCTCTCAACAGTTTTCTCTGGAATTGCGTTCGCTTGGGCTCAGACACGGAATCACACCGGCCTTCCAAGACGAGTCTGTATCATTGGAAGACTATATTCTGTCTTTAGATATAATATACATTTAAATATGTCCTTTTGTGTCATTGGAATAATCCATTTCACTGTTCTATATCGTTTGTCTGTAACCGCATATGCAGATATGGCCTCGTCGGCATTCTGAGTGAGTTTGAGTCACATATGGATATTACGTTCGTCTCGTTTAATGATATGATGCGTTCAGTTAGAGGCTTGTCAGAGTAGTATGAGGTCTTAGATTGATCGGCAGTATCATCTGTAACAGCATTTCAAACACCGTTATGGCCAGTTGTGCAGTCCACCGGGAACGCCCACCAGCGACACAGTTCGCAAAGTCTAGCGGCATGCCATCTGCGGCGTGAATGGGGCTATAGCATCTTAAAATTGAGGGGACATTCTGGCCATATCTGATTATTGTGGGGGACTTGTCCCCCTCAAAGCATATTGTGGTTCCGACCCTGTTTCAAAGCAAGACAGCAAACGTAAAATGGTAAATGGTAAATATTCTGCACTTATATAACGCCTTTTTTAACCTTAGCGGTATTCAAAGCGCTTTACACTGTGTCTCAATCACCCAATCACACACTCACACACATTCACATTCATACACCAATGGTGGCAGAGCTGCCATGGAAGGCACTAGACTGCCATTGGGAGCAACTTGGGGTTCAGTGTCTTGCCCAAGGACACTTCGGCATGTGGAGTCGTGTGGGCCGGGAATCAAACCATCAACCCTGCAATTGGCACCCGACCCACTCTACCACCTGAGCCACAGCTGCCCCTCAGCTGGGCGTAGTAAACCAGCTGGGCTTTCCTGGCTTGTTGCTAGGATGCTTTGTCTTGTTGTTAGGTTGTTCTGGCTGGTTTCTAGGGTATTTTCACCTGTTGCTTGGTTGTTCTGGCTAGTTCCTAGTTATTGTAAGAGTGTTCTGGCTGGATGCTAGGCTTTTCTGGCTTGTTGCTAGGGTATTTTGGCATGTTGCTAGGATGTTCTGGCTTGTTGCTAGGGTATTTTGGCCTGTTGCTAGGGTATTTTGGCCTGTTGCCAGGATGTTCTGGCTGGTTTCTAGGCTTTTCTGGCTTGTTGCTAGGGTGTTCTATCTAATTGCTAGGTTGTTCTGGCTGGTTTCTAGGCATTGTTTAGAGTGTTCTTGCTGGTTCTAGGCTTTTCTGGCTTTTTACTAGGGTATTTTGGCCTGTTGCTAGGTTGTTCTTGCTGGTTGCTTGAGTGTTCTGTCTTGTTGCTAGGTTGTTCTGGCTGGTTTCTAGGCATTGTAAGAGTGTTCTGGGTGGTTGCTAGGCTTTTCTGGCTTGTTGATAGGGTGTTATGTTTTGTTGCTAAGTTGTTCTGGCTGTTTTTTATGCATTGTTAGAGTGTTCTGGCTGGTTGCTAGGCTTTTCTGTTTTGTTGCTAGGGTGTTCTGTCTTGTTGCTAGGATGTTCTGTCTTGTTGCTAGGTTATTTTTGCTGGTTTTTAGGGATTGTTATAGTGTTCTTGCTGGTTGCTAGGCTTTTCTGGCATGTTGCAAGGGTATTTTGGCCTGTTACTAGGTTGTTCTTGCTGGTTGCTAAGATTTTCTGGCTTGTTGCTTGAGTGTTCTATCTTGTTGCTTGGTCTGGTTTGGCTGTTTTCTAGGCATTGTTAGAGTATTCTTGATGGCTCCTATGTTTTTCTGTCTTGTTGATAGGGTATTCTGGCTGGTTGCTAGGCTTTTCTAGCTTTTCTGGCTTGTTGTTAGGGTGCTCTGTCTTGTTGCTAGGTTGATCTGGCTGGTTGCTAGTTATTATAAGAGTGTTCTGGCTGGATGCTAGGCTTTTCTGGCTTGTTGCTAGGGTGTTCTATCTTATTGCTAGGTTGTTCTGGCTAGTTTCTAGGCATTGTTTAGAGTATTCTTTCTGGTTACTAGGGTGTTTTGGGTCCTTGCCAAGGCATTTCTGGTTGGTTTCTAGGGTGTTGCGGGTCCTTGCCAGGGCATTTCTGGTTGGTTTCTAGGGTGTTGTGGGTCCTTGCCAAGGCATTTCTGGTTGGTTTCTAGGGTGTTGCGGGTCCTTGCCAAGGCATTTCTGGTGGGTTTCTAGGGTGTT
Source organism: Moxostoma hubbsi (assembly GCA_032164185.1). Taxonomy (NCBI): domain Eukaryota; kingdom Metazoa; phylum Chordata; class Actinopteri; order Cypriniformes; family Catostomidae; genus Moxostoma; species Moxostoma hubbsi. The sequence continues at coordinate 1,140,370 of JAVLUX010000022.1, forward strand.
ACGGGTCCTTGCCAAGGCATTTCTGGTTGGTTTCTAGGGTGTTGCGGGTCCTTGCCAAGGCATTTCTGGTTGGTTTCTAGGGTGTTGCGGGTCCTTGCCAAGGCATTTCTGGTTGGTTTCTAGGGTTTCTAGGGTGTTGTGGGTCCTTGCCAAGGCATTTCTGGTGGGTTTCTAGGGTGTTGCGGGTCCTTGCCAAGGCATTTCTGTTGGTTTCTAGGGTGTTGTGGGTCCTTGCCAAGGCATTTCTGGTTGGTTTCTAGGGTTTCTAGGGTGTTGTGGGTCCTTGCCAAGGCATTTCTGGTGGGTTTCTAGGGTGTTGCGGGTCCTTGCCAAGGCATTTCTGGTGGGTTTCTAGGGTGTTGCGGGTCCTTGCCAGGGCATTTCTGGTGGGTTTCTAGGGTGTTGTGGGTCCTTGCCAAGGCATTTCTGGTGGGTTTCTAGGGTGTTGCGGGTCCTTGCCAAGGCATTTCTGGTTGGTTTCTAGGGTGTTGTGGGTCCTTGCCAAGGCATTTCTGGTTGGTTTCTAGGGTGTTACGGGTCCTTGCCAAGGCATTTCTGGTTGGTTTCTAGGGTGTTGTGGGTCCTTGCCAAGGCATTTCTGGTTGGTTTCTAGGGTGTTGCGGGTCCTTGCCAGGGCATTTCTGGTTGGTTTCTAGGGTGTTGTGGGTCCTTGCCAAGGCATTTCTGGTTGGTTTTTAGGGTGTTACGGGTCCTTGCCAAGGCGTTTCTAGGGTGTTGCGGGTCCTTGCCAAGGCATTTCTGGTTGGTTTCTAGGGTGTTGTGGGTCCTTGCCAAGGCATTTCTGGTTGGTTTTTAGGGTGTTACGGGTCCTTGCCAGGGCATTTCTGGTTGGTTTCTAGGGTGTTGTGGGTCCTTGCCAAGGCATTTCTGGTTGGTTTTTAGGGTGTTACGGGTCCTTGCCAAGGCATTTCTGGTGGGTTTCTAGGGTGTTGTGGGTCCTTGCCAAGGCATTTCTGGTTGGTTTCTAGGGTGTTGTGGGTCCTTGCCAAGGCATTTCTGGTTGGTTTCTAGGGTGTTACGGGTCCTTGCCAAGGCATTTCTGGTTGGTTTCTAGGGTGTTGCGGGTCCTTGCCAGGGCATTTCTGGGTGGTTGCTAGGGTGTTCTGGATGGTTGCTAGGTGGTTGTGTACTGGCTCGAGTCCCTCCTTCAATGGAAGTCTATGGAATTTTTCAACTGTTTTATCATGTACTGATTATTGCTTATTAAACGCTACTGGATGAGATAAACTGAGGTTAAATACCTAGTGTTAGAGGGGCGTTCAAATTACTATGATAACAACAATAGTAAAAGTGTGACGCTTGACTTAAATACACCTCTAATAATATAATGCATGCTATAATTCCATACATACTGTATGTGAGGTTTTGGCTCTATAAATGCTTTATGAGTGCAGAGGAATTATGCTCTAAATGTTCAACATGTTTCATTGTTTGTTAGAAATATAGAAAACATAATATTCTCTAGAGGACACATTGACCCTGCAGTAATATGTTAAACATTAGAGATATTCTCAAGTGCAAATAGCTGTACATCGGCCAATTTAGAGTATAATTAATTCAGAACAGCTTTACGCTTGCAGTAAAAGATAACTGGAACTATAAACAATAATTGGCTGCTTGTTCAAGAAAACACATTCGGAAAACTGTTCAAAAGCGAGCAGGCAAGTGACAGCTCATAAACAAAGATTCAGACTAGGAAGGCTCAAGCTGTAGTTTCTTGAAGATTTGTTGTTCCCATCAGTACATTAAAGACATTTTCCAGACGGGATGATCATAAAGTAAATGTTACGGTGTGGAATGCATGTATGTTTGGAAGCGAGACATAAAACGCAAAATTGTTTGGCCATTTCTCACATTTCACATCTTCAAGTCCTCTTGCGAAACCAAATAATCTGATACACAGAAGTGATTGAAATCATCTTTTTCCATAAGTGACACAATATGAAGTGTGTCGATACACTCTCAAACCGTGATCAGGTCACGAGAGCGTGAAATTGAGCACTCGACGACAGGAGGAAAGAGACGGAGAGGGGCAGAAAAAAGGCAAATGAACATACGTTGATGTGGTTTGTACTGTAACGTGTTCAGGCCGCAGAAACATAATGCATGATTCGTGATTGTGCTACAGGCGAGACCTTGACCTACAGCGAGAAAAGTAATTTCAATATAAATGGGATGGCACAGATTTGAACCGCTTTATAAAAATGAATGTCTCATGGTGTCTCAGATGCATGTGGGTCAACGATGATTGTTGGACGCTTTTTGCAATCAGACAACCTGGTCTCATGGGATCACGTTGCTATACCTGCATTTTTGACCCAAATTATTTTCATGTGTCTCGTTGTACGTAGCGCATCAGTTTCCTGGTGAGGTGAACCCTCGAGGCCGCTACAACAACAACAACAACGACTTTTAATCCCTTTCACACAAGTCACGAGTAAAACGGCAGATTATCAGTGCATAAACACTTACTTTTTCTCACAATGCTATCTTATGACATCTAAACACTTTGACTCATTTTAACATAATAATCACAAGCTTGTATGAGTGATTCAATTGTGCGGCAGCTCGACTGATAGAGCAGGAGCGGGTACGAGTCCTGAAGAGCACGCCAGTCTACACGTGAACCCGAAGTGTCATAGTAGCACCATAAAATGATCTTAATCGTGTTTTGACTCTATTGGTTAGGTTTAGGTTTAATGTTTAGGGTAGGGATGGAAAACTCAATAGAGCATTAACCTTACAAACCTTGACTGTTTGGAAAACGAATAACTCGCTTTTAGCGCCACCAAGTGGACGTTTCACCTCAGGACTGCCGCGATGCGCGCAAGGAAACACGTAATATCATACAATGCAAAAATGTCACCAGGGATGGACTGGGAAGAGATATCGGCCAGAAACTGGGCCAAAAGTTGTTGGGGTGGGGGACGTCGTTGTCCTTTTCTGTGTTGCCATCTTCGGCATATCGCGGAGCCAGTCCGCCCCTGATCGGCCCCAAAGTGTGTCGGCCCACCAGGACAATGCCCGGTATGCCAGATTACCCGTCCAGCCCGGACAGTCACAACACATCAGGCTGAAAATTGCATATTGTTTCTTACGTGAGATAGAAATCAACAAAATTGTCAAAATTATTATTTTTACATTTTCAGTTCCTTTCTAAAAAATAAATAAAATAATTCCTTTCTTAATGGAATATTCAGGCATTTATGGCTTAATGTTTATTTTTGACTCGTCCCTCCTTTATATATATATATATATAAGCAGTGTTGGGGAGTAACGGAATACATGTAACGGGATTACATATTTAAAATACTAAATATAAGTAACTGTATTCCACTACAGTTACAATTGAAATGGTTGGTAATTAGAATGCAGTTACATTCAGAAAGTAGTTTGATTACTCAAGGGATTACTTTGCATTTTATTGTCATTTGTTTCATTTAATATTTAGTTCTTTCAGATGGAAAACGTTTATTCATATAAATGATCCAAAGTTTGAAGTATGTTTGAAGAAATAGAACTAAACCTTGTGTAAATTGTTAGCTTTATGCTAAGCTAAAATGCTATTTCTAGCCATTTTACATACGTGCACACGTTACCAGACGCTTGCATCGAACCAGAATGTTCCTTTAAACTAGCCTGGAAAAGCCGGAATGCTTTTCTTCGCTGGTCTCTCATGCTGGTCTGGTTAAACCATTCTTAAACCAGCTAAGACCATCAAACCAGCTTGGCCTGTTTTTAAAAAATAATATTCAGCTGCATAAATGAATGAGTTTATTAAAGACAGGATGTTCACTCGGTCTTAATCTTGCCAAGATCTTTGAACAAACCATCCATTAGCAGCATTGTTTGACAGCATCGGAACGGCGAGAGGGACGCGGCGCTAAATAACACAAACAGCCGTTTAGACGCTCCCGATCTCATTACTGGTTTCAGTCGGGACGAGCCGTAAAATCCCCAAACCCCACAGAACGGTGAATTAACAAGCAAGCACTCTTCAAGCAAGTGTTTTTCAGGCGTTTAATTTGCTGTGACCTCCACCGCTGAAGAATAGTCATTATTACAGACTCATTTGCCCGCCGACACCTCACGTGATTGTCCCAGGGCAATTACGCCGTGTTTGTGAGGATGTAATTATTTCTCAATAGATGCAATTATGCAATCCCACCTTTGCCGTACCGTCGCTGGCTCACGCCGTGTTTGGGAGCGTCTGCACTCCGGATTTCATTGTTTACTCGCTGAAAATGGTGAAAAGCAACATGCGAGTTTATACGTGCAAATTTGTCTTGGCTAAATGAGGTCGTTAATTATGTTCTAATGTGGCATGTCAACACGGTACAGTAGCTTTAATGAGCACTTCCTGTGATCTGTTTATTCTGATCAGCATCGCAGTGTGTTGTAATTGACTTCATGTGGCGTTCCAGAACCCCCCATCATGGATTAATTGTGACTTTCAGAGGTTTGATTGATGGAGGTGCCGGAGATGGACCATTATTGAGGGGTTGTTTTCAGTGCCAGACGGGATGATGGGATTGCACTAGGACTTGGTGATGACGATATACAGTATACAGTATCCCTGTGTGGTGTACCCGTATGGCAACCGTTTATGTTCTTCCACTTTCTCACCGTGCTGGAAAAACAACGTAATGCATTGCTGGAAACTAAAGGGCAAAAGTTGCTAATAATACGTTACTAAGTAACTAAGAACATGCTGTTTTTTTAAGCCACAGTTGATTTAGTCTCCACAAATGACTCTTATTAATCATATTTCTTCTACATCATTTTTTTACAGTGTCTTTGATATGTTTATTAAACGTTCTTGTTATCCGATTAACTCAATCTAACAGTTTTCCTGAAAATTGAGACAATATGAACGTTGTCAGATGGCAACTCTGTACCACTGATGTATTTTCCCTTTGAGAATTTGTATAGATAGTGGGATTAATAATGCAGAATAATGCATTTATTCATTTATTAACATTTTTAACCATAATATAACTGCATGTATGCATAAATAACACAAACATGATCTTTTCAGACATAAATGAACACATCAATGTTTTAGGGCAAGAAGAGTGCGTAGTGCGCACCTCTGATTGACAAAAGTGAGGATGAATGAAAATAATCAACTATATTGAAGAACGCATAATTATGATTTTCTCAATTTTAGTTCGTAGTTCATTGTGCTACAGAAATGCCGTAATGTATGGCAGCGTTTCCCAAATTTGTAATATATATATTTATCTATTGTTTTGTTATTGGAGCAAATTAATGTCAGAAATCTTAATATAAATGGGATTAATATAAATTAATATTAACATTAGGACATAATGTGTACCGTACAGCAGTGCTGGACTAGTAATCTGACATACCGGGCATTTTCCCGGTGGGCCGACGCACTTTGGTGCCTAAAATGATCCGCTGTGTTATGCAGAACTGAACACACCCCAAGCTCAAGCTCAACAACTTTTGGGCCAGTTCCCATGTAAAATCCCGGGCCGATTTCTCTTCCCAGTCCAGTCCTGCCATACAGGTTTAATGACCCTCTCTTCTGGAAACGTAATGGCCAAATAAAATGTGCATTAAAATCTTTGTGATATTCACAGTCCTAGAATGCACACCCGGGTGTTGCACCAGAACGGTGTTTTTATCCATGACCAGATGAATGTAGAACGTATTGAAGGAGGTGTGATTGAACTATACAGAAATCTGCACCTCAGCACTGCAACTTCCTGTTTCAAGTCCATCTCGTTCTCCTCAGCTCTTCATCACGTCTATATTCCGTCACTGACATCGTCACCTTCCTGATCATATTTATCCATTTCTGTTTTCTCTTTGCGACCGTCTCTCCTCCTGCAGCTGCAGAGAGGAAGAGGCAACCCGTGTTCGCCACTCTCCGGCAACACTCTCATTTTTCCCATTTGTCTTCTCTCGTTGCCGATGTCTGACTAATGGCCTTCCGTCACTCTCCGCCGAAGTGACTTCTCAGCGGTGACGCACACATTTACATCCATTTAAGATTCATTCTCGTGGCATTTCAGTGTCATAGACACATTTGACACGGTGCAGTTCTCTTTCCCAAACGCATCAATCATCACAGAGCTCATGTACGGACTATATACTGTACATTGTTCTGTCCTTATGTACCTATTCCAGTATTCCAGCTATTCCAGCTATTCCAGCTCACACCGTTGGGTGAAGATGCAGAGCAGAAATGGATATTATATTATATTATTCTACAATAACACAACGGCTTAACGGTTGTTCAGAAGAACATTTTATTGCTCAGATGGAGTTTGCTATTATGCATAATTGAAGTATGAACTTTCTCCAAAAAAAATAAACACAAACGAGTCCATTATTGACATCCATTAAAAATATAGAGCGTCTGATTGAGACTTTCGATCGCAGACTCGGGAATCCTGGCAAATCTGAGCTCAGTTTGAGACATGGTTGAGATCTCTTGAGACTACTGGAGACTTTAAATAAAGGTTCCAAAGCAATGCCGTAGAAGAACCATTTTTGGTTCCCCAAAGAACCTTTCAGTGAAAATTTTTGAAGAGCCTTTTTATTGTCTAAAGAACCATTTTCCACTTCAAATAAGGTTCCATTGACATGAAAGGTTCATAAAGAACTTTAAATGAACTATTAATCTACAAAGAACCATTATCAGGTGACTTTGACACACATATTCTGGGCATTTTAGTTCCCTTCATGCCTCTTAAAACCTTACAAGGCCAAACAAACTCTTCTTTTGAACGTATTTGGGATATTCTTACGAACATTTTTAGTGTAGTTGAGTGATTTGGCAAAAATACACATAAAGACTGTCTTCACAAGAGACACTGGTCGGTTAGGGGCCACCAGGACTACCATCATCCCGAGTTTGGGGACAATCCGACCTTGTTCGGCCGAGTTATGCATCAAGACGTGTCCGTGTTGGACGTTCAGCCATGGGGGGGGGTCGTGTCCAATCACAGGTAATTTCTCAAGTTGTCTTAATTAAACACTACTTTGAATGTTCAGTTTTGGGCTCATAATGCCAATAAAACTTATTTTTATAAAAATCTATAGACTTTTTTAAGTGTTAATAACTCAAACCATTAAGTACAAAATTGAGGCTATGGGGAATACCCACAATGCCTTGTGCTTCAGTTGTTTAATTATGCTTCCTTGGTCAAAGCGAGTTTTTGGGGGGCATTTGTTAATAATAGCTATTATTAAGAATTTATTGAGGCTCTTTTTGTTGTTGTTGTGATGTCACCATTAGGGTGCTCCGTGCGCCCTTTGGTCAAGTTGGACCCTGTTCACACTATTTCCAATATATATGATATATTTCCATTTCTGTGACCTAAAATCATGTATAACCTGCATTATTTAAGATGTGTTATTGTATGATATGCATTTGAGTCCATTCAAATAGAATTATTCAATAGAAACAACAGCAGAATTGAAATAGTAAGTTACTTCTATATAAGTTCATTCTAAGTTAATTGAACTTAATTACAGAAGTTTTTGAGTTTACATTTAATCCCAAATTCTATCCCAGATTACATGTATTTTACTCCTTGGATAGCCCAAATATAAAGTATCAAAAGTATCTCAGTGAGTATAGACACTGACTATCACACCTGGAGTCGTGAGTTTGAATCCAGGGCGTGCTGAGTGACTCCAGTCAGGTCTCCTTAGCAACCAAATTGGCCCGGTTGCTAGGGAGGGTAGAGTCACATGGGGTAACTAAATTGTCCCGGTTGCTAGGGAGGGTAGAGTCACATGGGGTAACTAAATTGACCCGGTTGCTAGGGAGGGTAGAGTCACATGGGGTAACCAAATTGTCCCGGTTGCTAGGGAGGGTAGAGTCACATGGGGTAACTAAATTGTCCCGGTTGCTAGGGAGGGTAGAGTCACATGGGGTAACTAAATTGTCCCGGTTGCTAGGGAGGGTAGAGTCACATGGGGTAACCAAATTGACCCGGTTGCTAGGGAGGGTAGAGTCACATGGGGTAACCAAATTGACCCGGTTGCTAGGGAGGGTAGAGTCACATGGGGTAACCAAATTGTCCCGGTTGCTAGGGAGGGTAGAGTCACATGGGGTAACCTCCTCGTGGTGGTGATTAGTGGTTCTCTCAATGGGGCGTGTGGTGAGTTGTGTGTGGATCGTGGAGAGTAGCATGAGTCTCCACATGCTGTGAGTCTCTGCGTGTCATGCACAACGAGTCACGTGATCAGATGCGTGGATTGACGGTCTCAGACGCGGAGGCAACTGAGACTCGTCCTCCGCCACCCGGATAGAGGCGAGTAACCATGCCACCATGAGGACCAAATAAGTAGTGGGAATTGGGCATTCCAAATTGGGGAGAAACGGGGGATAAAAATAATAATAAATAAATGTAACCAGTGGGAAAGTATAGAGGTAAATTTAGTACATTTCTTAATAAGCACCAATAGAAAATGGCAAACAATAAAGTTGCATAATTTAACTTTTTTTACCCGAGTGGGTGGGATAAAAACAATATAATGTCAGAGCCTAGCATCCACGCTTCAATCAAATCCCAATGGATAAAATCAAGTCCTGCCACATTGAATATTCTGGTTCACTCACTGACTGTGTTTGTTATGGTTATTGATCTGCTAATGTTGTTGTGATCAGTAAACCTGAGCGCTGGTGTCTTTGGGTCACTGCATGTAAGAGTGTCAATATCATTATCCTGTTTAGTGTGACTTATTACGATTACATTTACAAAGCCAAACGAGGTCTGTTACACAAACCGCTGCTGAGAAAAGATATTAAAAACCCCTCAAAAAACAGTAAATATCTGAACAGAAATGAAGTATTTTAACTGAAATCTGTCCTTGATGCAAGCGTTTGTTTGAATACAGCAAGCGCGCTAATGAGTAATCTGGCACTCAGGTTATAAGGAGATTACAGGACAATTATGGGATGTATCCTTGAATCCGGTAGGTCAGGTGGAGCGGGTTTGGTTTGTTTATTATGTTGTTTTTCTCTCTATGAAGAAAGAAACACTGTACGCCTCCAAGGCCTGTGGAAAATATCCCAAAACCAGAGGAGATACTGTATTTGCTCAAAACCAAAACATGTTTTTTTTCCTGCTAGTTACAAACACATGGAATTATTCAGCAGTGAAATGTAATGTTTAATAATGCAGTGTGTTTATGTAACTAGTGCTTCAAATCCCCTCTACAACAGTTCAATCTGCAACTCAATTTTTTCCTGAAAGAAAGAGCAAACCCTGATGGATCTACAGAGCGATCTTTATTGAGCTTTGCAATTGGCGAGCGTTGTTTTTTATCAGTACATTGTAAAGCTCTTGCTTTAGCTAACTGTAACGGGAGCATATCTATGTTCCCAGGGTCATATGTTCCCTAGATTTATATGGTACATACTGAACACATGAAAAAAGGATCCAACTTTGACACGTATAGATGCATAACTCGGCCGAACGAGGCCAAACGAGGTTGGATCAGCCCCAATGTTGGGACGATGGTAGTCCTGGTGGTCCCTAAGTGAATGATGGTGGTACATTCGGCAGGGCAGCCACGAACATGACCCCCCCCCCCCCCCCCCCCGGCCGAACGTCCAACACAGACCTGTATAGATGCATAACTTGACTGAACAAAGTCGAATTGGCCCCAATCTCGGGACGATGGTAGTCCTGGTGGTCCCTAAGCGAATGATGGCGGTACATTCGGCAGGGCAGCTGCGGACACGACCCCCCAAGGCCAAACGTCCAACATGGACACGTATAGATGTATAACTTGACCGAACGAAGTCGAATTGGCCCCAATCTCGGGACGATGGTAGTCCTGGTGGTCCCTAAGCGAATGATGGTGGGGCATTTGGCAGGGCAGCTGCGGACACGACCCCACTCGGCCGAATGTCCAACACGGACCCTTATAGATGCATAACTTGACCGAACGAGGTCGAATTGGCCCCAATCTCGGGACGATGGTAGTCCTGGTGGTCCCTAAGTGAATGATGGTGGTATTTTCAGCAGGGCAGCCACAAACATGACCCCCCCCGGCCGAACGTCCAACACGGACCCGTATAGATGCATAACTTGACCGAACGAGGTCAAATTGGCCCCAATCTCAGGACGATGTATCCTTGAATCCGGTAGGTCAGGTGGAGCGGGTTTGGTTTGTTTATTCCATTGTTTTTGTCTCTATGGAGAAAGAAACACTGTACGCCTCCAAGGCCTGTGGAAAATATCCCAAAACCAGAGGAGATACTGTATTTGCTCAAAACCAAAACATGTTTTTTTTCCTGCTAGTTACAAACACATGGAATTATTCAGCAGTGAAATGTAATGTTTAATAATGCAGTGTGTTTATGTAACTAGTGCTTCAAATCCCCTCTACAACAGTTCAATCTGCAACTCAATTTTTTCCTGAAAGAAAGAGCAAACCCTGATGGATCTACAGAGCGATCTTTATTGAGCTTTGCAATTGGCGAGCGTTGTTTTTTATCAGTACATTGTAAAGCTCTTGCTTTAGCTAACTGTAACGGGAGCATATCTATGTTCCCAGGGTCATATGTTCCCTAGGCCAAACGTCCAACACGGACACGTATCGATGCATAACTCGGCCGAGCGAGGTCGAATTGGCCCCAGTCTCGGGACGATGGTAGTTCTGGTGGTCCCTAAGCAAATGATGTCAGTACATCCGGCTGGACAGCCGCGTACACGGCCCACTGCGGCAGAATGTCCAACATGGACATGTATAGATGCCATATAAATCTGGGGAATATTGGAATGACCCCACTGTTACACATTCAATTTACACGTACAAGGAGATTTCAATTTTCACCAACAGTGCCGTTTTTTCTTAACCAACAGATCTAATTTGGTCCAGCTTGGTTTCTTCTGAAATACTGATCTTTTTCTAGTTGTTTTTATTTGATTTTTTAAAACTGGTCTCGTTCAATCTTAGTTTGCTCCGAGTTTAGTTGCAGTACAAACTCTGTTAAAGGAGTTTGAGGATCCCTTCTGTGAAAGTCATAGTAAAGAAAATGGAAAAATAACAAATCTCCTATTATGGATTTGAATTTGACAAGCCTTTCATTGGTTGTGAGTGGTTGACATTTAAGCATGAAACATTGGGGGGGGGAAATTACATGAAACACAACATGAAAATTATATTGTTCTGTTGCACATACTGTAATTTTGTCTACTCAGAAAAGGTCACTTGTAATTGCATTTTTGTGTGTATTAAACTTACGTATAACTCCCTGTGAATTAAACCGTCATGTAGCACAACCTTTGATTAAGCAAATTAATTTGCGTTTGATGTATATTTCTAACAACACAGACCTCAACACCACCAAATGGAGTGGTGGTGGTGTAGTGGGCTAAAGCACATAACTGGTAATCAGAAGGTTGCTGGTTTGATCCCCACAGTCACCACCATTGTGTCCTTGAGTAAGACACTTAACTCCAGGTTACTCCGGGGGGGTTGTCCCTGTAATAAGTGCACTGTAAGTCACTTTGGATAAAAGCATCTGCCAAATGCATAAATGTAAATGTAAATGCAAATGAACTATAGTTATAAAATAATAAAAAAAAACATTTATGTTTATATATTTTTAAAACAGTTAAGTAAACAACACCTTGGCTCATTTTTGTCTGGACACAATAAAGGTGTACCCCTTTTTTTATGAAATGTTAAGACACTAACTTCCCTGAAGTAGTGACATTAAAAATATGCACTTCTTTTGGGATTTATTTGCATGTAAAATGTTCAATTTCACAATCATTTGCATATGCAAATAAGTAAATTCACAACAGTAAAGAAACGTAAAGAAAATACGAGAAATTATGAGCTTGTATTGGGGCAGATTTTCTGCCATCTGGTGAGAAAAAGAAAAATATCAAGACGTGAAACTCATGTTGTGACAATAATAGCCTGTAGTGCAGCCATTGGCGCTTGCAGGATTTAATCTGAGGGTACGCACAGAAATCTGCCAAGAGGTCTGCACGGGCCTTAAAATGAAACCTGAGACCATATAGCTGTAATTTATGTAAGCATAGAGACAACATTCATAACAGTACAGCATAAAAGCAAAGAAAATTGACTTTACCGTATATGTGCTGAAACTTCACTTGGTGCAGAACAATCTGGAATAATATGAAACAATGCAACAGTCTTTACAGCCTGAACTTGTTTAGATTGTTGAATCTTTGTAACACGTGTGCTAAAAACAATCTACACGCAGCGCAAAGAATGAAACTTCTTTTTAACTTGCACGAGACGTTGAAGAAACAGTGAGATGTGGCGCAACAGTCAAAGACAGTCAAAGAAATCTGCTTGTTTTCTTTCTTTTAATTTGCTAAATAAAAGCGGATCTGATTGTATTCAGTTCTGATTGTAATCCCCTCTAAGTAAGTGATTCTGTGATCAGGAAAATTAAGTAAAATTAAACACAAACAGTGGTTTCCAAAAGTCTAATAGAGAGCGACAGGATGGTTCCAAAGGTCCATTCATTTATCCACAGGTGAATATATTTTTAATAATAACTTATAAACCTTTAAAGACAGACCTGCCGTGAGCTCTGAGGTTGTTATGCAATGGTATATGCTTCTGATGACACCATCAGTTAATTTTTGAAGATTCACGTTTAATTGCAGAATACCCGGTGAAGAACTACACTACCCATAATCCTAAAGAGAGATCCACCAATCAGAGGATTGTGGCAAAGTGCACCAAAAGAGCTCTGCAGAGATCGAATTGATCTCCCTGAACTCTCAAAGGTCTTTGCAATTAAATTAAAATATATTTTTTTATGCTTATAAGAAGTGTTGGGAAAAGTAACTCGAATCTTTAAAAAGTAACTAAATGCATTAAAAATGTACTTTTTATGGAAAGTAAAGCGTTACGTTACTTTTGCATTACTTTTTTCTCACCGACACAAACAGATATTTAGAAAGTAGGTCATCGCATCATATTTATCATAAAGACTCAATAACATGAATATGCACGACTAGTTTTAATATCGACATGGCAGCCAATATGAATAATGAAGAATAACCGCTGTCTTACCTAAAGCAGCAAAGTCCAACACTCGAACCTGCATCATATATTCCATCATGTGCGGTGCCCATCTTCAACGCCAGTCAACTTAAGCCAGCCTGATAATAGGGGGTGGCTGTGGCTCAGGTGGTAGAGCGGGTCAGCCGCTAATTGCAGGGTTGGCAGTTTGAATATTCTGTGGCCATTTGCTTAAAGGAAATGACATGCTTCACTGCACATTTTGCTTCAGTTTCCCAAAGGAATGTCCAGCAGGGGGCGCCAAAAGTGAATTAAATCATGTCGTGATCAGACGAGACGTATAAATAGATTTTTTTTAGATGGAGCTTTTAATGAGTTAAACGTACCTCTCTAACCTAACCCAAATCAATAGTGTTCAAAAACATAATGCGACATGAAAAGCACATTTTCTGAAGCTACCACGTCATTCTGTGTTGCTTCTCAGACACTTTTCTCACATGTCAGCTTGCGTGTTTTACTTCTTGAACCGCGCCGGTCTTCCGAGTCTAAAGTCCAACCCACTATCCGGTGAGCTTCCACACAAGCGAATCACATTGGAATAAAAGTCTGTAATACAAGCGTTAAAATGTATCAAAGGATGTGTTACAGTAGAAGTGTTACGGTGTAGTATAACCGCGAGAAATAAGTGTTTATAAAGTGACAATCAGCCGTTTTACTCGTGATCTGTGTGAAAGTCAATAAAACGTACAGTTGTTGTTGTTCTTATCAGCGTTGAGGTCGCTGATAAGAAAAGTCAGTCAACAGCCGGCGCTCATAAGAGATGTTTGGCCCTCATCACTACATCCTGGTCTCGGCGGGGGGGAATTGGAGCGCCTGTTTGGAGTCTTAATTCAGTTCTAGATTCTCTCTGCAGCAATTCATCAAACAGCTGGCCGCTAACAGCCCATCACAGGAGAGTTACGACCGCTGTTCGGCCAATAGGGCTCTTATCGGTGTCCACAGATGTCTGTTCCATGTTGCTTAGCAAAACAAACCTGCACAACCAGCGATTGGCGCCAAAGAGTCGTTAAAAACACTAGACAACAGGACAAAACCTCATCCATGTATCTATCTTTACAGAACACAAACTCTTTCTGGGCTTTTCTGAATTTCTGTTTATGAACACATTTGTTTTTTATGAAAAGTTTGATTTCTTTCAGACTTCTGTTTTGCTTACCCTTACAAAAATGAACCTTTTCACTACAGTAACTATAGTGTAACCATGGTATTTAGTGAAACCATAGTTACCACACAATTAGCCATGGTTACTGCTACAATATTACTGTAGTGAAACAATGGGTTCCAAAAAAAAAGATCCATCTGTTAAGAAAAAATGGGGTGCATGCAGTATTTTTACAAAGTTGAATTGCTTAAGTTACATTTAATTGTATATATATATATTTACGTTTAGCAGGGAAATAAATATGCAGTGCAAATTATAGTTTCTTCAGGGATGCTTGTGCATCAGATGCTAGAAATGTTCCACCCTTACTGAAACAGAAAATATGATTGGTTGGCAATTATCCAATGGCTTCTGAAATGAACGTTCTGATTGGTGGATCAGCTCAGTTCGACTGTCTGTCTCGCCAGTGCCCCCGGTCGTCAAGGGCTGGACTGGGAAGAGAAATCGGCTCTGGATTGTACATAGCAACTGGCCCATGGGGGGGGGGGGGGGGGGGGGGGGGGGGGGGGGGGTTTGCTGTCCTTTTCAGCGCTGTTTATGGTCCATTCCGCTCATTTTTGCTTATCGCGGTCCATTCGGCACATTTCGCAGACGACCCACTGGCCCACCAGGAAAATGCCCGGTATGCCAGATTGCCAATCCATCCCTGATCTCCGTGTGCGTTTAGAGAGAATCTCTGTACATTTTAAATAATAAAACACAAATCACTCAACGGTGCTGCGGCATGGCGTTATTAGATTAAAAAAGTTCTGGGTCAAATGCTCGTTGTCATATGCTAAATCCTAAAACAGGAGGGCACTGCTGTGTGCTGTTTCTCTGATTGTCTCTCATTACCTCCACAAGGTGCTGATCCCTCTTGTGATGGAACAAGCGCTTGTCTGCTTATATATATAGTCTAATCCATTTTATTTCACTTTGAAGATTATGATTATTGTTCGTGGTCACCAAATAATAATATCTCTAGTTAAAAATAAAAATAAAAAATATTATTTACCTAATCCTAAACTAAACCTAACCTAAACCTAACCCTAACCTAACCTAGCCTTAACCCTAACCTAGCGTTAACCCTAACCTAGCGTTAACACTAACCTAGCCTTATCCCTGACCTAGCCTTAACCTTGACCTAACCCTAACCTAGCCTTAACCCTGACCTAACCTAGCCTTAATCCTAACCTAGCCTTAATCCTAACCTAACCTAGCCTTAACCCTGACCTAACCTAGCCTTAATCCTGACCTAACCTAGCCTTAACCCTGACCTAACCTAGCCTTAATCCTGACCTAACCTGGCCTTAACCCTGACCTAACCTAGCCTTAACCCTGACCTAACCTGGCCTTAACCCTGACCTAACCTAGCCTTAACCCTAACCTAACCTGGCCTTAACCCTGACCTAACCTAGCCTTAACCCTGACCTAACCTGGCCTTAACCCTGACCTAACCTAGCCTTAACCCTGACCTAACCTAGCCTTAACCCTGACCTAACCTGGCCTTAACCCTGACCTAACCTAGCCTTAACCCTGACCTAACCTGGCCTTAACCCTGACCTAACCTGGCCTTAACCCTGACCTAACCTAGCCTTAACCCTGACCTAACCTGGCCTTAACCCTGACCTAACCTAGCCTTAATCCTGACCTAACCTGGCCTTAACCCTGACCTAACCTAGCCTTAACCCTGACCTAACCTGGCCTTAACCCTGACCTAACCTAGCCTTAACCCTGACCTAACCTAGCCTTAACCCTGACCTAACCTGGCCTTAACCCTGACCTAACCTAGCCTTAACCCTGACCTAACCTAGCCTTAACCCTAACCTAACCTAGCCTTAACCCTGACCTAACCTAGCCTTAACCCTAACCTAACCTAGCCTTAACCCTGACCTAACCTAGCCTTAATCCTAACCTAACCTGGCCTTAACCCTGACCTAACCTAGCCTTAACCCTAACCTAACCTGGCCTTAACCCTGACCTAACCTGGCCTTAACCCTAACCTAAACTGGCCTTAACCCTGACCTAACCTAGCCTTAACCCTAACCTAGCCTTAACCCTGACCTAACCTAGCCTTAACCCTGACCTAACCTAGCCTTAACCCTAACCTGGCCTTAACCCTAACCTAGCCTTAACCCTGACCTAACCTGGCCTTAACCCTGACCTAACCTGGCCTTAACCCTGACCTAACCTAGACTTAACCCTGACCTAACCTAGCCTTAACCCTAACCTAGCCTTAACCCTGACCTAACCTAGCCTTAACCCTAACCTAGCCTTAACCCTGACCTAACCTAGCCTTAACCCTAACCTAGCCTTAACCCTGACCTAACCTAGCCTTAACCCTGACCTAACCTAGCCTTAACACTAACCTAGCCTTAACCCTGACCTAACCTAGCCTTAACCCTGACCTAACCTGGCCTTAACCCTGACCTAACCTTAACCCTGACCTAACCTAACCCTATCTAGCATTAATCCTTTTACTTTTAGGATTGATTCGCCCATCCCTATCTTGCAACAAAACCGCTTGACATCCATTGCTTAGGAAAAAAAAAGCTAAATTAGCAGACAAAACCAAAAGATGCATTTGCTGTTTGAAAGTAGTGAAAATATTTCACTATATTCCACTGGTTCAAAGAATAAGGATTCAGATTTTGGGCAGAAATATTCACGTGGCAAAAAGTTGGCAACCCTGTTCACCAATTAGTTGAACTGAAACTCAGAAACTACAACTCTTAACCCTTGATCTAATATTTTGATTGGCTTATTGTCCAGAGGGGCGGGACTGACTTTAGATCTGACTTAATATTCATTCTGCAAACTCGACAGAGTGAATATAACATTGTTTTAACGTTCCGCAGCTGTTTAACATCCTCTGGGATTGTATGTGCATGCAAAACGGCACCATTCAAATACATTCTGTGTCTTGTTTAAATGTTTTGTGAGAGTGTTCAGTAATTGTAGCAATGCTACTGAACATGCTACATATTTGGAAACTGATAAGATGTCATTGTTATGTAATGACACAGCAAGTCGAGCGTTGTTTGTCATGGTGGCTGTAATTGTAGCTCATTATGTTGCTTGTCATTGTGACTTGACATGGGGAGGAACTTCCTGTTGGTTGCTATGATACCATCGTCATGTTGTCAAGTTGAACTTCTGATCCAAAAGTGCAGCGCTGTATAATGAGACTCTTGACTTTGTGACTGTTGAACGTATACGTGCGCTCGCGCTGAAAATAGCACGCCAAGCCCTCGGGACGGCTGACTGCCGACCCGTTTGTGTTTCCGAATGAATATGTTGATAAATAATTCTCCCGTTTCTGCTTGAAATGTAAATGAGCGAATTGAGGTGCGAGTGTCGTGTGGCAAACATCAAATGTCAATTAGTCTGGAAATGGCATGAAAGGAAACTGCTCTAATGACTTTTTCTGCACAGTGAAGTCAAAGGGATCAAACAGCACGAGTACACTCTGGAAAATATGAGTGGCTTCTGCTTTATCACGCGGTTTAGGGTGCATGTTTCCTGAGTTGCACACCTCAAATAGTGTCAATTTAAAGAGTGTCAATTAAAGGCTGTAAACATTGCAGCATTGATCATTTCTTTCTCAGTTAACCTCTGTAAACCACGAGTAGCTTGTATCTTGGGATGGCACGGTTTCCATGTACTGTCACCAACACTACCTGTGCCCAACACTGTTTACCGCAGTCCCAAATAATTCACATTTTTACAAAAAGTCAAAAGATGCTATTAAAAACACAAATGATCAGCTGCATTATAACAGAGCCCATGCATCGCTCTGATATATACAGTATGCATACATTACCTGCTCCTCTAGGACTGATCAGATGTTGAATGTCGTCTATACAGTCACGAGTCACAGTTTTCAAGGACTCAGAGTAAAGCTTGAATTAATGCAATTAAAAGTGTATGTTAGAGATTCCTTTGAAGATTGACCTCAGTGACCTCAGTGACCTGACGGGTGTTTTACCGGGTGTTTATGTCAAATGAAGGCTGATGCTCATATGTGTTATATGGCCTTGTTTACTTTATAGTGAATATATTGTAATATTTTGTGAATAATTTCAAGAGTGCAAATTGTATGTCGCTTCTCTGTTTGTGTGAACAGCTCGGTGCACATGCTTTTCAAAATAAGAGTCCCCCGGTGTATTTCAGGTTTGTTTAATGTTAAAAGTCCTGCGTTATGCACCAGTTCTGTTTTTCTGGTTATTATTGGTATTTTGGTTGCATAATAAACTGAACCTGAAATTTCCTTTCATTTGGACTCTTTGTCTGCGTCTGTCACAGAAAAGACTTAATACGATTTTTTAAAACATTCAACATGTCAACATTAAAAATAAAAACCTCTTTGGCTTCAATTATGGACACGTTTGAAATGAGTTTTCCTAAAGTCAAATTACAGTGTAATTTCAACTTAATTGAACCGAGCTATATGAAGTAAACCCAACACAATTTGACATGTTAAAATAACTCGAATGAAACTGTTTTAGTGATATGCTAGCTAGTGACTGTAAATGTTAGCACGCGTAGCACATTAGTGATGGGTCGTTCGCGAACGAGTCGGCTCTTGTAGGTGAACGTTGGGAGCCGGCTCGCTTATCAGAAGAGCCGAATCTATTTATAAAAATATGTAAAAAATTAAGATATGAATAATAACAAGATTTAAATGCATAGAATTAACTAATTCAAAGAACGAAAAAAGAAATCAAATAATATAGGGCTAAATGCTCAAGCGCACACACATTCGTTGTGACTGTCTGCTCAGACTGACACTCTCACATGTTGCTCCTGTCAATCAGACACGCCGTGTCAATGAACCAATGATGCGTGAGGGAGGGCGGAGCCAACTTATGTTACTCAGATTGTATTCATTTTGAATTGTTACTTTGTTTATATACATTAAAAAGTTACATATGTGAAATTGCATCCATTTTTATATTTATCTCAATTTATGGGATGCTGCATTTTTGCAAATAGTAATTTATTTTTATTTGATATGGTGCAATATTGTATTATCAATACCGCCGCTACCTATCTTACTGCGCAGTCTGCGTAGAGCACCGACTCACTAGGCAGGCACCATCTTACCCTAGGAGTTGTGGAACACAGACGATCACTTTACGCTCATATCACGCGAACACCCCCCGCTCCCTTGGAACTCTGCATAGGGCAACAATTTGGCCAGCAGTGGCCCTGACTATTATGCTGTGAATGGTTAGATTTATGTGCACTTTGTTTATATACAATAAAAAGTTATAGAAACACTTATTACAGGGACAATCCCCCCCCGGAGCAACCTGGAGTTAAGTGTCTTACTCAAGGACACAATGGTGGTGACTGTGGGGTTCGAACCAGCAACCTTCTGATTACCAGATTAAGCAGACGCTTTTATCCAAAGTGACTTACAGGGCACTTATTCCAGGGAAAATCCCCCCGGAGCAACCTGGAGTTAAGTGTCTTACTCAAGGACACAATGGTGGTGGCTATGGGGATCGAACCAGCAACCTTCTGATTACCAGTTATGTGCTTTAGCCCGCTACACCACCACCACTCTACACTTTTATCCAAAGTGACTTACAGTGCACTTATTACAGGGACAATCCCCCCGGAGCAACCTGGAGTTAAGTGTCTTACTCAAGGACACAATGGTGGTGGCTGTGGGGATCGAACCAGCAACCTTCTGATTACCAGTTATGTGCTTTAGCCCACTACGCCACCACCATTCCATATAAACATTCAACTTGGTTAGCACAGCAGTTGATCAGTGGATAAAGCTATGTTTTAAATGTGTTGGTCCTCAATTTAGGAACTCAAGCTCCACTCTTCACCATGATGGAAACCTTCAAACCTCCAAAACTACAACAAAACAGAAATACTACTAAATCTAAACATAACGCAACATTAAACAATGACAAGTCGCCCCCTTTAAATTCATCTTGTAATAAGACACATAAAATGACACTTAATTTTAAAAATGTCTCTCACTTCACCAAAAAAACTATTAATGTTGTCCCAACACAAATGGATTAAGTAAAGCTGACAAGACCCTTTTTTTAGTTGAAATAACTCAATGAATTTAAGTGTCCTTGGTTACATGATTTTTTTGAGTAAATTAAAGAATCTGAGATGTTCTGCTTTGGAAATTCAGTGTTAATTTGATTTATTTAGGTCTTAAAAAGCCTTAAATTTGGTAACAGTGTAGCAACACTGAACGTCTCTTTTCTATTACATTACTTCCTGTTTCTGTGCATGAGCCAGTTTTGGTGTGGGTGTTAATTAGGATGCTGAAAAGTGTGTATCGGTGCGTCATCCAGATGGTCTCCCAACCTGAGAAGCTGATAAGTGCCCAAAACCGTCTAAAACCATCAAAATACACCATCTTGACCACTTTAAGCTGGGGGTTTTCCAACATGGCGGTTTCTGCTCAGTGACTTGATATATGAACGTTTGTATGTAGATAAGCAATCTCATGCTAGCAAATGTTCACTGTTAAATTAAATTGAATTATTGTGGAAGTTGATTGGGATCATTGATGTTTATCTTCTGAGTATCTTCTTTTTATCTCCTCGCAGCACCTCCGACCGTTCGCATCATGCACTCAGGACATGCGTGTAACGTGGAAGAGGAGCGTTACTCGGAGCGAGTTTACACCATCCGAGAGGGAGAGACCCTTGAACTCACCTGCCTGGTCACTGGACATCCACGACCACAGGTGAGATCCGCTGTCCTCAACCGACCAATCACAGCCACCGATAACACCAGTTGGGCTGAAACGATTAGTCGACATTATCGGCAATTGACGACAAAAATTCACATTTTCACATTAAACTCTAATGATATAAAATGCGCTATAGCTTTAATAAAGTTCAAATAATATGGAAGCAGACTACAAACACCAAAACTGAGTTGTGTGAATGTCCCGATCTAAGGGGGAGAGATTGAAACTGTTCCCGGCTGATGAACACTCTGTCACGGGACGCTCATCCCTCGAGCGCAGAGACTTAATGCAGCTAGACTGTAACGTGATTGCTCGTGACTTATTGAATCATGTTATATTGAATCACTGTGCATTTCTGTTTGTTTCTGTATGTTTTTGTTTCACTAATAAGAAGGGGAATCAGTCTACACTGTTGTGGCGAGGAGGAGGGCGGGGCTGGGCCGTGAGGACACACGGCTGGCCCTGAATCGGGTTATTCAGCCAGGAGGGGGATAAGGACAGGCTGGAGGCGCCAGTTCGAGAGAGATGCATGCGGCTGCATTGTGTGTCTTTTATGTTTTATATTGTTTTAAGTCGGTTTGTATCATTAAACTTTATGTTGACTGTTCAGCCGGTTCCCGCCTTCTCCTTGCCCATCTCTTACCCCGTTACATTTGTGCCGAAACCCGGGAAGGAGGAGGGATGCGCTGTCGTGGAGTCCTCGCGGATGCCGTCCGCTAGGAAGCGGAGGAGCCGTGGCCGTCCGCCAGGGGACGGAGGAGTTGCTACCGGCCGTTGGGAGTCGGAGGAACCTTTGTTGTCCACCAGGAAGCGGAGAAGCCGTTACCAACCGCCAGGGGTCGGAGGACTCACTGCCGTCCGCCAGGGGAGGAGCGGCTGAGGACCAGGTGACGCCGTGTCTGGGGAACTATGAACGAGTTTTTCTCCTCTCTATCTCTCGCTCTTTCCTTCTCCCCTCTCTCTCCCCTCGTCTCTCCCAGTGCTCCAGAGAGGTGGCCGGAAGGGCAACATGTCCCCTCTAGGAAGGGAGTGGAGGACGTCATGCCGTATTTTTCCCTGGCCTGAATCGGGCGGCAGAGGTGTGTGACGAGGAGGAGGGCGTGGCCAGGCCGTAATGATGGACGCCTGGTGCTGAATCAGCCAAATGAGTGGGAAAGGGATAAAGAGG
>JAVLUX010000022.1:1167500-1192500 GCA_032164185.1 Moxostoma hubbsi
CCTGGTTGGAGTCACTCAGCACACCCTGGATGCAAGCTCACGACTCCAGGGGTGGCACGGCTAATATTCTTAATTTGTAATGGCAATCAGTTCTCTGCAGTTTTACAAGCATCTTAACATCTTGCACCTCTAATCCTCCTCATGCCTGGCACAGTCGTTCAAATTCAAAGGTGTCTTCCTCAAGATGGCAAGTACAAGTAGAATCGTCCATAAATTGGGCAGCGTGCAACACTCAGGACATTTTTAATTACACAGGAAAGATATGTGCGATATCTATTAATTTTGAGTATTGTATAATCTCGACTGTGGCGCAGGTGGTAGAGCGGGTCGGCCACTAATCGCAGGGTTGGTGGTTTGATTCCCGGCCCACATGACTCCACATGCCGAAGTGTCCTTGGGCAAGACACTGAACCCCAAGTTGCTCCCAATGGCAGACTAGCACCTTACATGCAGCTCTGCTGTTATTGGTGTGTGTGAGTGTGTGTGTGTGTGTGTGTGTGTGTGTGTGTGTGTGTGTGTGTGTGTGTGTGTGTGTGTGTGTGTGTGTGTGTGTGTGTGTGTGTGTGTCAGTCACAGTGTAAAGCGCTTTGAATACCGCTAAGGTTAAAAAGGTGCTATATAAGTGCAGACCATTTACCATTTAATCTCCCACAAATGACTGTGATCGCTACAGAAGAGGTCTGACAATATCTTACACATGAAGAATGATGCTTAGAATCTTTAATAGACATTCAAATACAAATAAAAATAAAAACAGTGAGTTTACGTGATTTCTATATGGTAAAACTGCCCAAATATTGGTCTGGAAATGATTGACATGTTTAACAGTAGAATTTCATTACGGTAAAACCCTTAACTGTGTTTCCCTTACCTAAGAGTAATGTCTAATGGGTTAAATGCAACACACTTAAGTCAAGGGGAAATTACGCTTGAAGTATCATACAGAAGGGAATAACTTAAGCCTGCCTGATCTCTATAATATTAATGTTTAGATTGAAATATTTCGATTGGAGAACACCTGGAAAATGTGTTCATAAATTGACGGTTTTTCATGTTGGAAGTCAGAAGATGCTAACTATAGGATTTCCATCTCTGAATACGTATGGCGAGTTTAATACATTATGCATTGTATTCAAATAGATAATGTGATGCAAGACAAGAATGACTCCTCAGCTGAATCATCAGCAAGATTAAATCAGTGTTAGAGTTCACAGGGCTGGTTTGCACACATTGCATTCCCGCGTGTACATGATGCAAAAAGTAATCAAGCAATTAGAAGGCAAAGTGTGAAGTTTGGAGTGGAGAAATCTCAGCAGGCCGGAGGTTTACATGCCAAGCGTGTGCTGGCATACATTGGCAGAATCACGACAAACGCGTGTGGCGGATCGGATTGATGGCACATCTATTTTTATTCACTGGCATCTCTGCTTATTCTCTTGTAAGCAATTGTTGAAGATACTCTGGTCATGTTATAGTGGTGGTGTGCATCTCATGTGCTCCAGAGTTCCCTATGATGTGAATCATCATAATGTGAACACGAGTTTTGGCGCTAACAACAGCCATGCTCCACTCATTTTCTTGAACAGTATTTTTGTCTTGTTTCTCAGAAATGTCTAAACATCCTTACATTTTGTTCCCCTTCTGTCACTCACTTGACGTTGTGTCGATGTAGTGAATCTAGGGGTCGCTTTTGGGAGCCCCAAAACACCTTCAAATCTTCTAGAAAAGGCCAATGGGAATTGGCGAGCGGAATTTGCATGCCACTCCCCCGGACATGTGGGTTTAAAAGGAGAAGGAATGCCCACTTTCATTCAGGTTTTTTCTTCAGAGCCGAGCGGTTGTGTATCAGCGAGCTGATGAAGATGCCTTTCCGTCTTTGTGTGATTCCTGAATGCGGTCGTTATCTTTCCGCCTCCAATGGCCATGAAAAGGCCGCGGCTGGTGTGGCGTCCTCCCATGCTCGTTATGTCGCTTTTTCCCCCTCAGGGATGTGGGGAAATACATGACGTCTTTTGGGGTGTTGGGGGAGGTTACGTGCATCTGTGTGTACGTGCAGTCTGATGCACCTGCTGTTATGCAAGCCGCAGTTGCTTGCACCTGCATTGGCAGTTCCCATAACATGGTTCAGCTGTTGTGCTGTTTTTCTATAGGGACCCCTAGTGTCACTACATCAACGCAACGTGAAGTGAGTGACAGAATGGGAACGTCTCGATTACTGTCGTAACCTCCGTTCCCTAATGGAGGGAACGAGATGTTGTATCCCTCTTGCCACAACGCTGCTAGCCGCTAGGCCCCCTCACTTGGAGTAAAAGGCTCCCTCACTTGGGGTAAAATGCTCCTTCACTTGAGGTAAAAGGCTCCCTCACTTGAGGTAAAAGTCTCCTTCACTTGAGGTAAAAGGCTCCTTCACTTGAGGTAAAAGGCTCCCACACTTGGGGTAAAAGGCTCCCTCAATTGAGGTAAAAGGCTCCTTCACTTGAGGTAAAAGGCTCCCTCACTTGGGGTAAAAGGCTCCCTCACTTGGGATAAAAGGATCCCTCACTTGGGATAAAAGGCTCCCTCACTTGGAGTAAAAGGCTCCCTCACTTGGAGTAAAAGGCCCCCCTCACTTGGGGTAAAAGGCTCCCTCACTTGGGATAAAAGGCTCCCTCACTTGGGGTAAAAGGCTCCCTCACTTGGGGTAAAAGGCCCCCTCACTTGGGGTAAAAGTCCCCCTCACTTGGGGTAAAAGGCTCCCTCACTTGGGATAAAAGGTTCCCTCACTTGAGGTAATTGGCTCCCTCACTTGGGGTAAAAGGCCCCCCTCACTTGGGGTAAAAGGCCCCCTCACTTGGGGTAAAAGGCCCCCTCACTTGGGGTAAAAGGCCCCCTCACTTGAGGTAAAAGTCCCCCTCACTTTGGCTAAAAGTCCCCCTCACTTGGGATAAAAGTCCCCCTCACTTGTGGTAAAAGGCTCCCTCACTTGGGGTAAAAGTCCCCCTCACTTGAGGTAATTGGCTCCCTCACTTGGGGTAAAAGGCCCCCCTCACTTGGGGTAAAAGGCCCCCTCACTTGGGGTAAAAGTCCCCCTCACTTGGGGTAAAAGGCCCCCTCACTTGGGGTAAAAGTCTCCCTCACTTGGGATAAAAGGTTCCCTCACTTGAGGTAAAAGGCTCCCTCACTTGGGGTAAAAGTCCCCCTCACTTGGGATAAAAGGTTCCCTCACTTGAGGTAAAAGGCCCCCCTCACTTGGGGTAAAAGGCCCCCTCACTTGGGGTAAAAGTCCCCCTCACTTGGGGTAAAAGGCCCCCTCACTTGGGGTAAAAGGCTCCCTCACTTGGGATAAAAGGTTCCCTCACTTGAGGTAAAAGGCTCCCTCACTTGGGGTAAAAGTCCCCCTCACTTGGAGTAAAAGGCCCCCCTCACTTGGGGTAAAAGGCTCCCTCACTTGGTGTAAAAGGCCCCCTCACTTGGGGTAAAAGGCCCCCTCACTTGGAGTAAAAGGCCTCCCTCACTTGGGGTAAAAGGCCCCCTCACTTGGTGTAAAAGGCCCCCTCACTTGGGGTAAAAGGCCCCCTCACTTGGGGTAAAAGGCCTCCCTCACTTGGGGTAAAAGGCCTCCCTCACTAGGGGTAAAAGGCCCCCTCACTTGGGGTAAAAGGCCCCCTCACTTGGTGTAAAAGGCCCCCTCACTTGGGGTAAAAGGCCCCCTCACTTGGGGTAAAAGGCCCCCTCACTTGGAGTAAAAGGCCCCCTCACTTGGGGTAAAAGTCCCCCTCACTTGGTGTAAAAGGCCCCCTCACTTGGGGTAAAAGGCCCCCTCACTTGGTGTAAAAGGCCCCCTCACTTGGAGTAAAAGGCCCCCTCACTTGGTGTAAAAGGCCCCCTCACTTGGTGTAAAAGGCCCCCTCACTTGGGGTAAAAGGCCCCCTCACTTGGGGTAAAAGGCCCCCTCACTTGGAGTAAAAGGCCCCCTCACTTGGTGTAAAAGGCCCCCTCACTTGGGGTAAAAGGCCCCCTCACTTGGTGTAAAAGGCCCCCTCACTTGGAGTAAAAGGCCCCCTCACTTGGGGTAAAAGGCCCCCTCACTTGGAGTAAAAGGCCCCCTCACTTGGGGTAAAAGTCCCCCTCACTTGGGGTAAAAGTCCCCCTCACTTGGTGTAAAAGGCCCCCTCAATTGGGGTAAAAGGCCCCCTCACTTGGTGTAAAAGGCCCCCTCACTTGGAGTAAAAGGCCCCCTCACTTGGTGTAAAAGGCCCCCTCACTTGGGGTAAAAGGCCCCCTCACTTGGGGTAAAAGGCCCCCTCACTTGGAGTAAAAGGCCCCCTCACTTGGGGTAAAAGGCTCCCTCACTTGGGATAAAAGGTTCCCTCACTTGGGATAAAAGGCCCCTAGGGGGGTTAATGTAGTTATATGAATATAACCCTACATGTTTAAAACTCTGATTATCTAAACAAAGAATGAAATAAACACAAACCATTTAAATATTTTTTGTGTAAAATTTCTATAAATTTTGTCTCATAGTTGTGGCATCATTTCCAGCACACCAAATAATGTAGCCCCTAATAATGTTTTTTCAATAGTTAGTGTACTTGTTACACTCCACGCTCCGGACGATTACTCTTTTGGTGTGTTAGATTGCCATGGTAACATCAATTTCTCTGTTTGGCGGATCTCTCTTCGGGATTATGGGTAGTGTAGTGTAGTGTAATACATTCTGGGAAATGCATGTGGGAATGATTTTCACATTTGGACATCCCAATAAATGGGTAGTGCACTGGGTAGTGCACTCAGACATCTTTCTCAACACCTGGGAATTTATTGCCGTAATGGGTTTTGTTTACATCTGTTGATGCGTCACTTGCTGCTATTTTAAGGGTGAAAGAGTCCTTAGGCTCTAATTAGTGGTGATTTATCTCAGAGTTAGTGTAAATTACAGCGAATCGTTTGACTCTGCATCGCCACGGTGACGGTCTCAGGTAACTGTAGCAGAAGGTGTAGGAGGTGATGTTTATGCATTCAAGAGTAGGAGGAATTTATGAATGAATTTGAATAGCTTTGAACACCTCCGCCGTTGCTGAATCCTCAACTCAGGGTTGAACGATCTTTTGTCAAGGCTACAAAATTTGCTGTTGTGTCGAAACAAACCATCGGCCTTCTGTCTGACAAAGCAAGATGTATCTGAATTCCCACTTGTAGAAATGTACAAAACTTTCTTGTATCCCAGTTTAATGTTGAGAGTCGCTATCAGGAATCCATAGACCTTATTCACGCTAGCGCCATCTTTGATTTTTAATGGGAATGACATGTGAGGGATATACTTACAGTCTCTTCAATGGTCTGAACTGCAGTTTAAAGTGTTTTTGTATCATTCCACAGACAAAACATTGATAAAATATCTGTCCAAGAACTCCAGACAACATGAGTTGTGGAAAATCAGATGTGATCGAGGAGCTTTGTACCATGCGTGCTGTTGAAGATGGTGCTGGAGTGAATAAGGTCTATAGGTAGTTCCTGAAGAGTGACTCAATGACACTTTCAAAACATCTCTAGCTACCCCACTGAACTGATGGTCAATACTCCTTAACTGATGTTCCCAAAAATATTTAATGCATTACCATTTTAAAAAACACTGTAAGAGCTGCAGAAAAACACACACGAAGAGAAACAAACACTGTAAACAACATAATCAAGCAATAAAACCAGCGCAATTACCAATATGACAATAAAGCAATTTACATCACACAATTACTCGGTGACAAACATTAAAATCCTTTACCTTATAACCCTCTCAAAAATTATGAAAAGGAAACCCATCACACGATTACAATACATGTTCTTCACAAAGCATGCACACACACACTCGTACACACACACACACACACACACACACACACACACACACACTCACACACACATACACACACTCTCACATACACACACACACACATACTCACACACTCACACACACACACTCTCACATACACACACATACTCACGCACACACACACTCACACACAAACACAAACTCACACACTCACATACACACACACACGCACACACATACACACACACACACATACACACACACACACTCACACACACACACGCACACACTCACATACACACACTCACACACATGCACACACACTCACACACAAACGCACACACACTCGCATATACATGCACATACTCACGCACATACGCACACACACTCTCACACAAACACACACATGCACACACATGCATACACACTCACATACACACGCACACACACGCACACTCACATACACATGCACATACTCATGCACACACACTCTCACACAAACACACACATGCACACACACTCACGCACACACACACTCGTGCACACGTACACAATCACACACACACACACACACACACACACAAACGCACACACGCACATGCACACACATGCACACGCACTCACGCACACACACACACTCGTGCACACGCACACACTCACACACACACGCACAAACACAAATGCACACACACACACACACTCTTACTCACTCACAATCATACACACACACACACACACACACACACACACACACACACAAGCACTCACACACAAACACTCACACACACAAACACACACACACACAATAGAAATGGGAAGCACTTCATACAATCATACCGGAATGTGTTACAACTGTCAAAATAAAAGTCTTCAACAATAAATCAATTCAGGAATAAAATACATAATCGATACAACTTCAATAACTTTCTATTTAACTAGTTAGCAAGTCCTCGCGAGTCACACAACACAAATGATTTCAGAAGTTCAATGACACTTTAAGACAACAATAGTCAAAAAAACAAAATACAAAGTCAAAGAAAAGAAAGAAAGAAAGAAATGACAATTTTAATCAGCCTCCAATAATAAAACATCTTCTGGATTGGACGTTGAGTTACGGATGGTGTACTGAGACATTCTCCTTTCTTTACAAACGCTCCTCACAAGTGCATCTGACTCAACCGTTGTTTCTACAATCTTGCCTAAAGGTCATTTGTGCATAAGTAGATCATTCACCCTATTGACAGAGTTCTCTCAGGGGTATGCCAGCGTTGTCTGACAGCAACGTTGGCGAGGTGTTCTTTTCGCCAACGGCTCCAAAATTGTTCGGCAATATATTGGACATGGTGCCACCTTTTTCTGCCATATATATCCTCTTTAGTGAACTTGCCTGGAGGAGGAAGAGCAATTATGGATTTCATAGTGAGAATATGATTTGGAGTTATAGGTTCAAGGTTGGCAACAGTGAGTGGGTGAATATTTACAGCTGACATTGCTTAGAGATGAATCATCACTCCTTTCAGAAGCAATTGAAAGCGTAGACCGAAGAACACTTCTCACCGTCCTGATCTGACGCTGACATACACCTGTATGACTCAAACATGGTGCATTCATTACGAAATCACACCGGTCCACACGACTCCACATGCCGAAGTGTCCTTGGGCAAGACACTGCAAGCCAAGTTGCTCCCAATGGCAGACTAGTACCTTACATGCAGCTCTGCCGCCATTGGTGTTTGAGTGAACCCTGCGATTAGCAGCCGACCCGCTCTACCACCTGAGCCACAGATGCCCCGTCATGATTAGTGGTTCTCGCTCTCAATGGGGCGTGTGGTGAGTTGTGTGTGGATCCTGGAGAGTAGCATGAGTCTCCACATGCTATGAGTCTCCTAAGCAACCAAATTGGCCCGGTTGCTAGGGAGGGTAGAGTCACATGGGGTAACCAAATTGGCCCGGTTGCTAGGGAGGGTAGAGTCACATGGGGTAACCAAATTGGCTGGTTGCTAGGGAAGGTAGAGTCACATGGAGTAATCAAATTGGCCCGGTTGCTAGGGAGGGTAGAGTCACATGGGGTAACCAAATTGTCCCAGTTGCTAGGGAGGGTAGAGTCACATGGAGTAATCAAATTGGCCCGGTTGCTAGGGAGGGTAGAGTCACATGCGGTAACCAAATTGACCCGGTTGCTAGGGAGGGTAGAGTCACATGGGGTAACCAAATTGACCCGGTTGCTAGGGAGGGTAGAGTCACATGGGGTAACCAAATTGTCCCGGTTGCTAGGGAGGGTAGAGTCACATGGGGTAACCAAATTGTCCCGGTTGCTAGGGAGGGTAGAGTCACATTGGGTAACCAAATTGTCCCGGTTGCTAGGGAGGGTAGAGTCACATGGGGTAACCAAATTGACCCGGTTGCTAGGGAGGGTAGAGTCACATGGGGTAACCAAATTGTCCCGGTTGCTAGGGAGGGTAGAGTCACATGGGGTAACCAAATTGTCCCGGTTGCTAGGGAGGGTAGAGTCACATGGGGTAACCAAATTGTCCCAGTTGCTAGGGAGGGTAGAGTCACATGGAGTAATCAAATTGGCCCGGTTGCTAGGGAGGGTAGAGTCACATGCGGTAACCAAATTGACCCGGTTGCTAGGGAGGGTAGAGTCACATGGGGTAACCAAATTGACCCGGTTGCTAGGGAGGGTAGAGTCACATGGGGTAACCAAATTGTCCCGGTTGCTAGGGAGGGTAGAGTCACATGGGGTAACCAAATTGTCCCGGTTGCTAGGGAGGGTAGAGTCACATTGGGTAACCAAATTGTCCCGGTTGCTAGGGAGGGTAGAGTCACATGGGGTAACCAAATTGACCCGGTTGCTAGGGAGGGTAGAGTCACATGGGATAACCAAATTGTCCCGGTTGCTAGGGAGGGTAGAGTCACATGGGGTAACCAAATTGTCCCGGTTGCTAGGGAGGGTAGAGTCACATGGGGTAACCAAATTGTCCCGGTTGCTAGGGAGGGTAGAGTCACATGGGGTAACCTCCTCGTGGTGGTGATTAGTGGTTCTCTCAATGGGGCGTGTGGTGAGTTGTGTGTGGATCGTGGAGAGTAGCATGAGTCTCCACATGCTGAGTCTCCGCAGTGTCATGCACAACAAGTCACACCACCCGGATTGAGGCGAGTAACCGCAGCCCTACAAGGACCTACTAAATAGTGGGAATTGGGCATTCCAAATTGGGGATAAAATAAAAAAATATGAATGTATTGTTACAATGTAAATGATTCATCTTGCTTTACATATGCAGAAAATGTCTCAAAAACATTGTTGCCTTGTTTTACTGATGTCTTGCCTTTTTTCATGCAGATTCGATGGACCAAGACAGCGGGCAGCGTTTCCGATCGGTTTCAGGACTCCAGTGTGTTCAACGAAACGCTTCATATCACAAAGATCCAGAGACATCAGGGTGGACGATATTACTGCAAAGCTGAGAACGGACTGGGATCACCTGCCATCAAATCCATTAGAGTGGACGTCTACTGTGAGTCACGCTGGAGACTTCTGATCTTACTTAAACTCTCATTAAAGCTGCTCACATTAATAACTCTGAGCATTAATGTGATGTCTTTAAATGAGGCATTTGAAAGTTTTAATGCATCTTGTTTACGGCAAGTCTTCAAGTTGACGCTTTCACAATTTCACAGATATTCAATAAATGTCATAGACTTGCATCATAATTGTCACATGGGATATCAATACATATACAGTGTTCAATATGCATTCGAAATTAGAGTGGAACTGTAAAGGGGTTAAAGGACAGGACAAACAGACTGTCCCGCTGTCGTCTCCAGTCGGCCTTTATCCCTCTCTGAGGTTTGATTAGCCTGATTAGGGGCCGGGTGTGCGGAGTCACGACCCCAACCCTCCGCCCCGTCATATTCACATGGCATGACGTACACCTCCCCCCCCTTTCCCTGGGGAGGGGCGTGTCTAACGCCCCATCTGCCGGCAGGTCATCCCCGTCTACCTGGATGAGGGAGGGGACAAGTGGAGGGAAACAAAAAAAGATGTGGCATCTACACGCCATAACGGTGATCGTGCCAAATTAACAAAATATTAAATAAAAGAGGGAAAGGCCGACGTGGAGCAGCAGTAGGAGAGAGAGAGAGATAAAAAAAAAACTCTTACTCGCCGATACACCGTAGCTTGGTCCTCGGCCACTCCTCCGCCCTCTAATGGACATCAGCCGCGCCTCTCCGGACGGATCGGAGGCAGTCTTCCGTCCCCTGGCGGACAGAATGCCCCGCCATGTCTTTGGTGAACTGTAGGGGTCTCCCCCGCCCCTGGCAGCGGTAACCGTTCCGGGCGGTTGATTGGTAGCCCCTGCTCCCCTCGTGGTCGGCGGCCGTTCCTCCACTTCCAAGCGGCTGGGCTCCTTCGTCCTCCGGCGGATGGGCGCGGCTGCTCCATTGGGGTGGATGGTAGCATCGAGGACTCCACTACAGCGCATCCCTCCTCCTTCCCGGGTTTCGCCACCAATGTAAAGGGGATTAATGGAAAGGAGGAGGCGAGAACCAGCTTGACAATATAAATAATATTAAATTATAAACTCAAACACACACACACAGGTGTCGGACAGCTGCCCGTAACACTCTCTCTCTCTCGCACTGTCGTCTCCAGTCGGCCTTTATCCCTCTCGAGGGTGAATTAGCCTGATTAAGGGCCGGGTGTGCCAAATCACGACCCCGCCCTCCGCCCTGCCACAGGAAAATAATATGGAGTTATTACCAAAAATATATATATTTATATTTCCCCATAATGTACATTACATCATGACACAAACACGTAAACCACATGCATAAACGGTTTACAGGCCATCAAAACAAACAGTGAGCGAACAAGACTCTTTTTTACTATTCAGGTGAATTTATCTTGTTTTAGGATGTTTAGATATTTTACAGTAAAACAATGTTACGTTATGCATGAAAAATATGATTTATTGCAGTTTGAGGAATAGTTAGAGAAGTCAGCCTGAAGCTTGGACGTGACCGTGTTTTTCCAAGCCAGAGATGTGCCTGCTGTTTTAAACATGCATCTTCCCTCTGTCCTTGCTGCACCTGCACTATGTGTTTTTCATTAGCTGTGTGCTGTGTTGAAAATGCGTTAAAGCCGCTCCCGCGGGCACAGCGCAGTTGATGGACCACTGCCAGCACCGCTGTTTCTAACGCACCGTAGCCTTGATTGTTACTTAGCATTGAAATTGCTGCTTTGGTCACCACGGCTCTCAACAGATTCAACACAGTAACATGAAAAATTGTCATGCTGCGCTGGTGCTGTCGCCATGAATGCACATACGTGCTGTCGGCAGCCGCTGGGATGGACAGGTCCATTATACGAGAGGTTTGCTGAAAAGAAACAGAGTTTACCACCTGCCATCAGGGAACACAAACACAGAAATCTTCCTTATTTATCATTCCTTACATTGATAGGGAAGTTTCTATGTTGTGTAAGAAAGATACACAAAGTTAGTCATCTTCAGATGCCAAGAGGACCACTTTGAAACCGCAACAGATGCCGCAGTTTAATATATAGAGTGGCGACAAAAAAGTGAACAACGTTTAAACCTGTAAAGACAGACCTGCAGTGAGCTCTGAGGATGTTAATCGATGGTATATGCTTCTGTTGAAGCCATCAGTTTGCATTATTTCAACATAATAAAATAGCAGAGTTTTTGGTGAAGAACCACATATTACCCATAATTCTAAAGAGAGATAGCAGAGATTTTGGTGAAGAACCACATTACCCATAATTCTAAAGAGAGATAGCAGAGATTTTGGTGAAGAACTACATTACCCATAATTCTAAAGAGAGATAGCAGAGATTTTGGTGAAGAACCACATTACCCATAATTATAAAGAGAGATAGCAGAGATTTTGGTGAAGAACCACATTACCCATAATTCTAAAGAGAGATAGCAGAGATTTTGGTGAAGAACCACATTACCCATAATTCTAAAGAGAGATAGCAGAGATTTTGGTGAAGAACCACATTACCCATAATTCTAAAGAGAGATAGCAGAGATTTTGGTGAAGAACTACATTACCCATAATTCTAAAGAGCGATAGCAGAGTTTTTGGTGAAGAACCACATTACCCATAATTCTAAAGAGAGATAGCAGAGATTTTGGTGAAGAACCACATTACCCATAATTCTAAAGAGAGATAGCAGAGATTTTGGTGAAGAACTACATTACCCATAATTCTAAAGAGAGATAGCAGAGTTTTTGGTGAAGAACTACATTACCCATAATTCTAAAGAGAGATAGCAGAGTTTTTGGTGAAGAACTACATTACCCATAATTCTAAAGAGAGATCGACCAATCAGAGAATTGTGGCAAACAAAGCACGCCAAATGAGCTCTGCAGTCGCTCTCCCTACACTCTAAAACTACTTTTTATATTTTGCACATATCTGAAGATTTTGCAACACAGTTATTACAATATATTGCTTCTAAACGTAAAATCAACAACATTAAATCAGTTGTTTTATGTTTTATGTGGGGATCAAACCAGCAACCTCCTGATTACCAGTTATGTGCTTTAGTCCACTACACCACCACCAAAGTGACTTACAGTGCACTTATTACAGGGACAATCCCCCCGGAGCAACCTGGAGTTAAGTGTCTTACTCAAGGACACAATGGTGGTGGCTGTGGGGATCGAACCAGCAACCTTCTGATTACCAGTTATGTGCTTTAGCCCGCTACACCACCACCACTCTACACTTTTATCCAAAGTGACTTACAGTGCACTTATTACAGGGACAATCCCCCCAGAGCAACCTGGAGTTAAGTGTCTTTCTCAAGGACACAATGGTGGTGGCTGTGGGGATCGAACCAGCAACCTTCTGATTACCAGTTATGTGCTTTAGCCCACTACACCACCACCAAAGTGACTTACAGTGCCCTTATTACAGGGACAATCCCCCCGGAGCAACCTGAAGTTAAGTGTCTTACTCAAGGACACAATGGTGGTGACTGTGGGGATCGAACCAGCAACCTTCCGATTACCAGTTATGTGCTTTAGCCCAATACGCCACTACTTCATTCCCTCATACACATTCTAGTATCTTTGTCTATTTTTGGTCCATTTTCAAAAACTTTTTTAGCTTCAAATCAAAGTTTGTAATGTAGTGATTCACCTTGGAGCGGTCTGGTTTGGCTCGTGGCTTACAACCCTTTTATGAAGGATTTTATGAAATCCCAATCCTTCTGAGGAAAGTTCTAGAAGCATTTTTTGATTTATAGATTTATCCGGAGCATCGCACCATGGAAAGTAATCACCTCTGTTACCTGTCTGCCCAACACAGAACTGTCATTGCACAATGAATTTAAAGGTGATTTCCCAGGATGCTTTGCTCAGTTGTTGTTCCAATCCTCATGGGGTCTGGTGACCACGAGCGGTTAATGACTTTTCTATAAGCAGTTTATCATCTCACAGTTTTTATTTGCTTTATTAATTATTATTTTACCCTTCGATTGAGAAGTGTTGTAATGCAGAGAATGAGCCAGTATGCCGTTGTGCTGCACATACAGTATGTGCCTGTATTTTCATGTTTACATTACCGCTAGCCAGACGCCACGTGATAAAACATCCGGCTTTTAGGACAGTTTTATTCAAAGTGATCTAAGGCTACGTCTACATTAATCCATTACATTAATACACACTGCCGTTATTAAGCGTTTACTAAAAGTTGCTCGTTCACATTGAAACATAAAATGCTTAAATCATGTTACTGCGCATGCGGGAAATCCCTGTTGCATGTACGGTCGGAAACGCAATTGCCCTCGTGATCCGTCGCCGGACACCAATTCCGAGTGAACTTCACTTCGCCTTTGAAGGAACGCAATGTGAAGGTTGCGCAAAGTAACATTTATTTTTTTAACAACGCTATCAATGTGAGTATCAAGACAGCGCCGCTATAACACGTGCCGCTATAACACGTGCCGCTATAACACGTGCTGCTATAACACGTGCCGCCATCTTGATTGTTTTGGTTGGATAGATCACATGACTGCATCACATGACAACAAATACATCATCATTTTCAGATATATCCATTTTCACAGTCCGTTTTCAAAACGGCGTTTTCAAATGTGTCCGCCTTGGAGTGCGTTTTCAAAAAGCTCAGTTTTCGCGGACAAAAACGCCATCTCAGTGTGGACGGAAGGCCAAAAAAGTTTCCCGCTTTTTCTCCCAATTTGGAACGCCCAATTCCCGATGTGCTCTTAAGTCCTCGTGGTGGCATTGTGACTCGCCTCAATCCGGTTGGCGATGGGTGAATCTCAGTTGCCGCCGCGTCTGAGACCGTCAATCCGCGCATCATATCATGTAAGGGATTCAAACTAGCGAACTAGCGAACTCCAGGTGTGGTAGCCAGCGTCTTTTACCACTGAGCTAATTGGGCTGGTTGTTTTAGAAGCTTTCCAGCAGCTGCTCAGCTGAGTATAGAGTTAACATAACAAAACATACCATCTGCAATCGTGGACTCCAACAGTGCCGTGGCCGAGTCTGGGACTGGGAAGATAATTTTGGGATTTTACATCGCAACTGGCCAAAATGTTAAGTGGGGGGGCGTTCATTGTTGTTTTTTGCATATCGTGCCATTTTGTGGTCCGTTCTGCATAACGTGGCGGCTCATTTTAGCTTATCGCGGCCCGATCCACCGGCCCGCTTGGTTCTCCCAATGGCCATTCCGCCCCTGATCGACCCCAAACTGTGTCGGCCCACCGGGAAAATGCCCTGTATGCCGGATTACCAGTCCAGTCCTCTCTTCCATTGCTCGCCACAGATAGCGTCCATTTGGTCGAACCACTTCCACTCCAGCTGTTGTGTTCCATGATGGTTCTGTCGTCACTTTTACGTTTTTTTAACTTTTCCCTGCACTGTTGGTAGGTCCGGAGGTAGCCGTGTGCGGCCACCAGCTGAGACACTTCCTGAAATACATTTTCGTTTCACGTCGTTTCGTTCATCGCTAACGAGAGGAACGTCTGCACCTCGTTTATTGACCGTGGCGTGGTTTTGCGCACGGCCATTTCTTTTACAATTCGAAAGTCGCGTTTACAAATGATACCGCTAACGCTGTAGCTAACTCTAAAACTAGCGGGTTGATGTCCCGTCCTGTGACGCCGGTAGGGTTTTGACATCACATTTAGTATCGGCTCGGCTCGCTTGGAACCTCGCTTGGAGGTGGTACTAAATAAAGCACCGGGTACCAGATACCATCCACAGTTGAAAACCCCCAAAAAGCGAGCGGAGTCGAGTCGAGCTGCACCTTGCGGTGGAACAGCCCCATTAGCCATGCAGTTTGCCAAGCCATTGCCATTGTTTCTTGATTCATGTTATGACCATTGTCTGATTTTCTGGATACTCTGCTTTTTGGCACAAGTGGTAAGCTTCGCGATGTGTGAAATGTGCCATGTGCTGTTCCTGGCAGGCTACCCAGCCTTGCAGGCTCCATATGGTTAGGATTAGGGCGGGGGCGGGATTAGGACATCTGCTGCCTCACAGGAACAAACGGAGGCACCTTTGTACATTGGGTGATGCAGGTTTAAGCCCCAAGTGTTTTCAGTCTTGTAATGATGTCAGAAGTATCAGTGCTTCAGCGTCGTTTATACTAAATATAAGTATATTTTTAGCATGAAGTTACATATTGTAAATATATATATATATACAGTATATATACAGCACTAGTTCTCCAAGATACACCTGGACACTTTTCTTGGTTGTTGGCAGATAGGATGTTCAAAGTTTCTTGGAGTATTCACCACAGTTCTTTGCCATCATGATTTTAGCCTGTAGCTATATGGTTGCTAGGGTGTTTTGGGTGGTTGCCAGGACATTGTAATACTGTTGCTATGGTGTTCTGAGTGATTTTAGCCTGTAGCTATATGAAGGTTGCTAGGGTGTTTTGGGTGGTTGCCAGGATATTTTAATACTGTTGCTATGTTGTTCTGAGTGTGTTTAGCCTGTAGCTATATGGTTGCTAGGGTGTTTTGGGTGGTTGCCAGGACATTATTATACTGTTGCTATGGTGTTCTGAGTGTTTTTAGCCTGTAGCCATATGGGTGCTAGGGTGTTTTGGGTGGTTGCCAGGACATTATAATACTGTTACTATGGTATTCTGAGTGATTTTAGCCTGTAGCTATATGGTGGCTAGGGTGTTTTGGGTGGTTGCCAGGACATTATAATACTGTTGCTATGGTGTTCTGAGTGATTTTAGCCTGTAGCTCTATGGTTGCTAGGGTGTTTTGGGTGGTTGCCAGGATATTTTAATACTGTTGCTATGTTGTTCTGAGTGTGTTTAGCCTGTAGCTATATGGTTGCTAGGGTGTTTTGGGTGGTTGCCAGGACATTATTATACTGTTGCTATGGTGTTCTGAGTGTTTTTAGCCTGTAGCCATATGGGTGCTAGGGTGTTTTGGGTGGTTGCCAGGACATTATAATACTGTTACTATGGTATTCTGAGTGATTTTAGCCTGTAGCTATATGGTGGCTAGGGTGTTTTGGGTGGTTGCCAGGACATTATAATACTGTTGCTATGGTGTTCTGAGTGATTTTAGCCTGTAGCTCTATGGTTGCTAGGGTGTTTTGGGTGGTTGCCAGGATATTTTAATACTGTTGCTATGTTGTTCTGAGTGTGTTTAGCCTGTAGCTATATGGTTGCTAGGGTGTTTTGGGTGGTTGCCAGGACATTATTATACTGTTGCTATGGTGTTCTGAGTGTTTTTAGCCTGTAGCCATATGGGTGCTAGGGTGTTTTGGGTGGTTGCCAGGACATTATAATACTGTTACTATGGTATTCTGAGTGATTTTAGCCTGTAGCTATATGGTGGCTAGGGTGTTTTGGGTGGTTGCCAGGACATTATAATACTGTTGCTATGGTGTTCTGAGTGATTTTAGCCTGTAGCTCTATGGTTGCTAGGGTGTTTTGGGTGGTTGCTTACTGGTCCACCAAGACACATGTTTTGAGGTATTATTCATGTCAGTAGCACAGGTGCTTTAGGATGGGTAAAACACTGAACATATAATGCTTCAGTTTAATTAAAGTTTAACAACATCATTATGAGCAATAATAATACACACGCTATGTAATAATAACACAATTAGACTATTGCAACTTCATTTTATCAAGTGTATAAACAGGTTTGAAGGTGGTCATAAATCGTGCCTGAAGAGAATTACCTTCATCTTATTGCTTAATGAACGTCATAAAAACATGATCATGCTCCGTGTTTCATTTTAAAGGCTCATTCTGGAAGCTCACACAGTGCACTCTTCAAAGCGGAGAGTAACATTATTCTCTTGGTGACTTTTATCCGAAACAACCTCTAGCGTCAGTCTCACAGGAAGTGCAAACATCTCTCAGCATCTCAACATTAATTAAAGACTAAATTGATGGTATAAAGCAACAATCAGGTCTGATTGCTTCGTAAGAGGTGCATCATAGTTCTGGTATTAAATGACACTCAAAAACAAGGAGCAAAAAATACATTCGGCTGTCTTCTGGCCCCTGGCGGATGGAACGGCCCGCCACGTTTCCAGTGAACGGAAGGGGTCTCTCCCACCCCTGACAGCGGACCTCCCAGTCCAGGCGGTCGACCAGGAGCCCCTCCCTGCTCGCGGTTGGCAGTTCTCTGAGCCCGCTGTGTTTTAGTGGCTGGTAGGGGTCTTTAATAAACTTTACCAAAAGACACACACACACACACAGGTGTCGGGCAGCTGCCCGTAACTCTCTCTCTCTCTGTCGCACTGCCGTCTCCGGTCGCCTTTATCCCTCTCGGGCTTAATCAGCCTAATTAGGGGCCGGGTGGAAACCCCCAAAATATAAATTGGGTCCCAGTTTTCTTCTAAGAATCACTTGAAAAGGTTACTTTGAGCTTGACATTTCTCATTTGAAGTCTTTCATCCGTCCTGCTCAGAAGTGACAATATTTACCCAGAAAACACACAAATGCCACACGGTTGCTGGTGTCGTGTGTAATCCAGTCAGTGATCAGTGCCGCCCAGTCGGGTGAATTTCTTCTGCTCCTGAAACACCCAGAACGGACATCTTGATCGCTCTGAAGGGTGTTTTTCTATAATGACCGCTGTAGATTACAGCAGGAGATCACCACTGTGCATTTGATTAAAGTCACTGATGTGACGAGTATCTAACGGAGACATACGGTGACATCACTCGTCTCGCTGTGTGATGATCATCTCTTACTCTCCATGTGATTATTAAAGTCTTGTCACGCTGTTTACGGTCATTACGCTGCACCCGCTGAACTTTACAACTTTTATGTAATACAGACAGTGTGTCACTTCCTGTAGGATGATGTCATAAAGGAACTGACCTCTTTTAGTTACATTTTACAGAACACCAGCAGGACGGAAACTTGCGCAGTTACGCGAGATGCGACTTTATTTCTTACGGTTACGAGATAAAAGCTGTTAATATTGTGAGACATTAATGTTTGAATTACCTCTTTTTTCTTTTTTCTTTCACTTCTGGATCTGTCTTCCATAATCATCAGCTAGTGGAGTTATTAAAACCAGACGCTCGTGTTTCCAAATCTTCATCATGTTTAATTATTTTCCTAGATACATTATTAAAACAAATATATTGTGTAATATTATTGTGTTTACTAATGAAAATGTCCTGCGGTCTGATGTCACACACACACACACACACACACACTCTCACACACACACACACACTCACACACATACACACACACACACACACTCACACACTCTCACACACACACACACACACTCACACACATACACACACACACACACACACACACACTCTCACACACACACACACACACTCACACACATACACACACACACACACACTCACACACTCTCTCTCACACACACACACACACACACACACACACACACACACTCACACACACACACACACTCTCTCACACACACACACACACACACTCACACACTCTCTCACACACACACACACACTCTCTCACACACACACACACACACACACTCTCACACTCTCTCTCACACACACACACACACACACACACACTCTCTCACACACACACATCATGTTTCATCATGTTTAATTATTTTCCTAGATACATTATTAAAACAAATATATTGTGTAATATTATTGTGTTTACTAATGAAAATGTCCTGCGGTCTGATGTCACACACACACACACACACACTCTCACACACACACACACACTCACACACATACACACACACACACACACTCACACACTCTCTCTCACACACACACACACACACACACACACACACACACTCACACACACACACACACTCTCTCACACACACACACACACACACACACACACACTCACACACACACACACACTCTCTCACACACACACACACTCTAGATTTAAGATGTGGAATTGAGAGTATAGCATGTGGACACTGACCATAACATGACAAAAATAACAACAACTGCTCAAACCAAAGTAATAAAATGATTTACATATTCACTGTTATGTTCATTTAACTGTGATGTGATAAAAAACTACAATTATTTCCATGTTTAATAACTGCGAGTTCAACATTAAATCCGGTGGATTAACCGACACGGTCCTGTATATGATAATAAACATATTAATGTCACACACATCAGATAAAACAACAGTTACAATGAAATGCAAAATGGAGCGACTGACAGTGACACTGTGATGTCCCGTACACACCATTTCAAGATGTTCAGACGTTTCAGTCACGCTGAATATGAATCCTGAGAGTTCAGCAGGTTTTGAGGACGCTTGTGTAACGTGCTTGTGTTTGTGCTGCTGCTCTGGGGTGATGAAATAAGTTTTTCACTGGCAGTCTTTGAAAATGAGCACACAAATCACTCATGCACATCACAGGTAACTGCACTGCACCAGAATCAGCACATGTCGCAGCAAAAGGTTGCTGATTGTGGGTGGATGTTTGTTTGAAATTCATCATATTCCTCACCCAGAGCACACATTTGCATATTTACATATTTATTCTTGATTTCTCTCAGCGCCTGTTTGATGACATTTTGTGGTAAATAACCATAAAACAAATGATATGATGCATGAGATGCGTGCACTTTGACATTTTAATAAAATACATTTAAAAAAAGGTGAAATGCATAGCGTTAAGGGGTTGTTCAATTAGTAACAGTGACCGTTCGAGTTATTTTATACCAAATCAACCAAAAAATAAAAATGTCAAATGTTTTAGATTTTTTTAATGCATTTTCTAAAGAAAGAAAGAAACAAATGATGATGAAAGGCAACATGTTAAATTCAATGCATCAATATTTACTGAGCAATCCACGATTTTGTCGAGTTGAAGCAAAATGACAATTTCCACCAATGAATTTGGAGCAAAACTACATGTCCAAAAAAATCGACTTTGAAATGGGTCAGTGTGATGATTTTATGTGTACACAGAGATTGTGAGGTCTATTTCTAATATCAGGTGACATCAGCACGTCACGTCGAAATATCCGCCAATGGCGTGAGTCCAAAAATGGGAAAAAACACTTTTTTGTGACGCTTTTTCAAAGTTGGAGCGCCTATAACTCCAGAAGTATTAAAGATATCTTAATGTGCTTTGACATTCTGGTTCAGAACAAACTTTT
This sequence comes from Moxostoma hubbsi, assembly GCA_032164185.1. Taxonomy (NCBI): domain Eukaryota; kingdom Metazoa; phylum Chordata; class Actinopteri; order Cypriniformes; family Catostomidae; genus Moxostoma; species Moxostoma hubbsi. Next base: position 1,187,961 of record JAVLUX010000022.1, read on the forward strand.
CTGTCTCTGTTTCATTTTTTAAGGTCCTACAGGGTTCATTCCCAGAGATACGGGGCTCTCAATATGGCTCCATCCTTCAATTCCTCAATTCGACCCATTTTCAATGGTTGAAACCAAGTGTGGTTACAGGTCCTTGTCCAACCAAACTAAGGCCTGAAGAACAAAATATACTGAAGCTAGAATGTATCTTTATTCATTAAGGCGACTTCAACGCTCGGATTACATTTGGATCTTCGTTGGATCCCGAGAGCGAGAGGAGACGCTAAACGAATGTGAAGCATTTTCTGTGTTATGCACTTCCTTTCTGAATGGTAATGATATAAATAGAGGATGTTATTCGCATTGTTGGCATTGAGAAGGTCGGCACTGATCGGCTTTGATTCATATCCAGAATCTCTTCCATTCGCTGGTCAACTGCTTCTTTAAATCAACATTAGAGTTCATGGTGAATTTATCACATTTCACACTGGGGATCTTGCACAGTTACGCACAGCATGCAAATGCACCCGTCTTTAAAGTATTATTAGGATAGTCAGTATTAGCATGAGAAATGACATCATCTTCTCGTTGAGCAGCATTTGGAAAGGCTTAAAGTGTCAAGCTTGACAACGATTGCCTGAGAATCCAGTAAATGTGTCCAGTCATCCATCGCTCTGTCCCGTTAGATGTACTGGAGGAAAAACTTTAGACCAGAAGTTTCCTCATCTAGAGATTCAGAAGAGATCTCAACAATGTCTCAAATTGTGCTCAATTTTCTCAGTTTAATAGCGCAGGTTCAATGATTTGACATATTTCTTTTGTCAAGATCTGTTGCAATTTACACGCAAAACTAACTTGAATACACCTGTACTATGATATATATATAAAAATATTAATATTCCCATTAAAAGCTAAAGTTATTGGGTTTTTTTTGGCATAAATTGTTTGGAATACTCGATTACTATTATTTCTTAAAAAAATAATAAAAAAAAATAATATATATATATATATATATATATATATATATATATATATATATATATATAAAATAAACTATATATAAAAATATTAATAATTAATAAAAGAATAAATATTCCCATTAAAAGCTAAAATTATTATATATTTTTTGCATAAGTTGTTTGGAATACTCAATTATATTATATATATATATATATATATATATATATATATATATATATATATAATAAAATATATATATATATATATATATATATATAATAAAATATATATAAAAATATTAATAATTAATAAAACTAAAAATATTCGCATTAAAAGCTAAAATTATTGGGGGCTTTTTGGCATAAATTGTTTGGAATACTCGATTACTATTATTTCTTAAAAAAAATTACATAAATAATTAAATATATATATATATATATATAAATAAAATTAAAAAAAACACTTAAAAAATTGTGCCGACCAAATCATTGTGAAGTGGTGCAACCAACATGTCGCTTTTAATTCATTAATAATTTATTTCATAATTTTTATTAAAATACACATTTTGTTCAAGTCAAATGGTGTAACCCTAACCTTGAAAAATATGTTCGAAAACATTTTTGAAATGAATGATTATGTTATTTACCGGAAAGTATTTTAATACCTTTTACTTGATGGCTACACGACATGACAATTGTATTATTATTTTTCTTCCCAATCTGGAACGCCCAATTCCCAATGCGCTCCAAGTCCTCGTGGTGGTGTAGTGACTCGCCTCAATCTGCGTGACGGAGGACGAATCTCAGTTGCCTCCGCATCTGAGACCGTCAATCTGCGCATCTTATCACATGACTTGTTGAGTGTGTTACCGTGGAGACGTAGCACTTGTGGAGGCTTCACGCTATTCTCCACGGCATCCACACACAACTCACCACACGCCCCACCGAGAGCGAGAACCACATTATAGTGACCACGAGGAGGTTACCCCATGTGACTCTATCCTCCCTAGCAACCGGGACAATTTGGTTACCCCATGTGACTCTACCCTCCCTAGCAACCGGGCCAATTTGGTTGCTAAGGAGACCTGGCTGGAGTCACATTATAGTGACCACAAGGAGGTTACCCCATGTGACTCTACCCTCCCTAGCAACCGGGCCAATTTAGTTGCTAAGGAGACCTGGCTGGAGTCACATTATAGTGACCACAAGGAGGTTACCCCATGTGACTCTACCCTCCCTAGCAACCGGGCCAATTTGGTTGCTAAGGAGACCTGACTGGAGTCATCCTGACATTATTAAGATATGAAGTAAACGTAGAAAATGCTTTACAATTTGTATTTTTTTTCAATGACAGAAATTCATCAGATTCTCCCAAGAGGAAACGCCCCGAGCTATGAGATCTACATTCGTTTTACAGCTCGTTACTCATACTGTATGTCAACAACTGACACATTTGGGAATTTCAGGAGAAGCATGTGAGATGATACATCAGTGAAACACAGTAACTCTTTATGGAACCCCGTTGTGTCTCTGTGTGAATGTGCAGCTCTTGAGCAATGAAATCTTTAAATCTATTCATCACTGTCATGTAATGTTGTTTTGTGTCTCGTCAGATCTGGATGATCCGATGGTGACGGTTCATCAGAGTATCGGTGAAGCTAAAGAACAGTTCTACTACGAGCGGACGGTTTTCCTGCGATGTGTCGCCAACTCCAACCCTCCCGTACGTTACAGCTGGCACCGCGGGCGAGACGTGCTCTCGCAGGGCTCTGATAAAGGTGTCGAGATCTACGAACCCTTCTTTACCCAGGTAACAATTCAACCCTCACAAAACAGTTACATAGTGATACTTTGTTTTAGACGTGTATCATGAAAACTAAAATGACACATTATTGTGGCCGTGCCATTGTGCAACGATGGCATCAGATGGCAATAGAATGGCATTTATTTTAAATGATAGTACTTACATTTCTAGTTTTGTGTCTGTCGAATAAAGTTTCTGATTTGTGAAGTATTGAATGATTACTTTATTGGTGCATCTTGACATTTCAATGTTTTTTCACAGTAAATATAATAGAACATGTCAGAACAATGCTACTATATTGTTATTCACATTCAAACTGGCTCTTGTTTCTGTTACAAGCCACTTATTTTATGTTGGTGTGACTACTGGAATATAATAAGTAATATTATAGTGTATTATATTATTTAGATTTTCATGCTTTGTTTTATTTATTTATTTTTGATACGACTACCTGAACTGTGTATAATTTAAATGTTGTAATAAGTAAAATTATATATAATATATATAAATACAGTTCAGGTAGTCATTCCAAAAAAACAAAATTATATAAAAAAAAAAAAAGTTTTAGAAAAAAAAAAAAAGAAAAGAAATATATATATAGCCTATGTATAAAAAAATTATAGAAAAAAAAAATACAATTATATATATAAAAAAAATATATATTATCTAAAAAAAAATAATTATAAATAATTATATATATATATATTATATTTAAATTTTGTAATAAGTAAAATTATATATATATATACAGTTCAGGTAGACATTCCAAAAAAAACTATTTTTTTTAAAAAATTATATAAAAAAACAAATAAAAACAATTATATATACACTCACCTAAAGGATTATTAGGAACACCTGTTCAATTTCTCATTAATGCAATTATCTAATCAACCAATCACATGGCAGTTGCTTCAATGCATTTAGGGGTGTGGTCCTGGTCAAGACAATCTCCTGAACTCCAAACTGAATGTCAGAATGGGAAAGAAAGGTGATTTAAGCAATTTTGAGCGTGGCATGGTTGTTGGTGCCAGACGGGCCGGTCTGAGTATTTCACAATCTGCTCAGTTACTGGGATTTTCACGCACAACCATTTCTAGGGTTTACAAAGAATGGTGTGAAAAGGGAAAAACATCCAGTATGCGGCAGTCCTGTGGGCGAAAATGCCTTGTTGATGCTAGAGGTCAGAGGAGAATGGGCCGACTGATTCAAGCTGATAGAAGAGCAACTTTGACTGAAATAACCACTCGTTACAACCGAGGTATGCAGCAAAGCATTTGTGAAGCCACAACACGCACAACCTTGAGGCGGATGGGCTACAACAGCAGAAGACCCCACCGGGTACCACTCATCTCCACTACAAATAGGAAAAAGAGGCTACAATTTGCAAGAGCTCACCAAAATTGGACAGTTGAAGACTGGAAAAATGTTGCCTGGTCTGATGAGTCTCGATTTCTGTTGAGACATTCAGATGGTAGAGTCAGAATTTGGCGTAAACAGAATGAGAACATGGATCCATCATGCCTTGTTACCACTGTGCAGGCTGGTGGTGGTGGTGTAATGGTGTGGGGGATGTTTTCTTGGCACACTTTAGGCCCCTTAGTGCCAATTGGGCATCGTTTAAATGCCACGGCCTACCTGAGCATTGTTTCTGACCATATCCATCCCTTTATGGCCACCATGTACCCATCCTCTGATGGCTACTTCCAGCAGGATAATGCACCATGTCACAAAGCTCGAATCATTTCAAATTGGTTTCTTGAACATGACAATGAGTTCACTGTACTAAAATGGCCCCCAC
>JAVLUX010000022.1:1197500-1295000 GCA_032164185.1 Moxostoma hubbsi
TCCTCTCTCTGATTTTCATAGCAAATGGATTTTTATTTCAATAAGTTTTGCATCAAGAGCTTGACAGCCGAACGCTATCAAGCATCCAGACACAGACACACGAGGTCACATTGACGGATCACACCCGCGTTATAAAATTACGTCTGTGGAGGGGGGGGCGTCTGAGTGATAATTGGAATATGAAAGTGAGAATCGTTCTTATTTCTGAGGACGGGCGCCGTGTGATCCGTCTGATATTCTAATCTATTCTGATGAGTGCGACGGCACATCAGAGAGCGCGATCATAAACTCGCCGGGCCGGTCTGTGTCTGCCTCCAATCTGAAGATGCCGTACAAGCGTTCAGATCTGACGGGTATAAAGACCCCCTGCCTCACTGCGCCGTAATGTGGTAGCAAAAGACGATAAGGCCCTGCGACGCAATCCGTAGAGTGGCTATTATTTCCACAAATTAAAATTGGCTTTGAAATGGGGAATGCAGCGAAGTAAATGGATTTTCAGCAGAACCGTAATGAGATGGAGATAAATAATGAACTCACGTGCGCTGACGGAAGAGGGCTGTGCATCCTTTAGGGGAGTTTTTATTTGTGTGTCCTTCATGCTGTGAAAAGTTCATGATATATAATATTGCACAGGGTGTTTGAGAGAATACAGGGGCGTGAGATGTGCATGTTCTCTTCATACGCTGTGGTGATTTTAGCATTTTGAAAGGCTGTTTAGCGGCTGTTGTCGTGTCGTAGATGCTTTCTTGTTCAAAGTGACTTTGAGCGTCCTTACTACAGGGGCGGAAACCTCCGCATGAATCTGTGGTTAATTGACTTGCTCAAGGATGATATAGTGCTCTAGTAAGTGACCTTGTCCCCATCACATTTCATCATCTGTACTATTCTCACCGTCTCCTCATGCCGAGTCCTGGAAAGTCCAAAGCATTTAAAGGGACAGTTCACCCAAAATAATGACTCCCCCTCAGGCCATCCCAGATGTGTGTGACTTTCTTTCTTCTCCAGAACACAAATTAAGATTTTTAGAGGAATATCTCAGCTCTGTTGGTCCATACAATGCAAGTGAATGGTGAACAGAACATTGAAGCTCCAAAAAGCACATAAAGGCAGCATAAAAGTAATCTATAAGACTCCAGTGGTTTAATCCATGTCTTCAGAAGTGATATGATTGCTGTGGGTGAGAAACAGATTAATATAAATCTCCACTTTCACTTTCACTTCCACATTCTTCTTCTTTTGTTTTTTTGGCAATTAACATTCTTCTTTGTGCATTTCAGCACCTACTTGTCAGGGCTAGTCAAAGATGGAGATTTATAGTAAAAAAAAAATTTTTCTAAATGATTTAAATATTAATCTGTTTCTCACCCACATCTATCATATCACTTCTAAAGACATGGATTAAACCACTGGAATCGTATATGAAAGTGAAAGTGTAGATTTATAGTAAAAAATGACTTAAATGTTGATCTGTTTCTCACCCACATCTATCATATCACTTCTGAAGACATGGATTAAACCACTGGAGTCGTATGTGAAAGTGAAAGTGTAGATTTATAGTATAAAATGACTTAAATGTTGATCTTTTCTCACCCACATCTATCATATCACTTCTGAAGACATGGATTAAACCACTGGAGTCGTATGTGAAAGTGAAAGTGTAGATTTATAGTATAAAATGACTTAAATGTTGATCTTTTCTCACCCACATCTATCACATCACTTCTGAAGACATGGATTAAACCACTGGAGTCGTATGTGAAAGTGAAAGTGCAGATTTATAGTATAAAAGGACTTAAATGTTGATCTTTTCTCACCCACACCTATCATATCACTTCTGAAGACATGGATTAAACCACTGGAGTCTTATAGATTACTTTTAAGCTGCCTTTGTGTGCTTTTTGGAGCTTGAATGTTCTGGTCACCATTCACCTACATTGTATAGACCCACAGAACTGAAATATTCTTCTAAAAATCTTAATTTGTGTTCAGTAGAAGAAAGAAAGTCACACATCTAGGATGGCATGAGGGTGCGAATATGATGAGGGAATTACATTTTTTGGAAAAATAAATTGTTAAAGGGAAGACAATGGGGCAGTAGTTATAGAGCACAATGTGTGAATTTCTGCAAAACACAAACAAATATTTTTAGAAGAATATTGCTGCTCTGTAGGTCCATAGAATGCAAGTGAATGGTGACCAGAACTTTAAATCTCCAGAAAGCACATAAAGGCAGCATAAAAGTAATCTATAAGACTCCAGTGGTTCAATCCATGTCTTCAGAAGTGATATGATAGGTTTGGGTGAGAAACAGATTAATATAAATCTCCGCTTTCACTTTCACTTCCAGATTCTTCTTTTGTTTTTTGGCAATTAACATTCTTCTTTGTGCATTTCAGCACCTACTTGTCAGGGCTAGTCAAAGTTGGAGAGTTATAGTAAAAAAAAAAGTAAATCTAAATGATGTAAATATTGATCTGTTTCTCACTCACATCAATCATATCACTTCAGAAGACATGGATTATACCACTGGAGTCTTATAGATTACTTTTTAGCTGCCTTAGTGTGCTTTTTGGAGCTTCAAAGTTCTGGTCACCATTCACTTACATTGGATGGACCTACAGAGCTGAAATATTCTTCTAAAGCACAAACAAAATATTTTTAGAAGAATATTTCAGCTCTGTAGGTCCATAGAATGCAACTGAATGGTGACCAGAGCTTTGAAGCTCCAAAAAGCATGTAAAGGCAGCATAAAGGTTATTAATAAGACTCCAGTGGTTTAATCCATGTCTTCAGAAGTGATATGATAGATGTGGGTGAGAAACAGATCAATATTTAAGTCCTTTTTACTATAAATCTCCACTTTCACTTTCACTTCCACATTTTTTCTACTTTTGTTTTAGCGATTCACATATTTCGTGCATATCACCACCTACTGGGCAGGGAGGGGAATGTATAGTAAAAATAAACAAGTGCCCTCGGCTAATGTTGTCAGTATTAATCTCAAGTCAACATCTGGCTAATGCAAACCTCCGCCTTAAACTCAGACGCTTGTTACCCTGCAGATAATTTAAGCCGTATGCCTTTGATGTTTGGTTCCTGGACTGTGTGATGGGGTTATAACCTACTGGAAACCATTTCTCTGAGTTTGAGAGATCTTAAAGCACTTTGAGTTGAACAGCTCTCTATAAGCCAGCACACTTGATCTATACTTGAACTTTGGGTCACATTAGAAAAATAGGTCATGTGATCAAACTACAGCACAATGCGAGAGCCAAACTTCAGAAGCTGAAAATGGCTCTTGATTTTTGAAGTGATGATTCAACCACTCACCTCCGGAGAAATTGGGTTGCTCTGAATCAGTGGCAGTTTCAAGCAGATTTGGACTTTTATTAGACAAAAAATAGCACATGCTAAACTTTACATCAGTGCTTCACGGCTGGTTTCGCTGCAGAATTTTCTATTGGACACTTAAAGGGATAGTTCACCCTAAAATGGTGATATCCCAGGTGTGTATGACTTTCTATGTTCTGCAGAACACATTTGAAGAAAAATTGACAAAATATCTCATCTCAGAAGGTCCTTACAATGCAAGTGAATGGAGATTTGTCTTTTGAAGCTCCAAAAATCATAGACAGTCAGCATAAGCGTCTTTGAAACGACTTCAGCGGATAATTTAACGTCTACTATAGTGACACGATCGCTTTTGGCGTGAAAAAGATCAATAAAAATGTTCCTACTCGCCTAAAAATATTAATAAAAGTGTCCTGAGATATCTCACCGGTCTCTGCGACAGCTGTAGACTCTCAAAAATGTGTCGCTTCTCACCTGTCAATCATTTTGCTCGTTCTTATAGTGTTGCACATGAAGCGGATCACGGTCACAGGAACAAACAATGCAGCTCTTTCGCTCGGTTTTGGTCTTTGAAGGGCGGGGTTTTGGAATGAGGGGGCGTGGTTAATTCAACATCGCAGAACACTAAAATCTCTTACAGCACCTTTAAGTACTTTTACATATAATCCAACACTTCACGAGAGGGTGGAGTCGAAGCGGTCTCTCGTGTGATGTATTCACGTTGCCATGGATACAGAAGTAATCCCACATTCTTGAGTCGGTTGAGACATCCAGGATGATGATCTAAACGAAAACCAATGAAGTTTCTGTACAGAGTTCCTCCTACACATTTGTAAACAGCGCTGTGATGCATGTGCATCAGGTCTCAATGTGGTCACGTCACACGCACATACCACTGCAGAGTTAAACAGTGCTTAAATATTGATCTTTTTCACACCTAAAGCAATCGTGTCACTTTAGAAGACATTACATTAACCGCTGGAGTCATATGGATGACATTATACTGACTGTCTGTGATTTTTGGAGCTTCAAAAGAGAAATCTCGCTGACTATCACCGCTGAAGTCGTGAGTTTGAATCCAGGGCATGCTGAGTGACTCCAGTCAGGTCTCCTTAGCAACCAAATTAGCCCGGTTGCTAAGGAGGGTAGAGTCACATGGGGTAACCAAATTGTCCCGGTTGCTAGGGAGGGTAGAGTCACATGGGGTAACCAAATTGTCCCGGTTGCTAGGGAGGGTAAAGTCACATGGGGTAACCAAATTGTCCCGGTTGCTAGGGAGGGTAAAGTCACATGGGGTAACCAAAGTGTCCCGGTTGCTAGGGAGGGTAGAGTCACATGGGGTAACCAAATTGACCTGGTTGCTAGGGAGGGTAGAGTCACATGGGGTAACCTCCTCGTGGTCGCTATAATGTGGTTCTCGCTCTCGGTGGGGCGTGTGGTGAGTTGTGCACGGATGCCGCGGAGAATAGCGTGAAGCCTCCACACGCGCTACGTCTCCGCAGTAACGCGCTCAACAAATAAATTGGCACGTACTGTTCATGATGAGGGGTAAAACATCCAAAACACTGTGAAACCTGCAGACTTTGATGTCTAATGGAGCGTTCACATACAACGCAATGCGAGCGTTTCGTGCCGCGCTCGGCGCGATTACGTACAAAGTCAATGCAAAGATGTGAATAGACACAGTTCTATGATTATGACCTGAACCCTTGTTGACGGGATTGTAGTCTTCCCCAGTGGCGTCAGGTGGGGGCAGGTTGGGGGGGGGGTTCGGTGGTCGGGTCAGGCTATGGGCCGGCCGCGTTCCTGTGGGACTCTGGTCGGGTCCCGCAGGTCACGCGGTTTGGTTCGTGGCTCGCCGCCAGCTGGCGATTGCTCACTTCCTGTCTGTTGTAGCTAATGGGGGAGGCGCGAATGAAGCGAATGGCGCGCACATTTTTGAAACACACATTTATAATCCAGCGGTCAAACTCGCGCGAGCAATTCGAGGCGAAAATCTTCGCGTTGTATGTGAACGCACCATTAGACATCAGTGTTGTATCCATTACGGCTGCACGATTGATTGAATTGAGAATGAAATTGCGATATTGTCATGCGCTTTAATAAAACCGTCTTCGTTCAGAGCTTCAGTCGGTGATGTGTGATCGTGTGGCGCCCTCTAGCGGGTGTGATGAGCAGCGCGGCAATATTAGATGATGCTTATCATATTACACAACGTTTTGACTTTGACTTTGATATGTGCATTAAATGTCTTTTTAAGCATGCACGCATTACAGCCAATCAGAATCGAGTATTCGAAAAGACCTTTGGAAAATAATGATATGTATTCTGTATTTAAATATGTAAATTGTAAATGCTTGTGGTGGTTGATGCAAATGTTTTCATGCCGTTCTTGGCCTCTCGCTCTGAGTTGCAGGGGGAAACAAAGATCCTGAAGCTGAAGAACTTGAGGCCCAAAGATTACGCCAACTACAGCTGCATCGCCTCCGTCAGGAACGTGTGCGGCATCGGTGACCGAAGTGTCGTCTTCAGACTCACTAATAGAACAGGTGTGACTCGTCGCTCATACACCATCATTCACACACCAATGGTGGCAGAGCTGCCATGCAAGGTGCCAGTCTGCCATTGGGAGCAGCTTGGGGTTCAATGTCTTGCCCGAGGACACTTCGGCATGTGGAGACGTGTCACCAACCCTGCGATCAGTGGCTGACCCGCTCTACCACCTGAGCCACAGCTGCCCAAAATTTTGATTTCTTATTTTTATTGCATGTACTAGTTGTTAACAGGACACAATATGTCCGTTTGCTCTTCTGCAGCTTCTCCGTCCATCAAGCTGTTGGTGGAAGATCCGATCGTGGTGAATCCCGGGCAGACGGTGTCGCTGGTGTGCATCACGACGGGCGGAGAGCCCGTGCCAACCCTCACCTGGTCCGTCAGCACGGGCGCTCTATCTGCGAAGAGTGTGATGAAGGACGGCACCCTCACCCTGCCCGCCATATCCTCAGAGGACGCTGGCATCTACAGCTGCGTGGCCAGCAATAACGTGGGCAACCCGGCGAAAAAATCCACAACCATCATCGTTCGAGGTAAAGAGATCTGATTCATAGCATGACAAGAGCATTGATAGAGCAGAAATATGTAAATGTCAAAGAAAAATGGCTCGCTGTGTCTCATAAAGTGAGGTTTGCATTTTATGATGGGTGAAATTAAAAACTGAATTGGCACTTTTGCACTCTTGAGTGGCACTGTTGAACGCGTAGAGTCTTGCCAAAGAAACGTTAGCAACGTAGTTCCTTAATGAAGGGTTGTTCCACAAGGCCGATGGTGAAAGTGGCACTCATTGGTCACTTTGAGGAGGTATTCTTGTCCCCCACGGTTCTCCAGAGGGCCAGTCCGCGCTGAACGGCCCCAAAGTGCGTCGGCCCACCGGAACAATGCCCGGTATGCCAGATTGCCAGTCCAGCCCTGGAAGCAATGTTTCTCGGGTACTTGATGTGATATGTCAGATCTCATGTCAGAGACCTCATCAGGCTGTAAAGGGCAACGGCGTTGGCATTTTACAGTTTATTTGACTGCATACACTCCAAAACATATTTCAGCCTAACAAAATTTAATTAAAAGTTTTATAAATGCAATTTAGCTAAACATTGCTCAATTCAGTTTGATGGTATTTATTTATAAAATGGAATACATAAATCTTAAAAAAATATATATATTTTTTTTTTTTGGAATGCACAAGGGTCAAAACAAACAAATATGATTTTGACCCCAAAATTGACTCTCCTATAACTGTTCTGAGACCAGTGCTGACAGACAGCACACTGGAGGTTAAGTCATGCACTAAATAGGGAGCAAGGGAGCATCCTATAGCTCTCCTATAACTGTTCTGAGACCAGTGCAGACAGACAGCACACTGGAGGTTAAGTCATGCACTAAATAGGGAGCAAGGGAGCATCCTATAGCTCTCCTATAACTGTTCTGAGACCAGTGCAGACAGACAGCACACTGGAGGTTAAGTCATGCACTAAATAGGGAGCAAGGGAGCATCCTATAGCTCTCCTATAACTGTTCTGAGACCAGTGCAGACAGACAGCACACTGGAGGTTAAGTCATGCACTAAATAGGGAGCAAGGGAGCATCCTATAGCTCTCCTATAACTGTTCTGAGACCAGTGCAGACAGACAGCACACTGGAGGAGGTTAAGTCATGCACTAAATAGGGAGCAAGGGAGCATCCTATAGCTCTCCTATAACTGTTCTGAGACCAGTGTAGACAGACAGCACACTGGAGGTTAAGTCATGCACTAAATAGGGAGCAAGGGAGCATCCTATAGCTCTCCTATAACTGTTCTGAGACCAGTGCAGACAGACAGCACACACTGGAGGTTAAGTCATGCACTAAATAGGGAGCAAGGGAGCATCCTATATCTCTCCTATAACTGTTTTGAGAGCAGTGCAGACAGACAGCACACTGGAGGTTAAGTCATGCACTAAATAGGGAGCAAGGGAGCATCCTATAGCTCTCCTATAACTGTTCTGAGACCAGTGCAGACAGACAGCACACACTGGAGGTTAAGTCATGCACTAAATAGGGAGCAAGGGAGCATCCTATATCTCTCCTATAACTGTTTTGAGAGCAGTGCAGACAGACAGCACTCTGGAGGTTAAGTCATGCACTAAATAGGGAGCAAGGGAGCATCCTGTAGCTCTGCTATAACTGTTTTGAGAGCAGTGCAGACAGACAGCACACTGGAGGTTAAGTCATTCACTAAATAGGGAGCAAGGGAGCATCCTATAGCTCTCCTATAACTGTTCTGAGACCAGTGCAGACAGACAGCACACAGGAGGTTAAGTCATGCACTAAACAGGGAGCAAGGGAGCATCCTATAGCTCTCCTATAACTGTTCTGAGACCAGTGCAGACAGACAGCACACTGGAGGTTAAGTCATGCACTAAATAGGGAGCAAGGGAGCATCCTATAGCTCTCCTATAACTGTTCTGAGACCAGTGCAGACAGACAGCACACTGGAGGTTAAGTCATGCACTAAATAGGGAGCAAGGGAGCATCCTATAGCTCTCCTATAACTGTTCTGAGACCAGCGTAGACAGACAGCACACTGGAGGTTAAGTCATGCACTAAATAGGGAGCAAGGGAGCATCCTATAGCTCTCCTATAACTGTTCTGAGACCATTGCAGACAGACAGCACACTGGAGGTTAAGTCATGCACTAAATAGGGAGCAAGGGAGCATCCTATAGCTCTCCTATAACTGTTCTGAGACCAGTGCAGACAGACAGCACACACTGGAGGTTAAGTCATGCACTAAATAGGGAGCAAGGGAGCATCCTATATCTCTCCTATAACTGTTTTGAGAGCAGTGCAGACAGACAGCACACTGGAGGTTAAGTCATGCACTAAATAGGGAGCAAGGGAGCATCCTATAGCTCTCCTATAACTGTTCTGAGACCAGTGCAGACAGACAGCACACACTGGAGGTTAAGTCACGCACTAAATAGGGAGCAAGGGAGCATCCTATATCTCTCCTATAACTGTTTTGAGAGCAGTGCAGACAGACAGCACACTGGAGGTTAAGTCATTCACTAAATAGGGAGCCAGGGAGCATCCTATAGCTCTCCTATAACTGTTCTGAGACCAGTGCAGACAGACAGCACATTGGAGGTTAAGTCATGCACTAAATAGGGAGCAAGGGAGCATCCTATAGCTCTCCTATAACTGTTCTGAGACCAGTGCAGACAGACAGCACACTGGAGGTTAAGTCATGCACTAAATAGGGAGCAAGGGAGCATCCTATAGCTCTCCTATAACTGTTCTGAGACCAGTGCAGACAGACAGCACACTGGAGGTTAAGTCATGCACTAAATAGGGAGCAAGGGAGCATCCTATAGCTCTCCTATAACTGTTCTGAGACCAGTGCAGACAGACAGCACACTGGAGGTTAAGTAATGCACTAAATAGGGAGCAAGGGAGCATCCTATATCTCTCCTATAACTGTTCTGAGACCAGTGCAGACAGACAGCACACTGGAGGTTAAGTCATGCACTAAATAGGGAGCAAGGGAGCATCCTATAGCTCTCCTATAACTGTTCTGAGACCAGTGCAGACAGACAGCACACTGGAGGTTAAGTCATGCACTAAATAGGGAGCAAGGGAGCATCCTATAGCTCTCCTATAACTGTTCTGAGACCAGTGCAGACAGACAGCACACTGGAGGTTAAGTCATGCACTAAATAGGGAGCAAGGGAGCATCCTATAGCTCTCCTATAACTGTTCTGAGACCAGTGCAGACAGACAGCACACTGGAGGAGGTTAAGTCATGCACTAAATAGGGAGCAAGGGAGCATCCTATAGCTCTCCTATAACTGTTCTGAGACCAGTGTAGACAGACAGCACACTGGAGGTTAAGTCATGCACTAAATAGGGAGCAAGGGAGCATCCTATAGCTCTCCTATAACTGTTCTGAGACCATTGCAGACAGACAGCACACTGGAGGTTAAGTCATGCACTAAATAGGGAGCAAGGGAGCATCCTATAGCTCTCCTATAACTGTTCTGAGACCAGTGCAGACAGACAGCACACACTGGAGGTTAAGTCATGCACTAAATAGGGAGCAAGGGAGCATCCTATATCTCTCCTATAACTGTTTTGAGAGCAGTGCAGACAGACAGCACTCTGGAGGTTAAGTCATGCACTAAATAGGGAGCAAGGGAGCATCCTATAGCTCTCCTATAACTGTTTTGAGAGCAGTGCAGACAGACAGCACACTGGAGGTTAAGTCATTCACTAAATAGGGAGCAAGGGAGCATCCTATAGCTCTCCTATAACTGTTCTGAGACCAGTGCAGACAGACAGCACACAGGAGGTTAAGTCATGCACTAAACAGGGAGCAAGGGAGCATCCTATAGCTCTCCTATAACTGTTCTGAGACCAGTGCAGACAGACAGCACACTGGAGGTTAAGTCATGCACTAAATAGGGAGCAAGGGAGCATCCTATAGCTCTCCTATAACTGTTCTGAGACCAGTGCAGACAGACAGCACACTGGAGGTTAAGTCATGCACTAAATAGGGAGCAAGGGAGCATCCTATAGCTCTCCTATAACTGTTCTGAGACCAGTGTAGACAGACAGCACACTGGAGGTTAAGTCATGCACTAAATAGGGAGCAAGGGAGCATCCTATTGCTCTCCTATAACTGTTCTGAGACCAGTGCAGACAGACAGCACACACTGGAGGTTAAGTCATGCACTAAATAGGGAGCAAGGGAGCATCCTATATCTCTCCTATAACTGTTTTGAGAGCAGTGCAGACAGACAGCACACTGGAGGTTAAGTCATTCACTAAATAGGGAGCCAGGGAGCATCCTATAGCTCTCCTATAACTGTTCTGAGACCAGTGTAGACAGACAGCACACTGGAGGTTAAGTCATGCACTAAATAGGGAGCAAGGGAGCATCCTATTGCTCTCCTATAACTGTTCTGAGACCAGTGCAGACAGACAGCACACTGGAGGTTAAGTCATGCACTAAATAGGGAGCAAGGGAGCATCCTATATCTCTCCTATAACTGTTCTGAGACCAGTGCAGACAGACAGCACACTGGAGGTTAAGTCATGCACTAAATAGGGAGCAAGGGAGCATCCTACATCTCTCCTATAACTGTTCTGAGACCAGTGCAGACAGACAGCACACTGGAGGTTAAGTCATGCACTAAATAGGGAGCAAGGGAGCATCCTACATCTCTCCTATAACTGTTCTGAGACCAGTGCAGACAGACAGCACACTGGAGGTTAAGTCATGCACTAAATAGGGAGCAAGAGAGCATCCTATAGCTCTCCTATAACTGTTCTGAGACCAGTGCAGACAGACAGCACACTGGAGGTTAAGTCATGCACTAAATAGGGAGCAAGGGAGCATCCTGTAGCTCTGCTATAACTGTTTTGAGAGCAGTGCAGACAGACAGCACACTGGAGGTTAAGTCATTCACTAAATAGGGAGCAAGGGAGCATCCTATAGCTCTCCTATAACTGTTCTGAGACCAGTGTAGACAGACAGCACACTGGAGGTTAAGTCATGCACTAAATAGGGAGCAAGGGAGCATCCTATAGCTCTCCTATAACTGTTCTGAGACCAGTGCAGACAGACAGCACACTGGAGGTTAAGTCATGCACTAAATAGGGAGCAAGGGAGCATCCTATAGCTCTCCTATAACTGTTCTGAGACCAGTGCAGACAGACAGCACACTGGAGGTTAAGTCATGCACTAAATAGGGAGCAAGGGAGCATCCTATATCTCTCCTATAACTGTTCTGAGAGCAGTGCAGACAGACAGCACACTGGAGGTTAAGTCACGCACTAAATAGGGAGCAAGGGAGCATCCTATAGCTCTCCTATAACTGTTCTGAGACCAGTGCAGACAGACAGCACACTGGAGGTCATTCACCGAAATGTAATGCACCCATTTTACTAAAACCCTTTATTTAGATGTGTAATTTGTCTCATTCTTGCTGCTAATTATAAAATGATATTCTTGCTAATCCAAAAATTTCCAAAAAATGATTTATACATTATGGTTGCATTTGCACATACAGTGCGGCCTTAAATGCATTTTATTCCTGGATTACCGTCCCATTATTGATCATGAGAGTTCAGAGGTGGGGGGTATTTACTTATTATCATAATAATGCATTTGAAAGCACATAGAAACAGGATTCGTTTTCTTACGTTGTTCTTTTGATTTTGGGGTTGAAATATGACCTGGACATGTTCTGAACGGGTTTCACGAGGATTCCCTCAAATGCGTCCCAAACGGTCAATTACAATAAAGTCGTTTCGTTTGTCCTTTGACCTTGTGAAGTGAATGTTGTCGTGGCAGCTCCTGTACGGTGGACTAGGAGCATTAAGCAGTCAGTGTTGACGCCCCCAGCGTGTGTGTTTGTGCTCGTTTATGTTTGTTTGTCACACCAGTTTTTAAACGGCCCTCCGAGCGCTGGGCTGGCAAACGCCGTGTCTGTGTTTGGGCAGATCTCACCGCGGCAGATGGCAGCTTTTCTCGGCACGCTCGCAACAGCTCGCGGTGACTTTCAGTTTGGCCGGTTCCTCCGGTATCCCAGCATGCGCGCTCGTGGCGTGCCAGCGGCCCTCTGACATGATCTTTCCTTTGGATTAAAGGATCCCGTCTGCTGCCAGAAACAGATCTCTCTCTCCCTCTCTCTCTCTCTCTCTCTCTCTGTCTCTCTCTCTCACTGTTCAATTGTCTCTCTCTGTCTCTCTCTCTCTCACTCTCTCTCTCTCTCTCTCTCTCTGTAAAGAATGGCGAGCTGCGTCTTGTAGCTCCTGCAGGTTTTTCACAGAAGCCGGCATTTTCCAGTGGGTATGTCTCCGGGACAGAGAGCTTTTGTCATCCGACACACCTCTTACCAAGTGCCATCACACCTCTTAAAGTGATGTGGGTTTCCTCCAACGCTCTGAAACTCAAAGGTTTTCCAGAACCAGTGTAGAGGAAACTACTCTGAACCGGTTCACTCTTATTGTGTTAATCGATTTATAGTTGACCTCGTGCGACCCCGCGCACACATGCGTGGACGTTGTATTTTGCCTTTGCTATATGCAACGAATCTCATTTAAATGTATTTAAATCAACTGATCTCAGTTCAGAAAACTCTGGGATGTCAGTTTAGGGTTAAACTGCTAAGACGTACGAAGTCATGTGACAAAACAACATGGCGCTGATCACAGCGGAGTTTGTCTTTGGGAGAAACGGCAACAAAACTGCATCTGGTCAGAAAACAAATTAAGTTTTTACATTAATACCTGTTTGAGTCAAAAGATCAGAGTCTCTAGTTTCATCCAATATGCCATTTTCAAAATTTGAGTGATTTATTGCGAAACCACACGCTGTTAAACACAACGTCCACGTACGTGGACTATAGGACTATTGTGCATTATCACATTGAGAATCAACAGTTCAATTCAAAACATAAAATGTGTCTTTCAGAGGCTTTATATGGAGTTATGATGACAATAAGATGCATTTCAAACTGTTCTGAGACCAGTGCAGACAGACAGCACACTGGAGGTTCATCATTAACTAAATAGGGAGCAAGGGAGCATCCTACATCTCTCCTATAACTGTTCTGAGACCAGTGCAGACAGACAGCACACTGGAGGTTAATCATTAACTAAATAGGGAGCAAGGGAGCATCCTACATCTCTCCTATAACTGTTCTGAGACCAGTGCAGACAGACAGCACACTGGAGGTTAAGTCATGCACTAAATAGGGAGCAAGGGAGCATCCTACATCTCTCCTATAACTGTTCTGAGACCAGTGCAGACAGACAGCACACTGGAGGTTGTCATGCACTAAATAGGGAGCAAGGGAGCATCCTACATCTCTCCTATAACTGTTCTGAGACCAGTGCAGACAGACAGCACACTGGAGGTTAATCATTAACTAAATAGGGAGCAAGGGAGCATCCTACATCTCTCCTATAACTGTTCTGAGACCAGTGCAGACAGACAGCACACTGGAGGTTGTCATGCACTAAATAGGGAGCAAGGGAGCATCCTACATCTCTCCTATAACTGTTCTGAGACCAGTGCAGACAGACAGCACACTTTACGCTGTCAGTCATATCGGTTCTGATTTGTTGTTGCTGTAGTAACCGAAGCACGAGCTGTAAAGGCACAGCCCTCTTCCTGAAAGGGGGCGGGGAGCAGCAGCTCATTTGCATTTAAAGAGACACACACATGAAATCGGCGTGTTTTTGATTCCACCCAAAAAGAGGCGTTTATAACATGATATAATAAATGATCCGTGGGGTATTATGAGCTGAAACTTCAGACACATTCTGGGGACTCATGAGACTTATATTACATCTTGTAAAAAGGGGCATAATAGGTCTCCTTTAAATGCAAACCTGCCGTGAGCGCTGAAGTTGTTAATCGATGGTATATGCTTCTGTTGATCAGTCCACACTCAAAACATGAAGTCATTACCTTTACTTAATTAAAGTTTATTAGAATCGGATTAATGTGTCTCATTCAGATTAAGTCAGTTTCATTGAGCCAACGTAATTTAGTTGGATTAGGTCAAATCCATGTGATATTGTAGTTTCAACTCGACTTCATTAGGTTCGTCAAACTTAATTTACTCAGGATTTACGGCACCTTCGGAAATCCGTCGATATGAGCTGCAGTCGTTAACATGATTAAATGCATCGTTCTCCGCACAAACCGCACGGTGCTGTCCGTCTCCGGATTATGTGGAATTAAACAGGGATGTAATCGTGTTAGATGGAGCACATCCACAGCTCGGATCAGACATGTTGCTGATGTGGTCCCTCGGCCTGTATAACCATAATCGAAAACCTCCAAAGCAGATAATATGAGACGCATTATAGTCACAATGACGAGTGTAGTCCACAAAAACCTGCTGTTTTACGAACTGAGCGGGAAGAAACTAATACGCACTATATGCATCCCGCAGGCCTGCATTAAATCCAGCCTTAAAGAGTTAGTTCACCCAATATGAGCCTGCTGAATATTTAGTGCCTCCCAAATGTTCAATTGGTGTGCTGCCTACGTAGGTAGTCTCCTACTGTATGTATCCAGTCGACCGTGAAGCAGCTGTCAGCTGCAGACTCATTTTGCCAAGGATGTTCTCTTGGAAAAACATCCAGTCCATCAAATGTAAGCTAATGGCACAAGCGTCCGATCTATTTATATCTAGGACACGCTATAATAGAGCTGTGCGTCTCCATTAGTATGTTAGTCGTATAGGATAATGCGCAGTATGTGTGTATCGGAGACAGAGGGTGGCGTGGGTGGCGTGGGTGGCATATAAAATAATGTTTTATGTTTTGTTAAAAGCGTTGTTTGTATTTAGGTAAGTAATGCAGTTAAATCATGTAAACAAATGCATCCTTAAGTGTTTTATTTGATGGAAATATAATTAGGTTTGTCAATAACTGAATATGAGTAATTGTGAATAACCTCATGTTTTCGAGAGTACACTCGAGTTTTATATTTCGATTTTTTTTCCAATATATTTTTAAAAAATCTGCTAGAAAATTGACCATGATAGAGAAAGAGATTTATAGTTAATTATATATCTTTATGTATAATTAAATAGTTTTTCTATGTTTTATTTATGTATTTAAATTGGTATAAAAGCTGCACTATTAAATGACAAATAAATACAATTATAATTTTATTATTAATTACAATTTTATTTTATATATATATATTTTTTTAAATCAGCATAAAGGCAGTACAAAAAAATATTACTACGACATTTAAATGCATATTTATCTATTATCTATTAATTAATTAATTTGTGCATAATTGTCATGAAAATAATGTTAAAATGCAAAAAAAAAAAAATCTTAATTGTACTAAAAAATATTTAATATTTTTTAATTTTTGTAATTAAGGCTGCAATAAATACTACCGTGACATATAAATAAATATATCATATTTATAATATATCTTGATGTGTTGATTGATTTAAAAATGTGTTTTTTTGTATGATATAAATCAGCATAAAGACAGAACAACAGGGTGCGAGGTATTTGAAACTGAGCTCATGCTTTAACGCTGTAAGACCCCGATATATGTGTATATATATATATATATATATATATATATAAACATTTTAAAAAATGTCACACGCTATTATCTGGAAGTACTCCAGTGGTGTGTGTGGAGGGAAACATCATCACTGGTCTCGTCCGGACCACAGAAATCAATATTAGGACTGATGAAATCCTTTTTCAGCCAGTGAGATTGGTCCCGGGGCACAGTCGGTTTAGTTGGTTGGCTCGATGTCCTCATCATCATCATCATCATCATCATCATCATCATCATCAGCTGGACAATCAGTGGGTCTCAGATTCTCTTCCTCATCACTTGAATCACTGGTGTATGATTCAGTGTCATCATCACTCTCTCACAACTCTCCTCGCTGGTGTCGTTCTGAAATGGAAATAATAGTTCGAGTATGTTCAGATATGACTAAGTCCAATGCAAATGAGTCTATTTATGCAATACATTCCACTGATTTATTGAATTATTAATTAATATTTTGTATTTTTACTAGTCCGTAAATGATCTCTCTCTTGCACCACCGTCTGCCATCGGCCTTTATCCCTCTCGGAGGCTTGATTAGCCTGATACGGGACCGGGTGTGTATCATCACGACCCGCCCCCGCCCTCCGCCCTGCCACACCTACATGTGAACATTTGAGAAGTGTAAAGTCTCTGTGTAATGTACAAGGTGCTCATGCTATTTTGACCACGTTGTAAAGTTACCACAAAGACATAACAAGCTGAAAATCACATTTGATGCATGTATTCGAATGTGTAAATGCTAACAATCACAAAAAAATGATTTCAGAGATTTTACTTACATCAGCGTTGATATATCCAAGGAAATGCGCTTCCAGGAAAGTTTGCAGGTGGCCAGACCTATTTATACATTTACCATCCAATGGCTTTGTGATGCAAGACAACAGGACCCATTGGCTCCCATGTAAATGTGGTCATTTGCACATGTGTTTCTGGAGAGCTAAAAGTGACCAACGGATCTTACAGGGTTAAGCTAGCAGTCTTTGAATATGTTTTATTGAGACCGTATCTGTCTGTTGCATGAGCTACATTAGGTGCATCATCGCTAATGAACAATGCATTTGCATTATGAGTGCATTCGCTTTTTATAATCATGTGCTTTAATCTCGACTCAAGCCAGCTCTGTGTAAAAGCACGAGTGTTATTGGCCCTCGATGCCATGACGGAAACATCAAAGGTTTTTAAAGAGATCAACAGAGCAGCAGCCGCAGCATCAATAATGCATCTCAAATGTGCTTTTGTGTGTGTTAACCCGCGTTTCTGTGTCTCAGTGCCGCCCTTCCTGTGAGCAACAGAGCTTTCAATGCGGATTCCGCAAGTCTTGCGATGCTTAGATTCTTCCCTTCATTTCCCGAGCTACTCATCATCCCATTTCCGTTCGTTCTAGGTCAGCTTCTGTGTCACCGCCAAATCAAATCCTTCCCAAAACACGACACAAGCTCATACACAGTGCAAGAAGCGATGACGTGAACATGCCGTTGGACGGGGCAAATGGGAAAGTTCTGTTTCCTCCGTGTGTCCTCATTGAAGATTTACATGCTCGTGAGGAGCGCATGTGTTGTGTTTGTGAGGGCACGAGGCAGTGAGCATGCTCCGTGTTGTGCGGTACTCGATCTAGTGTCTTTCCAGGTCTCTGTGGACACGTCACACTCCATTAGCACTCAACGACAACAGCAGGAGACGGGCGCAAGTCAAGCGGAATTCAGGTGTTGCAGAAGCATGAGTGTTCTGGACTGAGGCTGTTAAAGGACAGTTGAACTGTAGTCACTTCAGTGTCTCTCTGATATGTCTCTGGGGTCCGTGTAGACTAGTGTTGTGAGGTATGACTGAATGGGGACGGTAGAAATGTGCCAACCGATAGATTATTTTCTACTTCATTCAATTAATTTGCACAGCTGTCAGTGAGCTTGGATTAGTGGTTTTGGTGTCAAATTCATGCTTTGATTTTTCATGCTCACAGTTGCAGAATTAGGATTTTCGTATGTTAAAGCTGCAACTAGCATCGGAATGGGATGACATTTGGCATGTGCCTTCACAATGGTCTGTTTTCTCTGTGTACCAAATTTTGTTTTATTTCAATATTGTGCTCACAAGATACAGGCGTATTAGTTATAATGGGCCACATGCAAAAACCTTTTGGCTAATATCTTCTGAGCATCTCAAGATGATATTTACAGAATTTCGTGCAAATCAAACATACCACTTTTCGCCAGATTCTCATAATATTTTGTATGCAGACAAAAATCTATATTTTAAGGATATGTACGGACTTGAATCATAGAAGATGCATGCAAGAGTTATGACAGTTTATATGTTAAAGCGCCCCCTTTTGGCAGATATTTGACACGCATCCTCAGTGTTTTAGTGTCAACACTTACCAAGTTACGTCATGTTTGGTATTTGCGTTTAGAAGATATAGGTTGAAAATTGATAACGGGCCACAGCCATTTTGAATAACCAAATCATATCCTAACCCTGATAAAAAATTTAATTTGAGATCTTTAATTTAAAATTGTAATATTAAAAATTAAATTCGAGATCTTTAATTGAAAATCTTACCAGTAAAAATTAAATTCGAGCTCTTTAATTGAAAATCTTACCAGTAAAAATTCAATTCGAGCCCTTTAATTGAAAATCTTACCAGTAAAAATTAAATTTGCGCTCTTTAATTGAAAATCTTACCAGTAAAAATTCAATTCGAGCCCTTTAATTGAAAATCTTACCAGTAAAAATTCAATTCGAGATCTTTAATTGAAAATCTTACCAGTAAAAATTCAATTCGAGCCCTTTAATTGAAAATCTTACCAGTAAAAATTCAATTCGAGCCCTTTAATTGAAAATCTTACCAGTAAAAATTCAATTCGAGATCTTTAATTGAAAATCTTACCAGTAAAAATTAAATTTGAGCTCTTTAATTGAAAATCTTACCAGTAAAAATTCAATTCGAGCCCTTTAATTGAAAATCTTACCAGTAAAAATTCAATTTGAGCTCTTTAATTGAAAATCTTACCAGTAAAAATTAAATTTGAGCTCTTTAATTGAAAATCTTACCAGTAAAAATTAAATTCGAGCCCTTTAATTGAAAATCTTACCAGTAAAAATTAAATTCGAGCTCTTTAATTGAAAATCTTACCAGTAAAAATTCAATTCGAGCTCTTTAATTGAAAATCTTACCAGTACAAATTCAATTTGAGCTCTTTAATTGAAAATCTTACCAGTAAAAATTCAATTCGAGCTCTTTAATTGAAAATCTTACCAGTACAAATTCAATTCGAGCTCTTTAATTGAAAATCTTACCAGTAAAAATTCAATTCGAGCTCTTTAATTGAAAATCTTACCAGTAAAAATTCAATTCGAGCCCTTTAATTGAAAATCTTACCAGTAAAAATTAAATTTGAGCTCTTTAATTGAAAATCTTACCAGTAAAAATTCAATTCGAGCCCTTTAATTGAAAATCTTACCAGTAAAAATTCAATTCGAGCTCTTTAATTGAAAATCTTACCAGTAAAAATTCAATTCGAGCTCTTTAATTGAAAATCTTACCAGTAAAAATTCAATTCGAGCTCTTTAATTGAAAATCTTACCAGTAAAAATTAAATTCGAGCTCTTTAATTGAAAATCGTAATATTAAAAATTCAATTCGAGCTCTTTAATTGAAAATCTTACCAGTAAAAATTAAATTCGAGCTCTTTAATTGAAAATCTTACCAGTAAAAATTCAATTCGAGCTCTTTAATTGAAAATCTTACCAGTAAAAATTCAATTCGAGCCCTTTAATTGAAAATCTTACCAGTAAAAATTAAATTTGCGCTCTTTAATTGAAAATCTTACCAGTAAAAATTAAATTTGAGCTCTTTAATTGAAAATCTTACCAGTAAAAATTCAATTCGAGCCCTTTAATTGAAAATCTTACCAGTAAAAATTCAATTCGAGCTCTTTAATTGAAAATCTTACCAGTAAAAATTAAATTTGAGCTCTTTAATTGAAAATCTTACCAGTAAAAATTAAATTCGAGCCCTTTAATTGAAAATCTTACCAGTAAAAATTAAATTCGAGCTCTTTAATTGAAAATCTTACCAGTAAAAATTCAATTCGAGCTCTTTAATTGAAAATCTTACCAGTACAAATTCAATTCGAGCTCTTTAATTGAAAATCTTACCAGTAAAAATTCAATTCGAGCTCTTTAATTGAAAATCTTACCAGTACAAATTCAATTCGAGCTCTTTAATTGAAAATCTTACCAGTAAAAATTCAATTCGAGCTCTTTAATTGAAAATCTTACCAGTAAAAATTCAATTCGAGCCCTTTAATTGAAAATCTTACCAGTAAAAATTAAATTTGAGCTCTTTAATTGAAAATCTTACCAGTAAAAATTCAATTCGAGCCCTTTAATTGAAAATCTTACCAGTAAAAATTCAATTCGAGCTCTTTAATTGAAAATCTTACCAGTAAAAATTCAATTCGAGCTCTTTAATTGAAAATCTTACCAGTAAAAATTCAATTCGAGCTCTTTAATTGAAAATCTTACCAGTAAAAATTAAATTCGAGCTCTTTAATTGAAAATCGTAATATTAAAAATTCAATTCGAGCTCTTTAATTGAAAATCTTACCAGTAAAAATTAAATTCGAGCTCTTTAATTGAAAATCTTACCAGTAAAAATTCAATTCGAGCTCTTTAATTGAAAATCGTAATATTAAAAATTCAATTCGAGCTCTTTAATTGAAAATCGTAATATTAAAAATTCAATTCGAGAACTTTAATTGAAAATCTTACCAGTAAAAATTCAATTCGAGCCCTTTAATTGAAAATCTTACCAGTAAAAATTCAATTCGAGCTCTTTAATTGAAAATCGTAATATTAAAAATTCAATTCGACATCTTTAATTGAAAATCTTACCAGTAAAAATTTAATTCGAGCTCTTTAATTGAAAATCTTACTAGAAAAAATTCAATTCGAGCTCTTTAATTTAAAATCTTACTAGTAAAAATTACATTCGAGCTCTTTAATTGAAAATCTTACCAGTAAAAATTCAATTCGAGATCATTAATTGAAAGTCTTACCAGTAAAAATTCAATTTGAGCTCTTTAATTGAAAATCTTACCAGTAAAAATTAAATTCGAGCTCTTTAATTGAAAATCTTACCAGTAAAAATTCAATTCGAGCTCTTTAATTGAAAATCTTACCAGTAAAAATTCAATTTGAGCTCTTTAATTGAAAATCGTAATATTAAAAATTCAATTTGAGATCTTTAATTAAAAATCTTACCAGTAAAAATTCAATTTGAGATCTTTAATTAAAAATCTTACCAGTAAAAATTAAATTCGAGCTCTTTAATTGAAAATCTTACCAGTAAAAATTCAATTCGAGCTCTTTAATTGAAAATCATAATATTAAAAATTCAATTCGAGCTCTTTAATTGAAAATCGTAATATTAAAAATTCAATTCGAGAACTTTAATTGAAAATCTTACCAGTAAAAATTAAATTCGAGCTCTCTAAATAAAAACTGTAATATTAAAAAATTTATTCGAGCTCTTTAATTGAAAATCGTAATCTAAAGAATTCAATTCGAGCTCATTAATTGAAAATCTTACCAGTAAAAAAATGTAATTCAAGCTCTTTGATTGAAAATCGTAATATTAAAAATTAAATTCGAGCTCTTTAATTGAAAATGTTATTAGTAAAAATTGTAGTTTTGAGTTCTCGGTAGGCATCTAGTGTGATCACTAACCATGGACGAGCACAGAACTCGAAACATGACGTCAGTGATGCGACTGTTCCATTTAACAAACATGGCGGCTAAGGGATCACTTTAGTCTACGGCAGAGGGGCGGTGTTTACTGGAAATTTGGGCAGACGAGAGTATATAGGCACCTTCATGCTCTCGGATGCCAAAGAGCCATTGAGAAATGCCGTGACAAGCTGAAAAAACACAGAGTATTTTTATTTAATTTATTTTTTTGTCACTTTGAAAGGAAAAGTATGTATTTTTCCCCTTGAATAGTCTTACTTAAAAAACAACCGCTCAAACCTACCATACAGCTAATAATAAAAGTTTATTGTCTAATAGATGATCATCTAAACCCATTTCTATAGCAGATAAACACAGAAACCCATATCAGCCCTTGAGGAATCCAGGAGTCACATGCAGTTCAGAAGGTCACACTGTTGCAATCATCAAAGCAAATGACATTTTTAGTTGTGCAATGTATTTACTGTATATCTGGTCCAGCAGAGAACGCCGCTGATTACTCACATGGGCATCTTTTGTTACTGTTATCTGATTTGAAAAGGTCAATCTTGCTCTCTTTGTATCTCACCTCAACAAGAGTTTCTGTAAAATGCAGTAGTTTTGCTCAGTGCGGTACAACTGATATCTGATATCATGGTTTGACTGATTTTATATAATGGTTATGGTATCAAAATAAAGGTGAATGAAAAAAGGTGTTTCTATTAGGGATGCACCATAATTTTGGCCACCGAAAATTGCATTTTTTGGTTTTGGCCGAAAGAGAAAATAGGCCAAAAATATGAGCCGAAATATATGCCTCAATGCTCAGGTTTCACTCTCGATCGATCCAATCAAAATCACGGCGCTGCCAAGCAAAGGCCGATGTCAGCGGTGTGGAAATACTACCGCCACAACCTATACGCATACTACGCAGTCTGCGTAGGGCACCAACTCCCTAGGTGGGCACCAACTCCCTAGGAGGGCACCAACTCCCTAGGAAAGCACCAACTCCCTAGGAGGGCACCAACTCCCTAGGTGGGCACCAACTCCCTAGGAAAGCACCAACTCCCTAGGAAAGCACCAACTCCCTAGGAAAGCACCAACTCCCTAGGAGGGCACCAACTCCCTAGGAAAGCACCAACTCCCTAGGAGGGCACCAACTCCCTAGGAGGGCACCAACTCCCTAGATGGGCACCAACACCCTAGGAGAGCACCAACTCCCTAGGAGGGCACCAACTCCCTAGGAGTGAACCAACTCCCTAGGTGGGCACCAGAAAGTCCACTGGGTGCCCTTCCTCGCACATTATACATTATTCAAGGACCCAAAAGAAGTTGCGGAACACAGTCGATCGATTCACGCTCATATCACGCGAACGCAACAATCCTCTAGACTACTGGCGCATGAACGAAGATCGATTTCCATTGCTAGCACAAACTGCACGCGGGTGTTTATCTGCCCAAGCACCAGCACAGAGAGAGACTGTTCAATGCAGCATCTCATGTTCTTGAAGAGAAGCCTGCCGCTTTTACACTTTTACTTAAATACAAAGCAGTCCAATTATCTGTGCAATCACATTACAATAGGTTTAGCCCTTAAAACTTTGTTCTTCACTTGAGGCTACATCAGTCGTTTACTGTCGAGTTTGCTTTTAGTTCAATTACTGCTGTTTTGCACTGTTGCTTTGCACAATAATTCTATATTAAAGTATAAATACATTTACATAAACAGAATAGAGGTCCTCTGCCGCTCTGTGTTCTGCCTGTTGTTATCATTAAATGACTGTGTTGCATATTTAAACGTTTTGTATTTGAAGATGCTAGCCTAGAGATGCTAAGTTCATTACTTGACTGCTGATTTGCATATCATTAGAGTTTTCTAGAATGTTACATTTATTGGATAATTGGTAAAAAAAACTAAAATCTGTTCAATTTGATTGTTAAAGAACTGAATAAATAATAATATATTTAATATTGTTATAATATATTTTCTGTCCAATTTTGACGCGTTACTTTCAATAGAAGTGCATTTTATATTGATTTGTAGTTTTTCAATTCAGCTTAATTAAATTCATGAAATGAATTAAAAAGTATAATATTAATACAATTATATATATTTAAAAAACTATTTTAAAATAGGTATTAAAAAAAAAAAGTCATTTTCGGTTTTCGGCCAAGTGCATCCTGAATTTTCGGTTTCGGCCCAAAATGTTCATTTCGGTGCATCACTAGTTTCTATATTAAATAATAATGTGATAATGAAAGGGACTTCACCATTAACACTTTAGTTACTACTATTAACTAATATGGAAACATGATTAACAAATCATTAATTAATAGTGAATTAATGACTGAATTCACTGTTAGTTAATCATTAACTACTGAATATGATTTTCCTCATTGAGAACTTTCAACTAACTGGCTAAATTCAAATAACTACTAATGAATTACTAATCAAAGTCTAAAATGTAAATGATTGTGTTTTTATTGTGAAAATGATAATGAGATGCGCCTCACGTGTGTTCTTTGCTGGAATTAATTGATGAACGTAACATCTCTGTAACTCGTGGCTACAGTGTCTGGTAGAGTATCGTAGTCATCATACAGATGGATGCGCACAACGTGTGTATTCCGTGGGATAAGGGATGGATTACCGACTGGGCCAATGGGGCCAGTGCCCAGGGGCCATTGACTACCCGGGGGCCCTTGATTGCCCAGGGTTGCCCTGGGCTTTAAGGCTGCGTGATCTATTTTTGTCCCCCTCCCCCCTTGAAAACCCTTTTGGGCATGAACAATTGGCCCCAGGGCCTTTGCAATTCATATCCCTACTTGGGATATCTCTTCTGTTCATTACAAATTAATAACTTTGGCAGGTTTGATATTGCTGGAGGTCTTTTTAAAGTAATTTTGGTAACCCATTAGTAGGGCTGGGCGATATGGACCAAATTGTTATCACGATATACATTTACACATTGCACTTTCTTTCTTTATTTTTTTTTTTAAAGTCAACGGAAGAAAAGAAGAAAAAAATACACCTGAACAGTCAAAATAGTCTCTACAAATCTGCACAGGGGGTCCAGAGACGGCCAGTGGGGTCTGTGGGATCTTTTACCAATTTTACCGTCTTTTATCGTTTATCAATTGAAAATGAATGTTAAAAGATCATCTGTTTGTTTTGAAGCACAGTGACAGCAGTCCAGTAAATTAAATGTTTTTTATATTTCTTTAGATATCCAACTATGGGGCATAGAAGCCCTCTTGACTTTGGAGTGATGCTGAATGTGGGTTCAGGGGTGTCCCGAGACAACATTTACAAATTAAAGGCTCGTAACAGCTGATTAATAAAGACACATTGAGAAAGGAAAAACGTTTTGGTCTAAAAGGTGCTTTGAAACCACGTTAACTCATGTGGCGCTTCATGTCCGCACACATGCAGGGAAAAGAGGTGACGCGTGCGGAGCGGGACAGGGCAGAAATGATGCATGTTTGGTGCTAGAGAACAATATTGAAGATTACAGAAAGATCAGAGCTGTTGTCCACATCACTGTTGTTCTGTCGCGCTCTTCACTAGAGATGATGAGAGGGCGCAACCGTTGTCATGAAGTCTTGCGGTGCGGATGGAATCAATCCGGCGTCCAACGTAGCCTAATCGTTCGCTAGGCAGCTAGCATTAGCACGTTCATCCAGTCTGACCCTACGTTACCACTGGCGCGTTTGTGAGCAAAGCTGAGAGCATTTTCAATTCATCCTATGAAAGCCGAGCGTCACGCTCGCAAGGTGGATCGTAGGATTGGCAGCGGTGCGTAGCGGTGCGTAGCGAGATCTCTCCAAGCTCTGTGAGCGCCTCTGAGCGGATTTCGTCCGCCCCAGCGGAAACACAGCCTGAGATAGCCGAACTGCTGCTGTTTTAGCGACACGCAGTAAATATGGAAAATTCCTCAAAAGCTCATCGTGGATTTTCTTTATCGTGACATAGATATCGTTTTATCGCCCAGCTCTACCCATTAGTAATGAGTCAAGTGTTCCCACATAAACATGAAGGAATTACTAATTATTGTAAAGTGAGGGTCACGGTAGCACGTTATTCATATTCAATGCTCGCGCTGAAACTGAAAGAAGAGCGAGTGCGATTTTGCTCCATCCTTCAGTCAATCAGCCTAAATGTGGTGAACTTCAACATACATTCTGTTCTGTTCATGCCGAACATAGAGGAAACATGTCAAATTAATTTGATAAAAACTGTACGTATTGACTGAGTGGACTGTCTCGGGCGGAAGTACACATGTGGAATCGGCCTCGCGCTGTACGCCGCCGGTTTTCTCTCCGTTTTCTGTTGGTCTTGTGGAGATCAACACACTTCCTGTAGACGCACAATTGTATTATTTTACTTCATGTTCTGAGATGAGACTTTTAAAACATGTAGTAACCACGAGCACCAGCATAAGCATTATCCTGCTAAATATTTGTATTCAATTATGTACAATTATTTAAATGATTCATAATTCAATGCCAGAATTTTTTTTGAATGTCTGTGAATGTTTGTTAACTGTCTGTTTGATTAAATGAATAAAATGTCTAAATAAAACTTGAGGATTCATTACTAACTGACAACTCTCCATTACTATTAATGGATTTAATGTGTTTTCACTTTAGAATAATGGTCCAGATAACCTTTAACTCCCAAGGAAGGAAACCGTAAGATCTCATTAAGTAATAATGTACCATTAGTAATTCCTTTATATTTGTGTGGTAACACTTGACTCATTATTCCGGGGTTACCAGAATTATTTAAAAAGACCTTCAGCAATTTCAAACACGCAGAAGTTAATAATTTTTGATTGAACAGTAGAGATATCCCAAGGCATATACAGGTGGCGCACATACATCCCTACTATGATCATGCCCGTAACCACCATAGACACTGAGGGGGGCATGATATGGTTTTTATCCATGGTTAATTATTACATTATTAAACTTGGTCCCCATCAATCCTGAATATGTGGTTACATTCTTGTCTAATGATACTGTATCAGACACTGTAGCCTGATTTAACGACCTGTTACATTCATACATTTATTCCCACAAAGATCCCATGCATGATCTCGTTCACAATAACAATTTTAGACACGTTAATGTTAATGTAGTAATTAATTAGAAGATATTTTAAATTAGCCCTAGTGAGTTAATAGTTCTCAATGAGGCAGATCCAATTCAGTAGTTAATGATTCATTAATAGTGAATTCAGTCATTAATTCACTATTAATTAATGATTTGTTAATCATGTTTCCCTATTAGTTAATAATAGTAACTAAAGTGTTAATGTAGTAATTAATTAGTAGTTATTTTAAATTAGCCCTAGTTAGTTAATAGTTCTCAATGAGGCAGATCCAATTCAGTAGTTAATGATTAATTAATAGTGAATTCAGTTATTAATTCACTATTAATTAATGATTTGTTAATCATGTTTCCCTATTAGTTAATAATAGTAACTAAAGTGTTAATGTAGTAATTAATTAGTAGTTATTTTAAATTAGCCCTAGTTAGTTAATATTTCTCAGTGAGCCAGATCCAGTTCAGTAGTTATTGATTAATTAATAGTGAATTCAGTCATTAATTCACTATTAATTAATGATTTGTTAATCATGTTTCCGTATTAGTTAATAGTAGTAACTAAAGTGTTAATGTAGTAATTAATTAGTAGTTATTTTAAATTAGCCCTAGTTAGTTAATAGTTCTCAATGAGCCAGATCCAGTTCAGTAGTTATTGATTAATTAATAGTGAATTCAGTCATTAATTCACTATTAATTAATGATTTGTTAATCATGTTTCCGTATTAGTTAATAGTAGTAACTAAAGTGTTAATGTAGTAATTAATTAGTAGTTATTTTAAATTAGCCCTAGTTAGTTAATAGTTCTCAATGAGCCAGATCCAGTTCAGTAGTTATTGATTAATTAATAGTGAATTCAGTCATTAATTCACTATTAATTAATGATTTGTTAATCATGTTTCTGTATTAGTTAATAGTAGTAACTAAAGTGTTAATGTTGTACTACTCATTCATTCCTGCATATTTATCTTTTTATTTGGAACTTGATAAACACAAACCTTACATCGGTGCGTCGACTCGCCCGCTTGTTTGGTAACACGTTGATTCGTAAACATGTTTGTAAACGCTTGTTTGGCAGCTTTTGGACTCATTAACTTGTTTGGGAACGCATCGCTTTCACACTTGTTTGTGATGCGGCTCTCACTCTGTATTTTGACATGACTCCATGTTTATTTGGAGGAATAATCATCAAATGATGATTTACAAGGATGATGATTTATCGACTTTATAGACATTACATTTTTATCATCTGTTAATGCTGAACTTCTGTAAAGCTGCTTTGAAACGATGTGTGTTGTGAAAGGCGCTATACAAATAAAATTGACTTGACTTGACTATTTGTCACTTTCGTGCATAAAATATCGTAAAGCCGTTCTGCCCGTTGGTAGCCATAAATAAATCTACAGCAGTATAAACAGTATTGCAATATCTCTTTCAGTTGCCACATTTCTGTTTACAACACCGCCCTAGTTAGAATAGCGTGAAGCGTCCACACGCGCTACGTCTCCATGGTAACGCGCTCAACAAGTGACGTGATCAGATGCGCGGATTGACGGTCTCAGACGCGGAGGCAACTGAGATTCGTCCTCCGCCACCCGGATTGAAGCGCGTCACTACGCCACCACGAGGACTTAGAGCGCATTGGGAATTGGGCGTTCCAGATTGGAGGGACCCCCCCCCCCCAGAGTCACTACGCCACCACGAGGACTTACTAAGTAGTGCGAATTGGGCGTACCAAATTAAAAAATCTTTCTTTTGAATTATTAGTAACTAGCCATTCTGTGCTTTCGTCAATATAGAGTCACGACAACTCGTAATAATAAAAACAAAATGGAGAAATCGTAAAATATTGTACGACTTGACATTTTTATTGTCAAATTGTTTGGGAACGCATCGCTTTCACACTTGTTTGTGATGCGGCTCTCACTCTGTATTTTGACATGACTCCATGTTTCTTTGTCACTTTCGTGCATAAAATATCGTAAAGCCGTCCTGCCCGTTGGTAGCCATAAATAAATCTACAGCAGTATAAACAGTATTGCAATATCTCTTTCAGTCGTCACATTTCTAGTTTGCTAGTCAGCTGCGTCACAAGGTAACACTGATGTTTGACGGGATGGCATCTCATAAAACTGATGTGAAATTCTGTGTCCTGCACTTTCAATGCAGGAGCTTTTAATTCTGTCAGGCTGATTTTGTTTCTGTGTTCTTTCTGTTTTTCACGTCCTCCTCCTCATTCGAGTGATAAAGTCACGGAGAAGATAAAACGATTGCATTGCTCTGACTGTTCTTTTGTTTGCGAGATAAAATTCAGCCACGCCGTGTGAATATGGTAAACAGTCTGCATACCAAACGGATCTAGATGAGTATCTGAAACAGTGATGCAGAAATTACCACAGAAACAAGCCTGAAGCATCGGGGGTAGATTCTGCCGCCTCATTGAGTGGGTTTACAATCAATTATTTGCCTTTCCAGAAGACAAATCTTCCAATTAGTTGCATTTACGACTTAAAGTGGCATATTCTACACTTTTGCAGCATTTCACTTTTTCCCTTGAAGTTATTTTCTGAGAATAAAAACGGTCGTCAAGTGCCATTGCGTTCTGAAATCCATCCATCCATCCATCTTCAACCGCTTATCCGAAGTCGGGTCACAGGGGCAGCAGCTCCAGCAGGGGGGCCCCAAACTTCCCCATCCCGAGCCACATTAACCAGCTCTGACTGGGGGACCCCGAGGCGTTCCCAGGCCAGTTTGGAGATGTAATCTCTCCACCTAGTCCTGGGTCTTCCCCGAAGCCTCCTCCCAGCTGGACGTGCCTGAAACACCTCCCTAGGGAGGCGCCCAGGGGGCATCCTTACCAGATGCCCAAACCACCTCAACTGGCTGCTTTCGACGCAAAGGATCAGCGGCTCTACTCCGAGCTCCTCACGGATGACTGAGCTCCTCATCCTATCTCTAAGGGAGAAGCCCGCCACCCTTCTGAGGAAACCCATTTCGGCCGCTTGTACTCGTGACCTAGTTCTTTCGGTCATGACCCGGCCTTCATGACCATAGGTGAGGGTAGGAACGAAAATTGACCGGTAGATCGAGAGCTTTGCCTTCCGGCTCAACTCTCTATTCGTGACAACGGTGCGATAGAGCGAATGCAATACCGCCCCCGCTGACCCGATTCTCCGGCCAACCTCCCGCTCCATTGTCCCCTCACTCGTGAACAAGACCCCGAGGTACTTGAACTCCTTCACTTGGGGCAACACCTCCATCCCTACCCAGAGTACGCACTACAACGGTTTCCTGCTGAGAACCACGGCCTCAGATTTAGAGCGTTCTAAAAATGAAGAGCGCAATGCAAGTACACGTTGCATTCACAGGTGGCGCTAGAGAGAACATCAGCATAAATTATCTACTAATGTCACGACGGAGCCACAGTATGTGCCACTAGCGCCACCAGACGGTTTTCTGAATACGCCCCCTGTCCGCTGTTGTGTCTAAACGGGTCGCTCCAAGCTAAGAAAAACAGTACTTCCAGTTTTTGAGTAAATGAACCTATGAATGGCAAACTTCTAGTTCTCTCTGCATACTAAGCTGGGATAGGAGTAAATACAAAGACGTTACATACTTCAGCTTTAAAGTTAAAATCTAGCTACGTACCTGAATAATAATAACACGCATTTCAATGGCACAGACATTTGAAGGGAACTCCATGACCCCCTTGTGGACCGACACACACACACAGCCTTGATTACATAAGCAGAAAAGTTGTTCCAAAGGCAGAGAAACCTGTTACAATTGAATGAAATGTAACATTAGCGTAACATTAGTGTAACATTAGTTCTTTATCGTGTAAAGAAGAGGGATATTTAAGGACGTAAACAAGCTCAGTAATGCTGTTTTCTGGCTTTGGGTAACTTGTAAAGGACAGATCCTTCACTGTGAAAAGCCTTTGACTTCCCCCGCTGGTGCCCGAGTGTGATTGTATCGCCCGCAGCCGATGCCAGCAGTGAAATTGGAGCTGGTTTCGTGCCCAGTAATGCCGCGCTCTCTCTGACCGGGTGATTGGCTCGGGCCGCTACATTTGCATGTTGATTGGTTTTCAAGTGTTTCATTGAAAATGTTACAGATGTTGCTCTTTCAGGTCTGTTGATACATTGTAACCTTTCGTCTGTATCTGCACTGAGATCAGTTACATTAAGATGCAGAAAACAAGTGCATGGTCATTTCAAACAGCGTGCTGCAAAAAAATGATTCAGTTGTTTATAAGAATGTAGGAGAAATTCATTAATCAGATTTTGGACAAAGTGCGTTTAAATAGGAATCTTTGCATAAGATATTAACGCTTGTTTTATACAGAATGTACCTTGAAAATATTTGACTTGATTTACTCTGTTTGGAAATGGGTGATTCGCACAAAACCTGCCAAGGAATCGCCCTGCGCCGGTGGCATAAAATGTGTTTTAAGTAAAACACTTAAAGTGCGATTCCCCCTTGGGACAAATTACCACATAGAAATCACTTTAAATTTATACTCTGCTTTTATTATCAGTATCATTCCCAATGTGCAAATTACTTTCCCAACTCTTCTGGAGCAGCGCATGAATGGCGTTGTCACGTGGCACCTGCACTTTTCAGGACGCACCAGTCGTTTGTGATTACTGCATAAATATTTAAACTCATAAACTCTGGAAGTGACACAGACGGATTTCCAATTAAAGGGATAGTTCACCCAAAAATATAATTTTGTGATGAAATATGTTTGACTTTCTTTCTTCTGCAGAACATAAATACAGATTTTTTGAAGAATTTTTCAGCTCTGTTAGTCCATACAATGCAAGTGAATGGTAACCAGAACTGTGAAGCTCCAAAAAGCACATAAAGGCAGCATAGAAGTAATCCATAAGACTCCAGTGGTTTAATCCATGTCTTCAGAATTGACATGATAGGTGTGGGTGAGACACAGATCAATATTTAAGTCCTTTTTTTTACTCTAAATCTCCACTTTCACTTTTACATCTGAAAGCCACATGTGGTGCATGTTTTCAGATGTGAAAGTGAAAGTGAAATTGGAGATTTAGAGTAAAAAATTCTCTTGATTTTGAGTCAAATAGTTCTAGGAGTTCTGAGGACGTTTAGATATTTGTCAAAACTACGGATATTTTTTGTGGTCTGAAACTCTTACGTTCTCCTTGGTTCACTGTGTTTGCCTTCTTGATTTTGTCTTTCCAGCACTGAAAAAGGGTCGTTTCTGGATCACGCCGGACCCGTACCACAACGACGACAACATCCAGATCGGGCGCGAGGTGAAGATCTCGTGTCAGGTTGAGGCCACGCCCCCTGAGGAGCTGCAGTTCAGCTGGTTGAAGAACGGCCGCGCGCTGCGGAGCTCCGAGCGGATGGTCATCACGCAGACCGATCCGGACATCTCGCCCGGCACCACCAACCTCGACATCATCGACCTGAAGTTCACGGACTTCGGCACGTACACGTGCATGGCGTCGCTGCGAGGGGGCGGGATTCCAGAGATCAGCATCGACGTCAACATCTCATCCACCACTGGTGAGTCTCAAACACGACGCGGTCAGAGACGACCAGCGCTTATTGCAGTCGCACTGATGCACATTCAGAAAGATATACACACACACACACACACTCTCACACACACACTCTCACACACACACACTCTCACACACACACACTCACACTCACACACACACACACACACACACACACTCTCACACACACACACACACTCACACACACACACACACTCTCACACACACACACTCACACACACACACACTCACACACACACACACACACACACACACACACTGTCCGGTAATAAAAGTTGATCAATACACTTTCATCTGTCCATCTTGTGTCATTTTTCATTATTTTCATCTCACACCCGCGGAACCCTGACTGGATCGATCCATGGGCGGAGAGAGCGCCAGCGGACCAACACCAGACCCGCCTCCACTCACCGGGATGTCCGCCCATCGCTGACTGCCGACTGGTGATTTTTATTATGACTGGTTTGACAGGGTTTCTAATGCTGTGAAAACGATTGGACATTGGTTGTTAAAGGGACAGCGCACCCCAAAAACAAAATTGCGCTCAGCACAAAAGGAGATGTTAGGCGGAGTGACTGTGGCAACTTCCACACAAATGTCTTTTGGTTTGAAAACGTATTAATATGCCTCTTTCGATAGCGCTCTCCAGAACTCCATACTTTGGAAACTGGGTGGGGGGGGTGGGGTGGTTTCCCTCCAATTTGGAACACCCAATTCCCGATGCGCTCTTAAGTCCTCGTGGTGGCGTAGTGACTCGCCTCATTCGGGGTGGCGGAGGACGAATCTCAGTTGCCCCCGCGTCTGAGACCGTCAATCCGCGCATCTTATCACATGACTTGTTGAGCACGTTACCATGGAGACGTAGTGCGTGTGGAGGCTTCACGCTATTCTCCACGGCATCCACACGCAACTCACCACACACCCCACCGAGAGCGAGAACCACATTATAGTGACCACGAGGAGGTTACCCCATGTGACTCTACCCTCCCTAGCAACCGGGCCAATTTGGTTACCCCATGTGACTCTACCCTCCCTAGCAACCGGGACAATTTGGTTACCCCATGTGACTCTATCCTCCCTAGCAACCGGGACAATTTGGTTACCCCATGTGACTCTACCCTCCCTAGCAACCGGGCCAATTTGGTTACCCCATGTGACTCTACCCTCCCTAGCAACCGGGCCAATTTGGTTACCCCATGTGACTCTACCCTCCCTAGCAACCGGGCCAATTTGGTTACCCCATGTGACTCTACCCTCCCTAGCAACCAGGCCAATTTGGTTACCCCATGTGACTCTACCCTCCCTAGCAACCGGGCCAATTTGGTTACCCCACGTGACTCTACCCTCCCTAGCAACTGAGCCAATTTGGTTACCCCACGTGACTCTACCCTCCCTAGCAACCGGACCAATTTGGTTGCTTAGGAGACCTGGAGATCACGACTCCAGATGTGATAGTCATCGTCAATACTCGCTGAGATACCCAGGCCTCCCGAAAACAGATGATTGTGGATGTGGCCCAAGGCTTCACATTCTACCAAACATCTCCTTTTGCATTGACGAAAGTCATACAGGTTTGGAACAGCATGAGGTTGAGTAAACGATGACAGAATTTCCATCTTGGCTCCAACCATTCCTTTAACTTCTTCAGATTTGAAACTTCAGTCTTTACGGTGTTTCTTTAGTAGTTAACTGTGGTACTGTTTTTCTGTGCTTGGACAGTATCTGCCTTCCTGCATAACTTATAGAAGATGATCAGCTGATAATGCACATGCAGTAAATCAATGTGATCAATGACTCCTGCAGTGTTCGTGTCCTCATTAGCAGTTTAAGATGTGCTGCTTGGATCACTTTGAAGTTGGTGCACAAGCCTACGAAGGAAACGAAAGTTGTAGCACTTTAACATTAAACAATGAAAATCTTTTGATTATTAAATGTGGCTTTGAAGATGTCATTTGTTCAGATGAAAGGAGTCTTCATCCAGATCTGTGAGTCGGTCGTGTCGATGACTGATGTAATAGATGGGAATCTGGGTCAATTAAATGTCTTCAAAAAACTCAGTTTAAACACCTTTTATGAGAATTGTATTGAATGCAGTAAATACAAGCAGAAGTGCATTTATTATTACCAAATATTTCTTCCTCAAAAATACAAAAAGTGTCATTAATGGGACCGTTAAATGTATATTCTGGGTTCAGTGCAAGTTAAGCTCAATCAGCAGCATTTGTGGCATAAAGTTGATTACCTCAAATTATTTTCGACTCGTCCCTCCTTTTCTTTAATGTGTGTTACAGCGAGACACTTACAATGCAAGTCAATGGGGTCTTTACAGCTTCATTGCCATGACGATGTAATGTCAACAAACCCTTATGCTCGTGCGACCACATGCGTGGACGTTGTATTTTGGCGTTGCTATACACAAAATATTGTTCACAAGACTCAACGCTGTCATTTAAGGGTTAAACTTCTGGCACACCTCGTCACGTGACACAACAACATGACCTTGATTTCAGTGAAACACACCTACGGGCACGCTGCCAACAAAAGTGCCTCTGGTAAGAAACCAATTTAAGTTTTTTGATTGAAACGTGTTTGGTTGTAAAGAGGAGAGTCTCTAGTTTCGTTTGATATGCCGCTTTAAAAAATCCGTTCATTTATCGTGTGTCAGCGCGCTGATAAACATGATGTCCACATATGTGGAAATTAGGACCACGTTCCCTCAAAAGTCGAAAAATCATGTTAGTTATTTTGAATAATTTTCAACACATCTGTGGGTCATTTCGCTTCATTTCACTTCATTTTAATATAAAGTTTTTATATTTTACAACCCTAATTCCCTAAAACTTGGGACAGAATGAAAAATGCTAATAAAACACTTTGCTATATTGAAAGTACTGCAATTACAGTTTATATGACGTTTTACCTTTTGGGTTTTTTATGAGATGGGCAATTTAAGACTCGTAATAATTTGGCAAGTTGAAATAAGAAGACGATGTGAAACAGGTGAGGCAGTCGTGTCATAGTATATAAGGATCCTCCAAAAACAGCCTCGTCCTTCAAGAGCAAAGATCATTCCAGACTTCTCAATTTACCAACAGATGCGTCAGCAAATAATCCTGCACTTTGACAATAAATGTATCCATGCAGAAGCTGATAAATGTGTCTTTCAGAGGCTTTATATGGAGTTATGATGAAAATAAGATGCATTTCAAACTGTTCTGAGACCAGTGCAGACAGACAGCACACTGGAGGTTAAGTCATACACTAAATAGGGAGCAAGGGAGCATCCTATATCTCTTGTCAAACTTTTTGACCTGAATTTGAACCTGGTTTGGTGGATATTTCACTTATTATCAAACAGGACCCAGTGTGTGAGAGTTGATGGGGTTTTATCATCCAAGTTATATTCATCCACAGGCTCCCCTCAGGGGTGCGTCTCTTTCCCGTACTTTTTATTTTGTATACCGGTGATTGCAGGAGTAGGTTTAGGTTTTAAAGTTAGCTGATGATACAGTCATTGTGAGTCTTGTAGTAGAAGATGAGGAATTTTAGGGAACGTGTTTTAAAGAAAACCTAGTCAATACTTTGATATCTTGAGCATCCTTTGAACAGAGAATTTGAACTGGTCCCTCAGGCCTCAGATAGAGAGTGCCGGGGGGGTAGAACGAGCAGAAACAGGAACTCATTAATCCCCGTAGCTGTTGGCATGTTCAATTCATTAGATACACGTTAAACCAAACCGTATCATCTGTGCAAATGTAATTTCCTTCGGGATAAATCAACTGAAACTGAGATTAATAAAAAACTTCAACTTAGTCCCGCTGTGCACATATGAGGACAGACATTTTTGCTCTAGAAATTGTACTTATTTATTTATTTTATTTACCTATTTTGTTTGTTATTTGGTGCTACTAGTAACAAATCAAAAAGCGAAATGGAAAATGCACACAGCGGACACGCTCTGGTCTCAGGAGGTAAAACCCTAAAACCACTGTAAAAATTATGATTTTTGTGAGTATTGAAGCTGACTATCACCGCTGGAGTCGCGAGTTTGAATCCAGGGTGTGCTGAGCGACTCCAGTCAGGTCTCCTTAGCAACCAAATTGGCCCGGTTGCTAGGGAGGGTAGAGTCACATGGGGTAACCAAATTGACCCGGTTGCTAGGGAGGGTAGATTCACATGGGGTAACCAAATTGACCCGGTTGCTAGGGAGGGTAGATTCACATGGGGTAACCAAATTGTCCCGGTTACTAGGGAGGGTAGAGTCACATGGGGTAACCAAATTGACCCGGTTGCTAGGGAGGGTAGAGTCACATGGGGTAACCAAATTGACCCGGTTGCTAGGGAGGGTAGATTCACATGGGGTAACCAAATTGTCCCGGTTACTAGGGAGGGTAGAGTCACATGGGGTAACCAAATTGACCCGGTTGCTAGGGAGGGTAGAGTCACATGGGGTAACCAAATTGGCCCGGTTGCTAGGGAGGGTAGAGTCACATGGGGTAACCAAATTGTCCCGGTTGCTAGGGAGGGTAGATTCACATGGGGTAACCAAATTGTCCCGGTTGCTAGGGAGGGTAGATTCACATGGGGTAACCAAATTGTCCCGGTTACTAGGGAGGGTAGAGTCACATGGGGTAACCAAATTGACCCGGTTGCTAGGGAGGGTAGAGTCACATGGGGTAACCAAATTGTCCCGGTTGCTAGGGAGGGTAGAGTCACATGGGGTAACCAAATTGACCCGGTTGCTAGGGAGGGTAGATTCACATGGGGTAACCAAATTGTCCCGGTTGCTAGGGAGGGTAGAGTCACATGGGGTAACCAAATTGGCCCAGTTGCTAGGGAGGGTAGATTCACATGGGGTAAACAAATTGTCCCGGTTGCTAGGGAGGGTAGAGTCACATGGGGTAACCAAATTGGCCCGGTTGCTAGGGAGGGTAGAGTCACATGGGGTAACCAAATTGACCCGGTTGCTAGGGAGGGTAGAGTCACATGGGATAACCAAATTGACCCGGTTGCTAGGGAGGGTAGATTCACATGGGGTAACCAAATTGGCCCGGTTGCTAGGGAGGGTAGATTCACATGGGGTAACCAAATTGTCCCGGTTGCTAGGGAGGGTAGAGTCACATGGGGTAACCAAATTGGCCCGGTTGCTAGGGAGGGTAGATTCACATGGGGTAAACAAATTGACCCGGTTGCTAGGGAGGGTAGAGTCACATGGGGTAACCAAATTGGCCTGGTTGCTAGGGAGGGTAGATTCACATGGGGTAACCAAATTGTCCCGGTTGCTAGGGAGGGTAGAGTCACGTGGGGTAACCTCCTCGTGGTCACTATAATGTGGTTCTCGCTCTCGGTGGGGCGTGTGGTGAGTTGTATGTGGATGCCGCGGAGAATAGCGTGAAGCCTCCACACGCGCTACGTCTCCACGGTAACGCGCTCAACAAGTCACATGATAAGATGCGCGGATTGACAGTCTCAGACGCGGAGGCAACCAAGATTCGTCCTCCGCCACCCGGATTGAGGCGAGTCACTACGCCACCACGAGGACTTTGGGAATTCCAAATTGGTCGGAAAAAGGGGGAAAATAAAAAATGCAATTCTTATTGTATTTACTGCATTTAATACAATTCTTCCAGAACTATAATTGTTAATTTCCTTACGATTCCCATCCGTATTGTAGTTCTAGAAGAATCTGTGAATATTTATATTAATTTGTTGGCAATAAAATATTAACTAACAACATTAATATCACAATAATATTTATTAGCTTTTTATTTGCCATTAAGTTTTCTAAACGTTGTAATATACACACGTAACTATGGTAACATACACAGTAACCAGGGCTGGACTGGTAATCTGGCATACCGGGCATTTTCCTGGTGGGCCGACGCACTTTTGGGCCATCGGGAGAACCGAGCAGGCCGGTGGGTCGGCCGCGAAATGTGCCGAATGGGCCGCAATACGGTGCAGAAGAGGACAGTGAACACGTTGCACTCCCACCCCTCCCCAACAACATTTGGCTCTCAAACACCCCCCCCCCCCCCCCCCCCCCATTTGGGCCAGTTGCCATGTAAAATCCCAGGCCGATTTCTCTTCCCAGTCCAGTCCTGACAGTAACACTCATCCTCTCAGCGTGTCGCTTTAACTGGAGCTTTAATGTGGATATTTGGATAAAAGCATCTGCTAAATGATTCAACGTAAAAGAGTTTTTTCAAACAGACTGCAAACATTTGTCATGCATTGTTTTTCACATCGAGCCGTCAGCGGGCTCATAACACGCCCGTGAGTTGTTGCCCACGAGCTGCTGTCAGGAATAGCTGTTTGTGCCCGCTGCAGAGCTTCTAAAGGACCAATTAAAGCTCTTAATAAAAGCATTTAGAGCAGATTACACCGTGCGTGTGCCAGAGATTCACGCTGTGGAAATGTTTGGACTGAGATATTCACCGTTTGAACACAGCGGAGCCCAAACGCACCTGCTCCACGGTCCAGAGCTGACTGATAGAGCAGCAGGAGAGAGATACATGCTAATAAAATGTCCCGTTTTCCATTTCCCTCCAGGCAACACTGGGAAAAATCAGTATTTCTGTCTTGTTTTCCAGTGAAATATCTTTAAACGAATATTTCAGGTTCAGTCCGAGTCGACATCATTTGTAACATAATGTTGATTATCACAAAGTATTATTTTGCTCTCGCCCCTCGTTTGTAAATAAATGAATAAATGTTCCAGTGAGACACTTCCAATGGAAGTCAATGGGGTTTAGGAACTCCGCTGCACTTACATTTACAGGATTTGTTATTTATGATTGATTAAATCTAGAAGCCCTCATGACAGCATGTCCGTTGTGATGTCCGAGATAATTTGGCATGCTAAAATATGACCAAAATACACTTTGCCAATGAGGTGAGTGAAATGAGGAAGTGACAAACCAGCCGAATTTATCTGAGGTGCATTATAAGGCAATAACACACTAGTGTGGATAAATGCACAGAACAGTAGCAGAAAATTACAGTAGACTTGCGAAAAACTGTTTACAAGTCCAGCTTGTTGTTTACTCCTTAAAGTTGCGTAAAGTCTGTCTGATGAGAGTTTGGCAGATTAGAGAGATGGTCATT
The DNA here is from genome assembly GCA_032164185.1 of Moxostoma hubbsi. Lineage (NCBI taxonomy): Eukaryota > Metazoa > Chordata > Actinopteri > Cypriniformes > Catostomidae > Moxostoma > Moxostoma hubbsi. Next base: position 1,237,001 of record JAVLUX010000022.1, read on the forward strand.
GATTGACAGGTTGTGGGCATGTCGTCTGAAGCGGAGACGTTCCCGTCAGGTCAGGTCATTGTCTTCCAAAGTGAGTTGTTATGGAGGGTGTTTAATAAACGACATTTTCGGTGGACACAAATACAGTCGTGGTGTGTATCACAGGGCAAAAACGTAGCAACTTTAATGCATTTTCGAGCGAACGCATCTTTGTTTGGATTTGGATGCAGCCAAAGAGTTTCGAGAATCCTTCTTGCCGTCCAGCGTAATCTCCGATCGTTTTGAGCGCTCCATTCAAACCGTAGTGCACTTGCTCGTTTGACACACAATGATTTTGTTCATTTGAAGCTGCGCTGCTAATGATTTATTCATGTCGAGTGAGACTGCAAGTGGAAAGATCTTCCCTCTGATAGCAGAAGGATTAAAGAAAGACGAAATGTGCGGAATAGTGAGTCGTTTTCTATTCTCATTCGAAGAGGTGAAACGCAATCAATCTTCATTCTGCTCGCCGGCTTTAATGAAGCTGTAGTGAGAAAGAGAGAGAGCTCGATGCTTCTATCAGTTGCCAGGCAATTAATCCTCACATTAGTCGTTATATTTAAATGCACTGTGATAATGAGGACGGCCGACCAGCTAAAATAGAGTTCAATCAACATTACGTTCTATTCGTCCTTTAGCGTGACTCCTGGATTTATCAAAACGGCAAATCGAAACGATTAGTTTGAGTTAAACGTCATTTATCTGGGAAGAAGTGCCCGATGGCGGAGGGAGGCTGTTGGCAGAAACTGGTTTGGCTGCACAATCAGCTGTAAATAAGAGAGGAGTGTGGCCACTGACCGAAATATGATACACAGAGACCTCAAAAAGTTTTAAAAAAGAATATTTGAGCTCTGTTGGTCCATACAATGCAAGTGTATGGGTGCCAAAATGTTGACGCCCCAAAAATCACATAAAGGCATCCAGGGCCGTCGCTGGGCAAATTGATGCCCTATGCTGAGATCCAGGTGGGGGGGTTTTGTGTCATATGTGCGTGAAGCCATCGTTTTACCGGGATGGAAGTGGGGGGTGGGGGGTATAATAATGATAATAAATGTCTTTATCCTCATCTAGAAGAGTAATGATTAATGTCTTTGAAGCCCGTCCTAGATTAACTGCAGAAGTTCACATTGATGCAATTGTCCTTGTTAATTGGCTGATGAAGGCTTTTGTTGGTAATTCAATTAAAGTCTATATATTCTATTTCAAGAGTGTAGTTCATCGATAGACAAAGGTGATGCAGGCAGAGACCAATGAGGTGCATCGCAGTTCAACTGGCAGGTCATTTCGGTGAGGTTCAGTGGGTCCATCCTAAATCCAAGGATCAGGCAGTGGCATATGAAGGATGAAGAAGCTATAGTAAACATGTGGTATGCAATGCAGGAAGAAATGACATGAGCACATGCCATGTCTTACCGCAGATGGTTGTTTTGAGTGCCGAGGGTTTGAGATCGATGTGGTTCCTGATCAGCAGATGTTTAAGACTGATGCAATAATCCGTGTGAAACACAGAGGAGAAAAACGAGTGCATGCAGTCGAGACGCGAGATGTAGACAAGCGGGAAAATAAAAAAATAGAGAAAACGGGTGCGTGCGGTAAAATGCATGCAATTGAAAATGTGGAAAAGCGGGGAAAATCCGAAGCATGCGGTAAAATGGCAAAGGATAAAACGATGAATGTTTAAGAATAAGAATAAGCGATGCTAAACACGCAAGCAAGCTACAACCAATCGTGCAGCATGCCGGCAGCAACCGGAACAGGAAGTGAACCGGAACAGGAAGTCAACCGGAACAGGAAGTGAACCGGAACAGGAAGTATATACATAACCGGAACCTGAACTGAAGCCCGATTGCTTGGCCAATGCCTTACCAACAAGCAGTTAAACATACATAATGTGCGTTCTTGCATTACTGTGGTGGTAACAAACCTTAATACTCAAGGGGGCGATAGAGTGTCTGTCAGAAAAATGTTAGTAAAGTAAGTAAAAAGGTTACTATAAATATATTGACTTTAACTAACCCTGTTGCTTCACCATGATAGTAATAGACTTAAAACAGAAAGGGGACAGTGCAACACTTCCGTTGTGTTTTTAATTGCGGTCTGACACGTTTTGTAAGGTAACAACCATCATTGGCGATCTTTTGCAAGGGTCGCTCTGTCTCTCTTTCAGTGGTGTTACAGAACTGAATTTTATTACAAAAACAGCCTCACCTATTGCTAACAGCTCTAACTGCTACCCAGAGAGGCATTAGTCTCATAAACAGCTTGCTAATGCGCTAACGCTCACTGTTCTGCATTATCATAATGGCTATTTATTAGAGCTAGTTTCTGTTTCTGATAACAGGATGGAATAGCATCTATTATTAATGCACATGAGTCCACTGAGCCCAGTGATTCAAATCATAAAAGTAGTTTCGTCCACAGAAACACTGCATTATTACGCAATATCGCTGATATATTCTGTCTGAGGATGTGGCTCTGGCTCTTTTCTGGGTCATTGTTGTTGTTGCATATGAAGCAAATTCAGTCCTTTAATTGTAATTCTTTGATCTGAAGCCTGCTGATAAAAACTAGACAAAGATGTTTACTGGTTTCAGCTGGTTTGAGCTGGTCACACTGCGTGGCCAGATTGATTTGTAGATGGTTTAGCTGGTTTCTAGACTGACCAGCTTTGGCCAGGCTGGGAAACTCGGAAGCCACCATAGGGCGGGCGTGGACACTTAAGGGGCCGTTCACACGGGACACATTCTTGCATCCATCTGCGATGAGTTTTGAATTGTTTTTATTTGTAAATATACAGAATATGTTCATATCAATTATGCTGATTGAGTGAATATTTACTTTATACTTATTGATTGTTTTCTAACTGATATCTGCTTAGCACATTAGTTTAATTGTATCTCTGTGTTTTTGTCTTTTAGGGCTGTACATTTCATTGGTTTTGTGGCGTTTGGATGGATTCCACACTTGAATGTAATACTTGAATATTTGTGTGACGAGAAGGGGGGCGGAGCCAGGCCGTGACTACACACGCCCAGCCCACAATCGGGCTAATCAGCCGAGGAGAGAGAGAGAGGTGCAGCTGAATGCGGCAGTTTGAGAGAGAGAGAGCCGAATGCAGCTGCACTTATCCCTCTACTCGTCTGATTAGCCTGTTTGTGGGGTCCCGCCCCCTGGCCCCGCCCCCCTCCTCAACATAGACATTCTCTATGTCCTCATGAAGGAAGTGTTGATACTTTTAGGGTTGCAAAATTTCACAAGTGTGAGTTCTGACTCCACAAAACAACTAGGGATGTGCACGGTTACCGTTTGTAACATTTGGTTAACCACAAGGTTTCACGATCGGTTAATCGTTTTTTTCCGTCAGGAGTCGGGAGGTGGGAATAAAGAACGTTTCTTGCAATGGAATTTCCTTAAACGCGACTCAGAAAAGCAGCAAATAAAGTGCACAGTGAGCGATGAGCCTAAATAACACAAAACATTGATCCTGCTCACACAAAAATAATCAATTATTCTACGTAAATATGCGCACCAAAGCAAGCGCTGAAACTTTGCTCATGAAAGACAACCTGTAAAGGTGCGTTCACACTAACAGCTAATTTGTCGCTGCATGTCGCCAGTGGCGGGCGCTAGTGGTGTGTATGCAGAGTCTTAACAGCGCTGTTTCTTTACAATTAATATTATTATTAAAATATTAGCATCACATGAGCTCTACCATCTTCTCTCATATTGGCTGTCACTCCCAAAAGTCGCTCTTCATTTGCATAAAGTTAAACATGTGGACACGCCCACATCCGGTCACCAACGCTCGTGTTGCCGGAAGTCGCCAGCTCTCATTGAAAGTGAATGAGATGAGGTCGTTTTGTCGAAGCGTGTCGCTGGCAGTGTGAACGCAGCTTAATCGTGTTTAATAGCGTAACAGTCACATGAACACTTCCTTGCAACATTTAATTTTTTGTGGATTTTTTCGCCTTTTTCTCCCCAATTTGGAACGCCCAATTCCCAATGCGGTCTAAACTCTCATGGTGGCGTAGTGACTCGCCTCATTCCGGGTGGCAGAGGACGAATCTAAGTTGCCTCCGCGTCTGAGCCCGTCAATCCGCGCATCTTATCACGTGACTTGTTGAGCACGTTACCATGGAGACGTAGCGCGTGTGGAGGCTTCGCGGCATCACCACGTGCCCCACGAGAACGAACCACATTATAGCAACCACGAGGAGGTTACCCCATGTGACTCTACCCTCCCTAGCAACCGGGCCAATTTGGTTACCCCATGTGACTCTACCCTCCCTAGCAACCGGGACAATTTGTTTACCCCATGTGACTCTACCCTCCCTAGCAACCTGGACAATTTGTTTACCCCATGTGACTCTACCCTCCCTAGCAACCGGGACAATTTGTTTACCCCATGTGACTCTACCCTCCCTAGCAACCGGGACAATTTGGTTACCCCATGTGACTCTACCCTCCCTAGCAACCGGGACAATTTGGTTACCCCATGTGACTCTACCCTCCCTAGCAACCGGGTCAATTTGGTTACCCCATGTGACTCTACCCTCCCTAGCAACCGGGACAATTTGGTTACCCCATGTGACTCTACTCTCCCTAGCAACCGGGTCAATTTGTTTACCCCATGTGACTCTACCCTCCCTAGCAACCGGGACAATTTGGTTACCCCATGTGACTCTACCCTCCCTAGCAACCGGGACAATTTGGTTACCCCATGTGACTCTACTCTCCCTAGCAACCGGGACAATTTGGTTACCCCATGTGACTCTACTCTCCCTAGCAACCGGGTCAATTTGCTGGAGTCACTCAGCACGCCCTTGAGTCAAAGGTATCAGTCCAGCGTTTGTTAACAGTATATAGAAACATAGCGCAGACGCACACAAACACATGTTTGAACAGCCCCTAACTCACCCTATACTTGGACAAACTGTCCCAAACTTGTCCGGAAAACCCAACAGTTTGTCAGATCTTGTCGAATTCGCATCGACGTGTAGAACAACCGAAGTGCGGCACATCGAACGGTTAACCAAATGCAAATATCCGTGCACATCCCTACAGTAAACGCAAATTATTGAACAGTTAAGTCATATATGATTTGCTGAATAGGCTCCATTGTGTGAATCAGTAGCGGTTCTAGCTTGTTTGGCGCCTTGGGAGAAACCCGCTTCAACACGCCCCCAAAGTTGTTGACCAGGGGGGAGTGCCCCCTGCAAGATGCCACCCTGGGTGACTGCACATGCTGCCCATGCTTAAATCCGCCACTGGTGTAATATAGAAAAACATGACAGTTGATCTCCGGTCGGTTGGTTTGGTATGATTTACTTGATTTGGCATTTGCTTCTGTCTTTGTATCATTTCTCATACCGAATCACACGCTGATGTCCAGCTACACCCATAAACACCACCTTCATATATGCCACCAATCTTTCGCCTCTGTTGACCACCCTGAGCGATCCCACCTGCTGACCTTCTAGAGCCCCATATCAGTCCCTCCTCTGTTCTTCTCTTTCTTAGTTCCTCCGAACCTCACCGTGCCGCGGGGCAAATCTCCGCTGGTGGCGCGCGAGGGTGAGACTGTGGACTTGGAGTGCCTTGTTTCAGGGAAACCCAAACCCATCATCCTGTGGTCGCGCGCTGATAAGGAGGTGCCGATGCCGGACGGCAGCATGCAGACGGAAAGTTACGACGGCGGGCTGCGCATCGTGAACGTGTCGCGCGAGATGAGCGGATCTTACCGCTGTCAGACCAGCCAGTACAACGGCTTCAACGTCAAGCCCAGGGAAGCCATCGTCGAGCTCATCGTGCAATGTAAGTACTTTCTGGATGATTTTGTGACGTTTCATTGAATGGTGAGCTGTGTTTGTATGTTACAATGTAAGAAACCTTATATTAACTTTCTGAATGCCGAATGTGTTGACAGTGATCTTACGCTGATTATGGAAAATAAGCAAGTAAAGGTTCAAGCAATAGTTCACCCAAAAAATTGTATTTCTGTCAAACTCAATGGAAAAATAACGTTTTTTGCATTTGCAGATAGCTTTAAAAAAGTGATGTCAATCGCTAAAAAATGTAATTGCGTTTAATCGCATAATGTTTCATAGTTAATCGCGATTAATAGCATAATTTTTCATCGTTAATCACGATTAATTGCAGAATGTGTCATAGTTGCGCGTGATTAATCGCATAATGTTTCACAGCTAGTCGCGACTAACCGCATGATTTTTCATCGGTAATCGCGATTAATTGCATAATGTTTCATAGTTAATCGCGCTTAATTGCATAATTTTTCATAGTTAATCGCGCTTAATTGCATAATGTTTCATAGTTCATCGCGATTAATTGCATAATGTTTCATAGTTAATCGCGCTTAATTGCATAATTTTTCGCAGTTAATCGCGATTAATTGCATAAATTTTCATAGTTGATCGCGCTTAATCGCATAATGTTTCATAGTTAATCGCGCTTAATCGCATAATGTTTCATAGTTCAGCGCGATTAATCGCATAATGTTTCATAGTTAATCGCGCTTAATCGCATAATGTTTCATAGTTCATCGCGATTAATCGCATAATGTTTCATAGCTAACTGCGATTAACTGCATAATCTTTCATAGTTAATCGCGCTTAATTGCAGAATTTTCCATAGTTAATCGCGCTTAATTGCATAATGTGTCATAGTTCATCGCGATTAATCGCATAATGTTGCATAGTTAATCGCGCTTAAGTGCATAATTTTTCGCAGTTAATCGCGATTAATTGCATAATTTTTCATAGTTAATCGCGCTTAATTGCATGATTTTTCATCGGTAATCGCGATTGATTGCATAATGTTTCATAGTTAACCGCGATTAACTGCATAATCTTTCATAGTTAATCGCGCTTAATTGCATAATTTTTCATAGTTCATCGCGATTAATTGCATAATGTGTCATAGTTAATCGCGATTAATTGCAAAATTTTCCATATCTAATCGCGGTTAAGTGCATAGTGTTTCATAGCTGCGCGCGATTAATCGCATAATTTTCATAGTTAATCGCAATTAATCGCCGATTTTGAAAGTGCTGAAATTTGACTCTAAATATACTTATTTTCCCGTCAAAATGCATATTCTAGGGCTGTTAATCGATTAAAACATTTTAACGAATTAATCATGATTAAACACAATTAATCACATGATAGATTACAACAAATATAAAAAAAATCATCATAAATATATTTACTTTATACTCCGTCTCAGAGAGCTTGCAAGATATTGGTTAGTCATCGTTTATTTGACTTATTTAAATATGTACATGTTAAAATGTAAGTATAGAGGATAGAGTTAATTAATTACAATATGGGCAAGATCTTGTGGCGTTTTCAAGTGGACGTTTTTTCAGTAATTCAATTCATATCAAACTATTGGCAAGAGTGTCTATTGCTAATGCATTATTAGACTCAACGCATGTTTGAATATTTGCAAAGGTTTGACAGCAAAACAAAAAACGCCTCAGAACCACTGTCAAATTAATTAAACTCATGCACAATTCCTCAGAAGTGGCACAATCATGAACAGAATCAAATCATTGATCAACTCCCGGCGGCATGCAAATCAAATGTGTCGATAATGGCTCAGCTCTGACGTCATGGCGATCGGTCACGTGACACGCGGGAACCAATGAGGTTTGATGTTATCAGAGTTGCTGCCAGGATGTAATGCGTAAGCAGGCATTTGTGATTTCTTTAATCGCTATCAGCGTTTTGTCGTACATGCGATCACACTGATATTAGCATGAGCTTCAGTGTTTTGAATTGCCTGCAAGAATTCTCCAGATTCCACGAATCATCTCTCTGTAATTAAAGCAACGAGCGATTTCACACGGGCCTTTCCGTTTACTCAGAATGTCAATATCTGTTCTCAGAAGCAGCCAGGTATACTTCACGAGTGTGTAGTGTAGGATGTGTAAAGTGTGGCTGGTTTTCAATAACAGGGAACTCAAGAGTCGCTCGGAGCGGCAAACACTCGTCCACTTCAGACGCCATTATTCCACGTGTTCTTCAGCTGAAGGGAGGAATGCTCTTCAAAGATTCCCAGTGTGCTAATAACAGATCACAGACGCGGTCTCCAGTGAGAGGGTGTTATCAGAGAGAGAGGCAGCTTTTCATTCGCAAGTTGCATGCACATGCCACTCAAAAAAAAGTTACACGGCCAATTAGCGACAAGCTAATTTACACTTACAACGTATTCACTTGCCGATTTGATCAGACCGCTAGCGTGCTGTGGAAATGCAATAATAAGAAGTAATAAGAGGAGTGTTGCAGACAGGACTGGCATTGTGCTTGAAGTGTGAATTCACGCTGAGATATGAAGTGTCTCTAGTGAGTCATTGGGAGGAAAGTGTGTGAACACAATGAGAAAGGCTTTCATGAGTCGGATGAAAAGTGTTAATGCGTTTGGCCTGAAGAATTCCACTTTCCATTCTAGCCGTCTCGCTGCATTAGAGGATTTTGCTCCCGGTTTGACTGAATGTAATAACGTGCAGGTGTCTGTGCAATCTGAAATTTGTCTGGTCAAAATACTTTTTACTCTACTAAGATTCAGTGTAATCATCTTGCATTAAGATTCAAGCGAAGAAGTTAGCGTAAATATAACTATAAGGATGACTGTGAATAAATTATGACAATGTAAATTTTTGTTTGTCAGCTCATTAAACGTGCACGTGTGTGTTTGCATCTTACATTTATGCATTTGGCAGAGGCTTTGAGTGTACACATTTGCCCTTGGCAACGTCTTTTTAGACACGTACGAGTTTTGCAAATATCTGGCGAGAATTTATTGAACATAACAATCAGTTCCCCGTCTGTCGCTCACTTCGACGCTGAGTCGAAGAAGCGACACTAGGGGTCTCTCTTGAGAGCCTTATGCATCTCTGAACTTTGAGAAAAGGCCAATGAGAAATTGGCAGACAGAATTCGCATGTCCCGCCCCCGGACATACGGTATAAAGGGAGGGAAATGTGTCTCTTCGATCAGAAATTTTCTTCGGAGCCGACCGGTTGTGTGAGCAGCGAGCTGCAAGTCCCAATTGGTTTCCTCTCATCTCTGGCATCAGCGTATGCTGTTTGATCTACGGCGCATATCAGCGGCTTTCTCCTTCTCTTTGCCCCTGGGCGCTTCGACAGTGCTGCTAAAAGAGTATTTTCTCTAAAAGAGCAATACACAGCGGCGTCGAACGCCCGTTATGCGGTCGAGTTCTCTCCGCTCCTGACGGTCACAGGCGCTGTCTCGTGCGTCTGGGCCGCGATCACACCGAGGCAGCATTTGTGGATGGTTCGTGTTCTAACTCCGTGGCCTGGAGTTCGGTCCGGCAGACACTCATGCGATCCTAAGACCACGACCGGGCTAGGTGCCCAAGGTTCCTGCGACTCCCTTCAGGTAGTGAACCTGCAAGCGCTGTCCCGGGAGGAAGCAGTCCCAGCCCCTACGTTGCTGTGTCTGGTACGTGCTTTGCGTATCTATTTGGACCACACACAGATCTTTAGATGTTCTGAGCAGCTCTTTGTCTGCTTTGGTGGACAGCGGGAAGGGAACGCTGTCTCCAAACAGAGGCTTTCCTACTGGGTGGTTGAGGCCATAGCATTGGCCTATCACACCCAGGCCGTGCCCGCCCCCCTTGCGGGTTCGAGCACACTCGACGAGAAGTGTGGCATCCTCGTGGGCACTGGCCAAGGGCGCCTCCCTAGCAGACATATGCAGAGCAGCGGGTTGGGCAACACCCAATACCTTTATGAGATTTTGCAATCTCAGGGTTACAATTGAGTCAGATTCATCCCGTATTTTCTCAGGTCCGAGCCGGTAGAATGGGTGTACCGCTTGCACCTAGCGCCCTTTTCCTCCACTGAGGTAATACCGTGCGCTCTTATCCCAGGAGATCCCACTAACTCGGCTCCCTGTATGACTCCTCCCTAGCCCTCTGGTCCGCGGAATTCAGCGGAGGAATTCGCCAACCGAACCCAATAAGGGTACTCAATTTACCCTGTACTGGAATAGGTGCTCCACAGGTCAGGCCCCCATGTGGACTTATCCCCCTGTGTGTAATGTCCGTGGTACGGTCCCCTTGTGAGTGGACCCGCGTCTCCATTAGGCAGTCCTCACTGACCCCCGGTCGCCGTGTTTGTAGCAACTCCTCCCTCCTAATGAGGTAGGATCTACCACCGCGCCATTCTCCACATGTGACCTAAAAGCCCATGTGATGTATTTCACCACACTTTACCGCCCCCAGTCTGGGCAGGTGTGGTCTCCGCAGGGTCTTTCCTCCCTGAAAGAATATGATCTGGAAAGAACGCCTTCCCCGATGCTTGTGATAGCGTTAAGATGGCCCCAGCCGCTTAAACTCTATGCGAGAATGCTCTATGCTGGAGTGGCCTGCTCCCATGCTTGGCACGTCGCCTTGTTCCCCCATATCGGGGGTGTAAGGAACCAGAAGGTTTTGATGATTTTTTGGGGCATTGGGGAAAGGTATGTGCAGTCTGGCACAGCCTGTCATTATGGCATGCACCTGTGTCAGCAGAGCACGTACATGGTTCAGCGCATGGCGTGATTAAAATTGGACCCCTAGTGTCGCTTCTTCGACACAACGTCGAAGTGAGCGAAAGACGGGGAACATCTAGGTTACTGTTGTAACCTCCATTCCCTGATGGAGGGAATGAGACGTTGTGTCCTCCCGGCCACGTCACTGAACCGAGCCACTGTTGCGGCCGAACCTCATTGTTGGCTCCTCAGACAAATCCTGAATGAACAGACGCATTTCCCCCTTTATACCCGTATCTCTGGGGGCGGGACATGCAAATGTATTTCATAATGAGCATGTCTCTAGAATGAGAATGCAAAGTCCTACATGATTAAAGTCAACATGAAATCAGAAGTGACTCGATTTACTTTCTTAATCCTTGTCTTATTGTGAATGATTCGATAGTGCACATTATTCTAAACTGTAAAGAGCAGCAGCTCGTGACCACTGCTATCGCCGGGGCAGATCTTGCTCTGAGCACTCTGTCTTTTCTCCCGTTTTCTCCATAATCTGGAACACCCAATTCCCAATGCGCTCTATGTCCTCGTGGTGGCGTATTGACTCGCCTCAATCTGGATGGCAGAGGACGAATCTCAGTTGCCTCCACGTCTGAGACCGTCAATCCGCGCATCTTATCACGTGACTTGTTGAGTGTGTTACCGTGGAGACGTAGCGCATGTGGAGGCTTCACACTATTCCACCGAGAGCGAGAACCACATTATAGCGACCACGAGGAGGTTACCCCATGTAACTCTACTCTCCCTAGCAACCGGGCCAATTTGGTTACACCATGTGACTCTACCCTCCCTAGCAACCGGGCCAATTTGGTTACCCCATGTGACTCTACCCTCCCTAGAAACCGGGCCAATTTGGTTACCCCATGTGACTCTAACCTCCCTAGAAACCGGGCCAATTTGGTTACCCCATGTGACTCTACCCTCCCTAGCAACTGGGCCAATTTGGTTGCTTAGGAGACCAGGCTGGAGTCACTCAGCACTTCCTGGATTCAAAATTTGGATTGCCCAATTCCCAATGCACTCTAAGTTCTCATGGTGGCGTAGTGACTCACCTCAATCCGGGTGGCGGAGGATGAATCTCAGTTGCCTCCACGTCTGAGACCGTCAATCCGCGCATCTTATCACGTGACTTGTTGAGTGTGTTACCACGGAAACATAGTGTGTGTGGAGGCTTCACGCTATTCTCTGCGGCATTCAAGCACAACTCACCACACGCCCCACCGAGAGCGAGAACCACATTATAGCGACCACGAGGAGGTTACCCCATGTGACTCTACCCTCCCTAGCAACCGGCCAATTTGGTTGCTAAGGAGACCTGGCTGGAGCCACTCGGCACACGCCCCATTGAGAGCGAGAACCACATTATAGTGACCACGAGGAGGTTACCCCATGTGACTCTATCCTCCCTAGCAACTAGGCCAATTTGGTTGCTAAGGAGACCTGGCTGGAGTTACTCAGCACGCCCTGAATTCAAACTCGCGACTCCAGCGATGATAGTCATCGTCAAGGCGATAGTTAAGCTAGTTTCTTAAGCTTGCATGGTTTGTGTCTTGTGGCTTAGAGATGTAGTTTTGTGTTTTATTAAAAAAAAATTGGGCTTGCATGTGTTTTGTTTTGTTTCGTTTTGTTGTTTGTTTGTTTGTTTGTTTGTTTTTTGCATGTTTTTGTGTTTTTTTTCCCCCGATTTCCATATTTAGTTTCTTTCAGGTTAGTTTTGATAGATTGCAGGTTTTGTTCTGTGTTTCAATCTGGTTTCTTTGGATTGCAAAGACATTTTATTAAAGCATGATTGAGCATCACTCTTGAAATTTAAATGCTGAGGGTCAGTTTAATTTAGCAGAATGATTCTTAGAAAAGCACATTAGCGCCTGTCTAATGGCTGACATTGTTATATGTGTGTTAGCACTCCGCTGGACTAAGTTACAGCTAGTTTAGGTGCTGGCATAATCATTTCCTCCCTGTTAGAGAGCCGCTGTGCTGGCGTGTGTTCCTGGCATCCGGATCATTCTTTGCTCGTCTTCTCTGGTGGCTTTCAGCACATACAGTGCCAATGGCCAGCGGGCTGCAGATGATTGCTTCGGTTTTCATCTGCACCACAAAGTCGCATAAGTAACTCATCTTCAGTTCTCTCAGGCAAATCACATTATAGGCTTTAGCAAATCAACAGCTTTGATGCATGTGGAAATAAGTATGCATGCATTTACTGCGCTGCCTGGAAGGTATGTGTGCATCTCGTCAAGGACATTTTCACTTTCATAAAAGGAAGTCGCATTTTCAGTCATGTCGTAATGCAGTAATGGAAAGGAAAATGGTGCGGCGTGTTCCAGAGACGTAATGACGTGATTGCTGCACGATACATCAAAACTGAATTAATTAAGAGTTGATCTCTTCAGAATGATACAGACTTTGCTTACGCATCTGCATGTTCCTTGCTTCTCAGTAGAACGCAACAGATCTTTGTCAGCCGTCTTGTTTCTGGAATAATATAAAACTGTTGATTTAAAGTTGTTGATTAGAAACTTAGAAACAATATATTATAAATTCATTGCAAAATATTCACGTATAAATAGACGAGCAGTTTGAGAGTGCAGGGAGAGTGACTCGATCGCTGCAGGTGATGATGTCATTATGACAATGACGTTTGAGTAATAATAATATTCTGCCGAAAGAGTTTCTTTTCCCTGGTTAATTGATGAACTTGTCATCAGCGGTTTCCACACTAGTGATAGGAAGAGGCAGATTGCAGCTCCTGAGAAACAGTTCCACTTGTGTGATGAATGCTCAGCTGCGAGGAGACAGCCATGTGCTTCTGTTAAAAGCTGATCCATCATTTAACTGTGTTTTCCAGGCCGTCTCGGAACGATTGGTCTCTCTGTGAGATGCATTTGCTTCAATTTCGTCTTGTGTCCATCAGAAAACTTTTACATTAAACCTGCATCTGTGATGCGGAAACCCTTCATGTCTGCAGCACATGCATTGTTCATTTCTGGAGAAGCGCTGGCCTTGTATGATGTTGTTTTATATTTCCCGGCCGCAAATGGCTTGTTTTTATTGCATCAAGATGAAAAGAAAATACATGTTTTATGTCTCTCATCCTCTGAATCGCTCCGACGACTGTTATTCCTTTCTTTTGTTGTATTGTGGGTTAGGGTTTGGTTTGCACACTTTTAGTTTTATGTTTTTCTCTTGTTTTAGTTTCTTTATTTTGCACTTTGTGTTTCACAGTATGTGTTTTTTTTCTCTTTTTTTCGTTTAGTTTATTTTGCATGTTTTGTTTTGTGTTTATTTTGTTTATTTTCATTGGATTGCATATTAATTTTTTGTGTGTGTTGTTAATTCTTTGCCTTGCATATTTTGTTTTGTTCCATGTTTCTTTCGTTTAGTTTTGTTTTGGCTTGCATATTTTGATTTGTTCTGTGTTTCTTTCATTTAGTTTTTGGCTTGTGTGTTTTGTGTTTCGTTTTGCTTTTTTGGCTTGGACATTTTGTTTTGTGTTTGTTTCAGATTCGTTTAGTTTTGTTTTGCATATTTTGTTTTGTTCTGTGTTTCTTTCGTTTAGTTTTGGCTTGCATATTTTGTTTTGTTCTGTGTTTCATTTAATTTTGGCTTGCATATTTTGTTTTGTTCTGTGTTTCTTTCGTTTAATTTTGTTTTGGCTTGCATATTTTGTTTTGTTCTGTGTTTCTTTCGTTTAGTTTTGTTTTGGCTTGCATATTTTGATTTGTTCTGTGTTTCTTTCGTTTAGTTTTGTTTTGGCTTGCATATTTTGATTTGTTCTGTGTTTCTTTCGTTTAGTTTTTGGCTTGTGTGTTTTGTGTTTCGTTTTGCTTTTTTGGCTTGGACATTTTGTTTTGTGTTTGTTTCAGATTCGTTTAGTTTTGTTTTGCATATTTTGTTTTGTTCTGTGTTTCTTTCGTATAGTTTTGGCTTGCATATTTTGTTTTGTTCTGTGTTTCTTTCATTTAATTTTGGCTTGCATATTTTGTTTTGTTCTGTGTTTCTTTCGTTTAGTTTTGTTTTGGCTTGCATATTTTGTCTTGTTCTGTGTTTCTTTCGTTTAGTTTTGTTTTGGCTTGCATATTTTGATTTGTTCTGTGTTTCTTTCGTTTAGTTTTGTTTTGGCTTGCATATTTTTTTTGTTCTGTGTTTCTTTTGTTTAGTTTTGTTTTGGCTTGCATATTTTGATTTGTTCTGTGTTTCTTTCATTTAGTTTTGTTTTGGCTTGCATATTTTGTTTTGTTCTGTGTTTCTTTCGTTTAGTTTTGTTTTGGCTTGCATATTTTGTTTTGTTCTGTGTTTCTTTCGTTTAGTTTAGTTTTGGCGTGCATATTTTGATTTGTTCTGTGTTTCTTTCGTTTAGTTTTGTTTTGGCTTGCATATTTTTTTTGTTCTGTGTTTCTTTTGTTTAGTTTTGTTTTGGCTTGCATATTTTGATTTGTTCTGTGTTTCTTTCGTTTAGTTTTGTTTTGGCTTGCATATTTTGATTTGTTCTGTGTTTCTTTCGTTTAGTTTTGTTTTGGCTTGCATATTTTGATTTGTTCTGTGTTTCTTTCGTTTAGTTTTGTTTTGGCTTGCATATTTTGTTTTGTTCTGTGTTTCTTTTGTTTAGTTTTGTTTTGGCTTGCATATTTTTTTTGTTCTGTTTCTTTCGTTTAGTTTTGTTTTGAATTGCATATTTTGTTTTGTTCTGTGTTTCTTTTGTTTAGTTTTGTTTTGAATTGCATATTTTGTTTTGTTCTGTGTTTCTTTCGTTTAGTTTTGTTTTGGCTTGCATATTTTGTTTTGTTCTGTGTTTCTTTCATTTAATTTTGGCTTGCATATTTTGTTTTGTTCTGTGTTTCTTTCGTTTAGTTTTGTTTTGGCTTGCATATTTTGTCTTGTTCTGTGTTTCTTTCGTTTAGTTTTGTTTTGGCTTGCATATTTTGATTTGTTCTGTGTTTCTTTCGTTTAGTTTTGTTTTGGCTTGCATATTTTGTTTTGTTCTGTGTTTCTTTCGTTTAGTTTTGTTTTGGCGTGCATATTTTGATTTGTTCTGTTTTTCTTTCGTTTAGTTTTGTTTTGGCTTGCATATTTTTTTTGTTCTGTGTTTCTTTTGTTTAGTTTTGTTTTGGCTTGCATATTTTGATTTGTTCTGTGTTTCTTTCGTTTAGTTTTGTTTTGGCTTGCATATTTTGATTTGTTCTGTGTTTCTTTCGTTTAGTTTTGTTTTGGCTTGCATATTTTGATTTGTTCTGTGTTTCTTTCGTTTAGTTTTGTTTTGGCTTGCATATTTTGTTTTGTTCTGTGTTTCTTTCGTTTAGTTTTGTTTTGGCTTGCATATTTTTTTTGTTCTGTTTCTTTCGTTTAGTTTTGTTTTGAATTGCATATTTTGTTTTGTTCTGTGTTTCTTTTGTTTAGTTTTGTTTTGAATTGCATATTTTGTTTTGTTCTGTGTTTCTTTCGTTTAGTTTTGTTTTGGCTTGCATATTTTGTTTTGTTCTGTGTTTCTTTCATTTAGTTTTGTTTTGGCTTGCATATTTTGTTTTGTTCTGTGTTTCTTTTGTTTAGTTTTGTTTTGGCTTGCATATTTTGTTTTGTTCTGTGTTTCTTTTGTTTAGTTTTGTTTTGGCTTGCATATTTTGTTTTGTTCTGTGTTTCTTTCATTTAGTTTTGTTTCGGCTTGCATATTTTGTTTTGTTCTGTGTTTCTTTCGTTTTGTTTTGTTTCGGCTTGCATATTTTGTTTTGTTCTGTGTTTCTTTCGTTTTGTTTTGTTTCGGCTTGCATATTTTGTTTTGTTCTGTGTTTCTTTCGTTTTGTTTTGTTTCGGCTTGCATATTTTGTTTTGTTCTGTGTTTCTTTCGTTTAGTTTTGTTTTGGCTTGCATATTTTGTTTGTTCTGTTTCTTTCATTTAGTTTTGTTTTGGCTTGCATATTTTGTTTTGTTCTGTGTTTCTTTCATTTAGTTTTGTTTTGAATTGCATATTTTGTTTTGTTCTGTGTTTCTTTCATTTAGTTTTGTTTCGGCTTGCATATTTTGTTTTGTTCTGTGTTTCTTTTGTTTAGTTTTGTTTCGGCTTGCATATTTTGTTTTGTTCTGTGTTTCTTTTGTTTAGTTTTGTTTCGGCTTGCATATTTTGTTTTGTTCTGTGTTTCTTTCGTTTTGTTTTGTTTCGGCTTGCATATTTTGTTTTGTTCCGTGTTTCTTTCGTTTTGTTTTGTTTCGGCTTGCATATTTTGTTTTGTTCCGTGTTTCTTTCGTTTAGTTTTGTTTTGGCTTGCATATTTTGTTTTGTTCTGTGTTTCTTTTGTTTAATTTTGTTTCGGCTTGCATATTTTGTTTTGTTCTGTTTCTTTCGTTTAGTTTGTTTACCTGTGGATTATACAAAAAAAGAACAAATAATTTACATTTTTAACAATTATATATATATTTCAATAAGATTATAGATAATGCTTGGATTTTTATTGCATTCCTGTGAAATTTGTGTTATGACAGTGATATTATATGATGGACAATATGGAAAAATCAGGGAATTAATAACATTTATTTCTATGGAAATGTATTGAAACAGAATATATAAATGTAATTAATTTATGTCATATATAAAATTAAATACATTTCTCTCTCTCTCCCTACACAGACCCGCCGGCGGTGGAGCCTGTTTGGCAGGAGGTCAGGCAGGGTTTGGGTCGGCCAGTGGTGATGAACTGTCGTGTTCTGCGGGCGCATCCGTCACGCGTACTGCGCTACGAGTGGAGGCTGGGCTCGCGACTGCTGCACGCCGGACACTTCGACTCTAGAGATGATACGGACTACACTGTGCGCAGCCTAATGCGAGAGGGATATGGCGAGTACACCTGTGACATCATCAATGAGGCGGGACCAGGACGCTGCACCTTCCTGGTGACTGGTAAGACTTCCTGTCTGAAGTGCTGGTGTGCCGTTGATCTTATATTTATCTCTTGAACGGGAAGAGCCACTGTAATGCAGGAATTGGCAGCTTTGATGGTGATGAGGGCCAACATTTTTTATCCTTTCTACCGAGGAGCCGGATTACAAATCCACACATTGTTCCCTTACTCAATTTCCACATTATTGTAGCTAATCTATGCACAACTAGTACAATGTGTTTTAGAGGGAATGAATGATTCGTCCTGATTCAGTCATGAATGTGCAAAACCACTTTAGTGGCAGACAAGTATAATATGTTCAACTATCTCCAGTGCATGGTTGAAAGGGCTATTTGCTTACACCGATCAGCCACAACATTAAAACCACCTGCCTAATATCGTGTAGGTCCCCCTTGTGCTGCCAAAACTGCTCTGACCCATTGAGGCATGGACTCCTCAAGATCTCCGAAGGCGTCCTGTGGTATCTGGCACCAAGACATTAGCAGCCGATCCTTTACGTCCTGTAAGTTGCGAGGTGGGGCCTCCATGGATCGGACTGGTTGGTCCATCACATCCCATAGATGCTCATTCGGATTGAGATCTGGGGAATTTGGAGGCCTAGTCAACACCTTGAACTCTTCGTCACGCTCTTCAAACCATTCCAGAACCATTTTTGCAGTGTGGCAGGGCGCATTATCCTGCTGAAAGAGGCCATCAGGGAATACCGGTGCCATGAAGGGGTGTACCTGGTCTGCAACTATGTTTAGGTAGGCATCCATGTCAGGAACGTTGCCCAGAGCATCACACCGCCTCCGCCGGCCTGCCTTCCTCCTATTGTGCATCCTGCTGCCATCTATCCCCCAGGTAAACGATGCACACGCAACCCGCCGTCCGCGTGATTTAAAAGAAAGCGTGATTTATCAGACTAGGCCACCTTCTTCCATTGCTCCATGGCCCAGTTCTGACGCTCACGTGCCCATTGTAGGCACTTTCGGTGGTGGACACGGGTCAGCTTGGGCACTCCCCATAAGCAGCAAACTGTAATGCACGTTGTGTTTGGACACCTTTCAACCACGGCCAGCATTAAGTTTTACCCCCTCCTCTGTGGGATCGGACCAGACGGGCTAGCCTTTGCTCCCGATATGCATCAATGAGCCTTTGGCACCCGTGACCCTGTCAATGGTTCCCCGGTTGTCCTAACCTTGGATAACATTTGGTAGGTTCTAACCACTGCATACCGGGAACACCCCACAAGACCAAGAACCTTGGACCCAGTCGAATTGCCATCACAATTTGGCCCTTGTCAAAGTCGCTCAGATTCATGCGCTTGCCCATTTTTCCTGCTTCAAACACATTGACAGGTGCCGTTGTAATGATATAATCAATGTTATTCCCTTCACCTCTCATTGGTTTTAATGTTGTGGCTGGTCAGTGTAAGTTTGAAGCCAATCCAAATTTTAGTGCAAGAGTACCACAGGAGGTAGTGGTGGCGTAGTGGCTAGAGCACAGGGCTGGTAATCAGAAGGTTGCTGGTTTGATCCCCACAGTCACCACCATTGTGTCCTTGAGTAAGACACTTAACTCCAGGTTGCTCCGGGGGGATTGTCCCTGTAATAAGTGCACTGTAAGTCACTTTGGATAAAAGCGTCTGCCAAATGCAGAAATGTAATGTCATGAGTCGCCAAAAAAAGCTAGAACAATTGAGAGGAAACGTGTGTTACTGTGCTGCAGAAATTTCTGATAGTCCAACTGCACAAAATCACTAAAGTCTTTGAGCTCTTACACGCACACAGTGCAGATAAGAAAGTGTTTGTGTACCTTTGTGGCTAAACTCTCCAAAGACGATCTGCTGCTGTTTGTGTTGTGTTATGGATGATGTGTGCATTGCAGCCAATGTCCAAAATCTCTCTTCCTAGTTTCAGCTACAGCTTTCTCCAGATATTGCATTTGCCAGCTCTCTTAACACTGCCAGATGTTATTGTAGTGTTGTAAGCAAAGAGCACAAATAGTTTTGGATCAAGGCCATGCTTTTCAATGACGTTAGAAATATAGTCCGTTTGCAAATCCGATGTATCACCTGGCAGAGGTGACTATTCAATTATTTTGACCTTCACATCATTAGATTAAAGTAATGCACAAGCACAGGGAAAAAACGATTTTATGTCTTTGTGACTGGATGCATCCACTGTCAATGTGACAAACGAGCACTTGTCTTAATAACAGTAAATTTCTTCGTCTGACAGGAGCAAGTACGTTGCAAACAATAGCCTCAGATTGGGGGAGGGCAGAATTACATTTACCATCGTTACAATTTCTTGATCAGCTTTTGCTGTGCGGTCAGACGACCCAAAACTGGCCGTTCTATACAGTAGAATGGTATGCAGAAAGTCCCTCGCTGGCGTGCACTTTATCAGATTCGCTAACACAAGGTGTGGCACACTTACTATCAGCAGCATCCATGTGCTTTCCTGTGCACACCTGCTGCATGATGTGGGTGTAATATTTATTCATCTTCAAGTCATGCAAACAGGCGTGTTTATTGAATGCTTTCTTTAAAAATGAGACAGACAGACAGACAGACAGACATATATGTAGACAGACAGACAGAGAGACAGACAGACAGATAGATAGACAGAGAGACAGAGACAGACAGACAGATAGACAGACAGATAGATAGACAGACAGACAGGAGATAGATAGATAGATAGATAGATAGACAGACAGACAGACAGATAGATAGATAGATAGATAGATAGATAGATAGATAGATAGATAGATAGATAGATAGACAGACAGACAGACAGACAGACAGGTAGATAGATAGACAGACAGACAGACAGACAGACAGAGAGCGAGAGAGAGAGACAGACAGACAGATAGATAGACAGACAGATAGACAGACAGATAGATAGATAGATAGAACAGAGAGTGACAGACAGATAGATAGACAGACAGACAGACAGATAGATAGATAGACAGACAGACAGACAGACAGACAGACAGACAGAGAGCGAGAGAGAGAGACAGATAGATAGATAGATAGATAGACAGACAGACAGAAAGACAGACAGACAGACAGACAGACAGACAGATAGATTGTCAGACAGACAGATAGATAGATAGATAGATAGATAGATAGATAGATAGATAGATAGATAGATAGATAGATAAATAGACAGAAAGACAGACAGATAGATAGACAGACAGACAGATAGATAGACAAACAGATAGGTAGACAGAAAGACAGACAGATAGACAGAAAGACAGACAGACAGATAGACAGAATGACAGATAGATAGATAGATAGATAGATAGATAGATAGATAGATAGATAGATAGATAGATAGATAGATAGATAGATAGATAGACAGATAGGCAGACAGACAGACAGACAGACAGATAGACAGACAGACAGATAGATAGATAGATAGATAGATAGACAGATAGATAGACAGACAGACAGACAGACAGACAGATAGATAGATAGACAAAAAGACAGACAGACAGATAGATAGACAGACAGACAGATACATATACAGACAGACAGACAGATAGACAGACAGATAGACAGACAGACAGATAGACAGACAGACAGACAAACAGACAGATTTAACTATTTAACTACACGTGCCATCGTTATACAGTTTTTATGGATATTCATTGAATTATAAATTCATGAAGAGATTCATAATGATCCCATGATGGGCTGCTGGAAACATTTAGGAAGTTGAATAGTTCTGCTGGGTGAGTAAATCATGGCAGAAGTTTCAGTTGTTGCTGAACTGTTCCTTTAAACCTCTTGGCAATCATCCAGAGTTGGAGCGTGCACGGTTTCTCGTCGTGAGGTTGGATGTGGTTGATGTCTGGCAGATCTCTCTGTGAGCTGGACCGATCAGGGCTTGTGAAGAGTTCTGGACCGCACTGAGGCTATGGGTTCATTGCTCTTTGTTCGGTGGATTTTGGCTTTGCTGGTTTTTATAGATGGACCAGATCCAGACGTCAGTGTTGTATTCAGCAGATCTCTCTTTCTCTCTCGCCTTCAGTGATGTGCTTCATGCAGACAGTGTAGCATGCCAATCGCTCAGAAATGATCATTTCCCAAAAGCGCTGCCATTTCTGCCATCTGCTCATTAGGGGCCAATGCCAAACTCTCAGGGGCCCAATGCTCCAAAGAGATGCGGTCTCACAGCACCTGATTAGCCCCTCAAATCTGCCCTGGCTTCCACAGGCTCCCCAAATGGTCTTCTGCTGGTTTACCGGAGAACCTTCCTTTTATCAAGAATGTCACAGTGTTAATAAACAAAAGCACGTGACAACACGTGTCCCGACTGCTGCCCTACAATATAAGTGCATTTAAAATGTGTGTTGTTCAACTTTTTCAAAGATGGCTTTACAACAGTCGTCAACAGGGCTGGACGGGTAATCTGGCATATCGGGCATTTTCCCAGTGGGCCGATGCACTTTGGGGCCGATCAGGGGCGGACTGGCCATCGGGAGGACCGAGCGTGCCGGTGGGTCGGCCGAGAAGCGGGCCGAATGGGCCACAATACGCTGCGTTATGGAGAACGGACCACAAAGTGCCGCTGCGATATGCAGGAAAGGACAGCGAATAATTATAATAATATATAAGTAACCAACTTTCCATTTACAGTCAGGCAAGTATCCGTCTAAACATGCAGATGGAAAATTACTTTTGGAAAAAACAATTATAAAGATGATAGTAATCACTGTAATATAAATCATGGTTGGAGGTGAACGTGTTTTTTTATTATTTTATATAGTTTGTATTATTTATATATTTTTTATTATTTTATATAGTTTGTATTATTTATATATTTTTTATTATTTTATATAGTTTGTATTATTTATATATTTTTTATTATTTTATATAGTTTGTATTATTTTATATAGTTTGTATTATTTATATATTTTTTATTATTTTATATAGTTTGTATTATTTTATATATTTTTTATTATTTTATATAGTTTGTATTATTTATATATTTTTTATTATTTTATATAGTTTGTATTATTTATATATTTTTTATTATTTTATATAGTTTGTATTATTTATATATTTTTTATTATTTTATATAGTTTGTATTATTTTATATAGTTTGTATTATTTATATATTTTTTATTATTTTATATAGTTTGTATTATTTTATATATTTTTTATTATTTTATATAGTTTGTATTATTTATATATTTTTTATTATTTTATATAGTTTGTATTATTTATATATTTTTTATTATTTTATATAGTTTGTATTATTTTATACAGTTTGTATTATTTATATATTTTTTATTATTTTATATAGTTTGTATTATTTTATATATTTTTTATTATTTTATATAGTTTGTATTATTTATATATTTTTTATTATTTTATATAGTTTGTATTATTTATATATTTTTTATTATTTTATATAGTTTGTATTATTTTATATAGTTTGTATTATTTATATATTTTTTATTATTTTATATAGTTTGTATTATTTTATATATTTTTTATTATTTTATATAGTTTGTATTATTTATATATTTTTTATTATTTTATATAGTTTGTATTATTTTATATATTTTTTATTATTTTATATAGTTTGTATTATTTATATATTTTTTATTATTTTATATAGTTTGTATTATTTTATATAGTTTGTATTATTTATATATTTTTTATTATTTTATATAGTTTGTATTATTTTATATATTTTTTATTATTTTATATAGTTTGTATTATTTTATATAGTTTGTATTATTTATATATTTTTTATTATTTTATATAGTTTGTATTATTTTATATATTTTTTATTATTTTATATAGTTTGTATTATTTATATATTTTTTATTATTTTATATAGTTTGTATTATTTATATATTTTTTATTATTTTATATAGTTTGTATTATTTTATATAGTTTGTATTATTTATATATTTTTTATTATTTTATATAGTTTGTATTATTTTATATATTTTTTATTATTTTATATAGTTTGTATTATTTATATATTTTTTATTATTTTATATAGTTTGTATTATTTTATATATTTTTTATTATTTTATATAGTTTGTATTATTTATATATTTTTTATTATTTTATATAGTTTGTATTATTTTATATAGTTTGTATTATTTATATATTTTTTATTATTTTATATAGTTTGTATTATTTTATATATTTTTTATTATTTTATATAGTTTGTATTATTTTATATAGTTTGTATTATTTATATATTTTTTATTATTTTATATAGTTTGTATTATTTTATATATTTTTTATTATTTTATATAGTTTGTATTATTTATATATTTTTTATTATTTTATATAGTTTGTATTATTTTATATATTTTTTATTATTTTATATAGTTTGTATTATTTATATATTTTTTATTATTTTATATAGTTTGTATTATTTATATATTTTTTATTATTTTATATATTTTTTATTATTTTATATAGTTTGTATTATTTATATATTTTTTATTATTTTATATAGTTTGTATTATTTTATATATTTTTTATTATTTTATATATTTTGAGTGGTGGTGGTGTAGCGGGCTAAAGCACATAACTGGTAATCAGGAGGTTGCTGGTTTGATCCCCACAGCCACCACCATTGTGTCCTTGAGTAAGACACTTAACTCCAGGATGCTCCGGGGGGATTGTCCCTGTAATAAGTGCACTGTAAGTCACTTTGGATAAAAGCATCTGCCAAATGCATCAATGTAAATGTAAATGTAATATAAATGTAAATGTATATTTTAAAGGCTCATTATTATGGTTTAGTATTTCTCTGTAATGTAGAACAGCGTTAGCAGTGTTACTTATAACATTCTCTCTCAGACCTGGAACTCTGACCCCCCCCCCCCCCCTCCCCCCTAAATATAAGCAATTTAAATCATATCATAAACGTGCGACGACTAGTCGACTAGGAACATCTTTGGTAGCCCAACTGTTTTGTGTTCAAATGTGTAAAAATCTGTGCTGCTTTGTTAGCTTTTGTTTTATCGGGGACTTTAATTTAATGCTCAAGTTGTTTCCATTTTAAGGTGAATTACTCATAATGAGATTCATCCGGCAGTTCGTGTTCATTCTCAGATGCTTCAGAAGCAACTCTTATTTGAGGCAGATTTGCTCTAATGCATTCACGTTTCTGTTCATTCATTCCCAGTTTGTGAATCTCGGGTGTTTAAATACAGTCCGAGAGACGCTTTGTTTTGAGAATGGAAGTGGAAACTTTTCAGTAGAAATGGTTCTGATAACCGATAATCATCTTCGGTGTATTCATGCACGCTTGCTTTAGTCTGATTCTGACAGACGACAGAATAAAACTGAAGAATAAACACTGATTCACCCGCACACATATCTTGCTCTGTTTACAGTTTTCTCCAAGTCAAACATAGAATCAATGAAGCATTGAGCTCTTGAAGCTACTGGAACATGAACATGTTATTTGCTGCTGCACTCTTATATTATGTCATTGTTATCATGCAGTCACTGGCACGCACGCAACAGCGAGAGAGGAGCAGGCTATATTTATTTATCTTGATGTAATCCTTCCTCGTGATCACGCAGATGTTACCGTTACGAATGCTTATATGCTTACATAAATGTAGTGTATTGCAACAGTACTTGCTAGGAGTAGAAATTAGATAGTGAACAATTTCGGGTTCGGGCTTAAAATCTGACGGTATCCTTCAGGCCAGGTAGGGTGGGGATCTAGGAGGTCAGCCGCGCAGCCTGACTGAGTTTACTCGCACGATTAACCGAAAGTGAAGTGATGCACGAATGGCTTGCACGAGTCTGTTGGGTTTACTGCAGTCTCGTCACAGTTTGACTTTTTAGTTTAACCTCCCATTCAGCTCATGAAACATGCTGCGTGATCGTGAGATGTAGATTGCAATGCAGGTGTGGAATGAAATGTTAGCTTGATTTGAAGTACAATGAAGTACATTAGATTTTAACTGAATAAAATGTGTTTGTATCTGAAAAACCCACTGCCACAATGCTATGGTGTTTGGCAGGGCATAGCTATGTGGTTGCTAAGGTGTTGCCAAATGGTTGCTAGGGTGTTGCTAAGGTGATCTGTGTGGTTGCTAGGATGTTTCTCTATGGTTGATATAGAGTTGCTGTGTAGTTGCTAAGGTGTTCTGGGTGGTTGCTAGGATGCTTCTCTATGGTTGCTATGGAGTTTCTGTGTAGTTGCTAGGGTGTTGCTATGTGGTTTTATGTTGCTATGATGTTTGCTAAGGTGATCTGGGTGGTTGCTAGGATGTTTCTCTATGGTTGCTATGGAGTTTCTGTGTAGTTGCTAGGGTGTTGCTATGTGGTTTTATGTTGCTATGATGTTTGCTAAGGTGATCTGGGTGATTGCTAGGATGTTTCTTTATGGTTGATATAGAGTTGCTAGGGTGTTCTGGGTGGTTGATAGGATGTTTCTATATGGTTGCTATGGAGTTGCTGTGTAGTTGCTAAAGTGATCTTAGTCATTGTAAGGATGTTGCTATATGGTTTCTAGAGTGTTGCTTTTGTGTTACTAGTGTGTTCCAGGTGGTTGTTTGAACATTGCCATGCAGGTCTCTAAGGTGATCTGGGTTGTTGCTAGAATGTTGCTGTATAGTTGCTTGTGTGTTGCCGGGGTGTTTTGCACATTGCTACACTAAGGTGTTCTGAGTGGTTGCTTGGATGATGCTAAATGGTTGCTAGGGTGTCTACATTGCTATGCAGGTTGCTTGGTGTTAGTCATTTTGTAGTAATTGCTAGGATGGTGTTAGGGTGTTGCTATGGTGTTACTAGGGTGTTCTAGGTGGTTGTTTGCACATTGCTATGCAGGTTGTTTGATGTTCTGGGTGGTTATTAGACATGAATGTGAATTAAAAAAAAACCTGTCATGAACTTTTAAACTGTTCAGAGCTCAAAGAAAGATCTCTAAAAGATAACAGCATCCTCATTCAATTGTAATTTATTAATTCCACATCTAATATGTCTGAATGTCACATCAGTGTAAAGCCAAATTAGAATTTTCCTCAGAATGGTCTTTAATTCTTCAGATTGAGGCAGCAGGAGCTGAATCACCGAGGGCTTTGTTTTATCTTCCCTTTATGTTTTTGCTCATATGTTTGTTGTCGAGAGGCCCACAGTGCACAAACAGACTCCTGATGGGATAAAGATGTCCCATTTCTCGTCCCGTGAGGTTAAATATGTACATCATTAGAAGTGTCTGGCCTCTGCAGTCGTATAATAACTCTCAGCTGACATGAACACTAGTGGCGGGTTTATGAGCTAGCTCACAGACATCAGCAGCTCTTCATTCCCACACGTCAATACTGCAAAAACTCTATCTGTGGTGTCATCAGCGCCCACTGTGCACACAATAAATCTCCTGCCAATGATCGGCTGCATTCAACAGCGCTGAAATACGAGCAGCTCTGCAGAAGATCTCCATTAGAAAGCATTCAAGTCAACTTGAATTAAAAATGGACTACATTTCATTTCTTGATGCACATTCCGTATTGTGAACGATTAATCAGTGCACGTTAGACGAAGACTTGTAAATGTGGATGTTCCTGTGTTAATGTGATGTTGTTTGTGTTTTCTCTGTGCAGGTAAAGCGTACGCTCCTGAGTTTTACTACGACACCTACAGCCCGCTGTGGCAGAACAGGCCGCGTGTTTACGGATATAAATTACAGTGGACGCAGATGAATCCAAACGCTGTGGATCGCATCATGGCGTACCGCCTCGGCATACGACAGGTGAGCGGTCAAACTTCACATGTTGAACTAAAACGTTATTTTACATCCTTTACTACGCAGGACAAGGAATGTGTAATACTAAAGCAATAAATTGGCTAACGGACAGTTCGTAGGTGTTTGGAATCCATTTAAAGTTTATAAAGATATTTGGGCGAAATCTGTGAATTGATTTAAACATTGTAAAATATGTTAAACAGAGCTGAGAGCGCTGCACTCTTTATAGTTTCTGTAAAGTATTTAAAGGGACAGTACACCCAAAAATGAAAATTCTCTCATCATTTAATGCCATCCCAGATGTCTATGACTTACTTTCTTGAGCAGAACAGGTCCACACAATGCAGGTGAATGGCGACCAGAACTTTAAACTTCAAAAAAATCACATAAGGGCAGCATACAAGTAATCCATAAGACTTCAGTGGTTTAATCCATGTTTTCAGAAGTGATATGATAGATGTCGGATTCAAACAGATCAATATTTAAGTCCTTTTCATACTAAATCTCCACTTTCACTTTTACATCTGAAAGTCACATGTGGTGTTTAGTTTCACTTTCACATCTGTCAGTGAAAGTGAAAATAGAGATTTAGAGTAATAAAATGACTTAAATATTGTTCTGTTACTCACCCACATCTATTATATCACTTCTGATGACATGGATTAAACCACTGGAATACTTTTATACTGCCTTTATGTGCTTTTTGGAGCTACAAAGATCTGGTCACCATTCACTTGCATTGTCTGAAATATTCTTCAAAAAAATCTTCATTTGTGTTCTGAGGAAAATAGAAAGTCACACACATCTGGGACGGCATGAGGGTGAATGAATGATGGGAGAATGTTCATTTTTGGGTGCACTGTCCCTTTAATAAACGATCACACATGGGACAGGGTTCGTGTAAAACTTCGTGTGAATGCCGTGCGTTCCGGTTCTGTGTGCAGCTGTACGTTTGAAGCAGAAAATCCATGTTAGTGTGTCCTACTCTCTGTGTCTCAGAAGGTTTGTTACAAACTTCTGCACACAAGGAGACAAATCAGAATAAAAATGAGTATTTTTTATTGAGTAAAATGTGTTTACGACCTTTTACTGTGAGAAACACACAGACATCTTTACTGTAGCATTTGTGATTTAAGAATGCCTTCCGTCCTATATAGAGGACACCGAATGATGATGTTGTCCTGCAACTATGCAACTGCATCTCTCGGCGCGCTGCATTGACGGTATGTGAATGAACAGGGATTGCAGGAAAGAGTTCCTTTGTAAATAAATAAGCGCTCGAGAAGCCCTGATGCCCAGAATCTTCCTGCAGCACGTTGAGTAGATGTGATGCTATTTTTAGCAGCGTGCAGCCCAAACTCCTCTCCGCTCCTCACAATCATTATCATTTCACCCTCAGCACGGCTTTGAATTAATACGAAGTGCTGCCGGTCTTGCTGCTTCAGAACGGAGGATGTTCTGTGATGCTCTCTGAAGAGGCGGCTTGAATCCAAAATGAAGCTTTAGTTCAGAGACTTTGCGTGAAATGTGAGAATCACCATCACACCGGTCGCGATCTTTCCATACATTATTATTTCTACGGCACTTTTCACAATACACCAATCACGTCGTTTCAAAGCAGCTTTACCGATAATCAAACGATCACATGCGTTCAATGATAACGATTACAGAGAGAACTCAAATCATAGTACATACAAATCAGCATGCTGAAGGATGCGTCTGTGATCACACTTTAGGCTGATATCACTGACAGCGCAACCGCATGCATGATGGACGATTTTGACAAATCTTGTTCTTTAGAAGCTAGTTCATATCTGTTAGTTTTGAGGTCATCTACATGAATAATATTTTTGGCTCATGTATTATAAAAGCACAAATCTGTGTGACACTTCCAATGCAAGTCAATGGGGTTTAATCTGTGTGTGTGTGTGTGTGTGTGTGTGTGTGTGTGTGTGTGTGTGTGTGTGTGACACTTCCAATGCAAGTCAATGGGGTTTAATCTGTGTGTGTGTGTGTGTGTGTGTGTGTGTGTGTGTGTGTGTGTGTGTGACACTTCCAATGCAAGTCAATGGGGTTTAATCTGTGTGTGTGTGTGTGTGTGTGTGTGTGTGTGTGTGTGTGTGTGTGTGTGTGACACTTCCAATGCAAGTCAATGGGGTTTAATCTGTGTGTGTGTGTGTGTGTGTGTGTGTGTGTGTGTGTGTGTGTGTGTGTGTGTGTGTGTGTGACACTTCCAATGCAAGTCAATGGGGTTTAATCTGTAAACATTAAAATACTGTTTCAAAAGTATAGACACAAGACATAAACAAGTTATTGATGATTTTACAACTCCGTTGCCATGACGACGTAAAGCCGTAAACCCTATAATCTGGTAAACGACAGTAACAGCACTAAACACCTGATTATATCGCACTAAAATCACATCAACATGAATACTGTTAACATCTTGTTGCTATTCTTTAAAAAATCAAAAGTGTTTTTTAGCATTTATGGATTGGCCACAAATGCTGTCGATTGAGCATAACTTATATTAATCCCGGAATATTCCTTTAAAAGTCTCTCCCTGGAAAAAAAAGAGCAAAAATATTGATGATCTCTTCATGCATTAAGGGGCTCTAATTTTTAGCAATAGCAAGTTGCAAATTCATGGCTTTGATGTGAATGAAAGACTATTGGCTATTTAGAAAGTTGGCGAGCCCTTCGATACATCCCGCCCACACTTCACATATTGTAATGTAACGAATGCTAATGCAAACGGTACACAACAAAGGCAGTCTGCGATATCACAACGTTGTACAACGTCTCAATACTTACTCAAACAACTAAAAGTGCAGTGTGTGTTTTTCCATCACCAGAAATACACATTTAGTACTTTTAATGTGTTGTAGAATTACACAGCCTTTATTTGCAGCTCATTGTTTCTTCTCGTTCTTTACGCCTCCACCGGCCGTTTGCTCAATTGATCTGTAAGTCCGCTGTGTATCATTGTGTGCAAGGTTACGGGACCCACGATCAATACCACACACACTTATCCCACATACTCGAACTGTTTCAGACACCTCCACAAGAGAACAAGATCTTTGATTATTTCCACGCCTCGCTTGCGTTCTCCTCCTTTGATCAGATCGCAAGATATCTGCTTTGGAGATGATCTGAAAAGTGTTCATGATTGAGGGAGAAAACATGCATCATATTCACACTGTTCACATTGACAGTGAAGTATGACATGAGCGACAAGGTTGGTGATTAACCCCCCCCCCCCATCCATTTACCAGTGGGCATGAGTTAACTGTTATCTCCCAAAACTGAACAACTGTGTTCACTGTCATTGTTTCATCAATAATTACTTGAACCTGAAGTAATGACAATGGCAGGTCACGTAGGGCCTCATCGTTAAATGAGTGTGCGGCGGCTCTGACAGCTGCTGTGGTTGTTCTTGATATGCTACGATGTTGTTTTCTCTCGCTGCCCGTCAGACGGGGCAACAGCGCTGGTGGGAGCAGGAGATTCCAGTGGACGGCAACATTCAGAAAGGAGAACTGATCACACACAACCTCACTGAGCTCATCAGACCTGAAGCTTACGTCATACGACTGACGCCCATCACACGTTTCGGAGAGGGAGATTCCACCACCAGAATTGTCACGTACAGTGGTGAGTTTGAAACCGCACACACTGTGTTTAGGGCTGGTGTACACTAGTGCATGCGAGAGGTTTGCAGGACTCGTGACAGCTATGATCATCATGAAAACACAATACTTGCGTGACTTACAACCAAACGAATGACCAAAATACAAATCATTAGAGCTTGTATAGTATTGTGTAGTAAAGTATGGTAAAGTTATATTATACTGGAGTATAGTGTATTGTATTATATGTAGTGTAGAATGGTATAGTAAAGAGTAGTTAAGTATACTATAGTGAAGTTTATTGTAGTATAGTAAAGTGTAGTAAAGTATACTATAGTGAAGTTTATTGTAGTATAGTAAAGTGTAGTAAAGTATACTATAGTGAAGTTTATTGTAGTATAGTAAAGAGTAGTTAAGTATACTATAGTGAAGTTTATTGTAGTATAGTAAAGTGTAGTAAAGTATACTATAGTGAAGTTTACTGTAGTATAGTAAAGAGTAGTTAAGTATACTATAGTGAAGTTTATTGTAGTAAAGTGTAGTAAAGTATACTATAGTGAAGTTTATTGTAGTATAGTAAAGTGTAGTAAAGTATACTATAGTGAAGTTTAGTGTAGTATAGTAAAGTGTAGAAAAGTATACTATAGTGAAGTTTATTGTAGTATAGTAAAGTGTAGAAAAGTATACTATAGTGAAGTTTATTGTAGTATAGTAAAGTGTAGAAAAGTATACTATAGTGAAGTTTATTGTAGTATAGTAAAGTGTAGTAAAGTATACTATAGTGAAGTTTATTGTAGTATAGTAAAGTGTAGAAAAGTATACTATAGTGAAGTTTATTGTAGTATAGTAAAGTGTAGTAAAGTATACTATAGTGAAGTTTATTGTAGTATAGTAAAGTGTAGTAAAGTATACTATAGTGAAGTTTAGTAACATAGTGTGTCATAGTACGTTTTAGTGTAGTATAGTAAAGTGTAGTAAAGTATACTATAGTGAAGTTTAGTAACATAGTGTGTCATAGTACGTTTTAGTGTAGTATAGTAAAGTGTAGTAAAGTATACTATAGTGAAGTTTATTGTAGTATAGTAAAGTGTAGAAAAGTATACTATAGTGAAGTTTATTGTAGTATAGTAAAGTGTAGAAAAGTATACTATAGTGAAGTTTAGTAACATAGTGTGTCATAGTACGTTTAGTGTAGTATAGTAAAGTGTAGTAAAGTATACTATAGTGAAGTTTAGTAACATAGTGTGTCATAGTACGTTTTAGTGTAGTATAGTAAAGTGTAGTAAAGTATACTATAGTGAAGTTTATTGTAGTATAGAAAAGTGTAGTAAAGTATTCTATAGTGAAGTTTAGTGTAGTATAGTAAAGTGTAGTAAAGTATACTATAGTGAAGTTTAGTGTAGTATAGTAAAGTGTAGAAAAATATACTATAGTGAAGTTTATTGTAGTATAGAAAAGTGTAGTAAAGTATACTATAGTGAAGTTTAGTAACATAGTGTGTCATAGTATGTTTTAGTGTAGTATAGTAAAGTGTAGTAAAGTATACTATAGTGAAGTGTAGTGTAGTATAGTAAAGTGTAGTAAAGTATACTATAGTGAAGTTTATTGTAGTATAATAAAGTGTAGTAAAGTATACTATAGTGAAGTTTAGTGTAGTATAGTAAAGAGTAGTTAAGTATACTATAGTGGAGTTTAGTGTAGTATAGTAAAGTGTAGAAAAGTATACTATAGTGAAGTTTATTGTAGTATAGTAAAGTGTAGTAAAGTATACTATAGTGAAGTTTATTGTAGTATAGTAAAGTGTAGTAAAGTATACTATAGTGAAGTTTACTGTAGTATAGTAAAGAGTAGTTAAGTATACTATAGTGAAGTTTATTGTAGTAAAGTGTAGTAAAGTATACTATAGTGAAGTTTATTGTAGTATAGTAAAGTGTAGTAAAGTATACTATAGTGAAGTTTAGTGTAGTATAGTAAAGTGTAGAAAAGTATACTATAGTGAAGTTTATTGTAGTATAGTAAAGTGTAGAAAAGTATACTATAGTGAAGTTTATTGTAGTATAGTAAAGTGTAGTAAAGTATACTATAGTGAAGTTTATTGTAGTATAGTAAAGTGTAGTAAAGTATACTATAGTGAAGTTTAGTAACATAGTGTGTCATAGTACGTTTTAGTGTAGTATAGTAAAGTGTAGTAAAGTATACTATAGTGAAGTTTAGTAACATAGTGTGTCATAGTACGTTTTAGTGTAGTATAGTAAAGTGTAGTAAAGTATACTATAGTGAAGTTTATTGTAGTATAGTAAAGTGTAGAAAAGTATACTATAGTGAAGTTTATTGTAGTATAGTAAAGTGTAGAAAAGTATACTATAGTGAAGTTTAGTAACATAGTGTGTCATAGTACGTTTAGTGTAGTATAGTAAAGTGTAGTAAAGTATACTATAGTGAAGTTTAGTAACATAGTGTGTCATAGTACGTTTTAGTGTAGTATAGTAAAGTGTAGTAAAGTATACTATAGTGAAGTTTATTGTAGTATAGAAAAGTGTAGTAAAGTATTCTATAGTGAAGTTTAGTGTAGTATAGTAAAGTGTAGTAAAGTATACTATAGTGAAGTTTAGTGTAGTATAGTAAAGTGTAGAAAAATATACTATAGTGAAGTTTATTGTAGTATAGAAAAGTGTAGTAAAGTATACTATAGTGAAGTTTAGTAACATAGTGTGTCATAGTATGTTTTAGTGTAGTATAGTAAAGTGTAGTAAAGTATACTATAGTGAAGTGTAGTGTAGTATAGTAAAGTGTAGTAAAGTATACTATAGTGAAGTTTATTGTAGTATAATAAAGTGTAGTAAAGTATACTATAGTGAAGTTTAGTGTAGTATAGTAAAGAGTAGTTAAGTATACTATAGTGGAGTTTAGTGTAGTATAGTAAAGTGTAGAAAAGTATACTATAGTGAAGTTTATTGTAGTATATAAAAGTGTAGTAAAGTATACTATTGTGAAGTTTAGTAACATAGTGTGTCATAGTATGTTTTAGTGTAGTATAGTAAAGTGTAGTAAAGTATACTATAGTGAAGTGTAGTGTAGTATAGTAAAGTGTAGTAAAGTATACTATAGTGAAGTTTAGTGTAGTATAGTAAAGTGTAGTAAACTATACTATAGTGAAGTTTATTGTATTATAGTAAAGTATAGTGTAGTGTAGTAGCTTATAGTGTAGCATAGTGAAGTTTAGTGTAGTATAGTAAAGTGTAGTTAAGTATACTATAGTGAAGTTTAGTGTAGTATAGTAAAGTGTAGTTAAGTATACTATAGTGAAGTTTACTGTAGTATAGTAAAGTGTAGTTAAGTATACTATAGTGAAGTTTAGTGTAGTATAGTAAAGTGTAGTAAAGTATACTATAGTGAAGTTTAGTGTAGTATAGTAAAGTGTAGTAAAGTATACTATAGTGAAGTTTAGTAACATAGTGTGTCATAGTACGTTTTAGTGTAGTATAGTAAAGTGTAGTAAAGTATACTATAGTGAAGTTTATTGTAGTATAGTAAAGTGTAGTAAAGTATACTATTTTGAAGTTTATTGTAGTATAGTAAAGTGTAGTTAAGTATACTATAGTGAAGTTTAGTGTAGTATAGTAAAGTGTAGTAAAGTATACTATAGTGAAGTTTAGTGTAGTATAGTAAAGTGTAGTAAAGTATACTATAGTGAAGTTTAGTAACATAGTGTGTCATAGTACGTTTTAGTGTAGTATAGTAAAGTGTAGTAAAGTATACTATAGTGAAGTTTATTGTAGTATAGTAAAGTGTAGTAAAGTATACTATAGTGAAGTTTAGTGTAGTATAGTAAAGTGTAGTTAAGTATACTATAGTGAAGTTTATTGTAGTATAATAAAGTGTAGTAAAGTATACTATAGTGAAGTTTAGTGTAGTATAGTAAAGAGTAGTTAAGTATACTATAGTGGAGTTTAGTGTAGTATAGTAAAGTGTAGAAAAGTATACTATAGTGAAGTTTATTGTAGTATATAAAAGTGTAGTAAAGTATACTATTGTGAAGTTTAGTAACATAGTGTGTCATAGTATGTTTTAGTGTAGTATAGTAAAGTGTAGTAAAGTATACTATAGTGAAGTGTAGTGTAGTATAGTAAAGTGTAGTAAAGTATACTATAGTGAAGTTTAGTGTAGTATAGTAAAGTGTAGTAAACTATACTATAGTGAAGTTTATTGTATTATAGTAAAGTATAGTGTAGTGTAGTAGCTTATAGTGTAGCATAGTGAAGTTTAGTGTAGTATAGTAAAGTGTAGTTAAGTATACTATAGTGAAGTTTAGTGTAGTATTGTAAAGTGTAGTTAAGTATACTATAGTGAAGTTTACTGTAGTATAGTAAAGTGTAGTTAAGTATACTATAGTGAAGTTTAGTGTAGTATAGTAAAGTGTAGTAAAGTATACTATAGTGAAGTTTAGTGTAGTGTAGTAAAGTATACTATAGTGAAGTTTAGTGTAGTATAGTAAAGTGTAGTAAAGTATACTATAGTGAAGTTTAGTAACATAGTGTGTCATAGTACGTTTTAGTGTAGTATAGTAAAGTGTAGTAAAGTATACTATAGTGAAGTTTATTGTAGTATAGTAAAGTGTAGTAAAGTATACTATTTTGAAGTTTATTGTAGTATAGTAAAGTGTAGTTAAGTATACTATAGTGAAGTTTAGTGTAGTATAGTAAAGTGTAGTAAAGTATACTATAGTGAAGTTTAGTGTAGTATAGTAAAGTGTAGTAAAGTATACTATAGTGAAGTTTAGTAACATAGTGTGTCATAGTACGTTTTAGTGTAGTATAGTAAAGTGTAGTAAAGTATACTATAGTGAAGTTTATTGTAGTATAGTAAAGTGTAGTAAAGTATACTATAGTGAAGTTTAGTGTAGTATAGTAAAGTGTAGTTAAGTATACTATAGTGAAGTTTAGTGTAGTATAGTAAAGTGTAGTTAAGTATACTATAGTGAAGTTTATTGTAGTATAGTAAAGTGTAGTTAAGTATACTATAGTGAAGTTTAGTGTAGTATAGTAAAGTGTAGTAAAGTATACTATAGTGAAGTTTAGTGTAGTATAGTAAAGTGTATTTAAGTATACTATAGTGAAGTTTAGTGTAGTATAGTAAAGTGTAGTTAAGTATACTATAGTGAAGTTTAGTGTAGTATAGTAAAGTGTAGTTAAGTATACTATAGTGAAGTTTATTGTAGTATAGTAAAGTGTAGTAAAGTATACTATAGTGAAGTTTACTGTAGTATAGTAAAGTGTAGTTAAGTATACTATAGTGAAATTTAGTGTAGTATAGTAAAGTGTAGTTAAGTATACTATAGTGAAGTTTAGTGTAGTATAGTAAAGTGTAGTTAAGTATACTATAGTGAAGTTTAGTGTAGTATAGTAAAGTGTAGTAAAGTATACTATAGTGAAGTTTAGTGTAGTATAGTAAAGTGTAGTTAAGTATACTATAGTGAAGTTTATTGTAGTATAGTAAAGTGTAGTAAAGTATACTATAGTGAAGTTTAGTTTAGTATAGTAAAGTGTAGTTAAGTATACTATAGTGAAGTTTATTGTAGTATAGTAAAGTGTAGTAAAGTATACTATAGTGAAGTTTAGTGTAGTATAGTAAAGTGTAGTAAAGTATACTATAGTGAAGTTTAGTGTAGTATAGTAAAGTGTAGTTAAGTATACTATAGTGAAGTTTATTGTAGTATAGTAAAGTGTAGTAAAGTATACTATAGTGAAGTTTATTGTAGTATAGTAAAGTGTAGTAAAGTATACTATAGTGAAGTTTATTGTAGTATAGTAAAGTGTAGTAAAGTATACTATAGTGAAGTTTATTGTAGTATAGTAAAGTGTAGTAAAGTATACTATAGTGAAGTTTATTGTAGTATAGTAAAGTGTAGTAAAGTATACTATAGTGAAGTTTATTGTAGTATAGTAAAGTGTAGTAAAGTATACTATAGTGAAGTTTAGTGTAGTATAGTAAAGTGTAGTAAAGTATACTATAGTGAAGTTTAGTGTAGTATAGTAAAGTGTAGTTAAGTATACTATAGTGAAGTTTAGTGTAGTATAGTAAAGTGTAGTAAAGTATACTATAGTGAAGTTTATTGTAGTATAGTAAAGTGTAGTAAAGTATACTATAGTGAAGTTTAGTGTAGTATAGTAAAGTGTAGTAAAGTATATTATAGTGAAGTTTAGTGTAGTATAGTAAAGTGTAGTAAAGTATACTATAGTGAAGTTTAGTGTAGTATAGTAAAGTGTAGTTAAGTATACTATAGTGAAGTTTAGTGTAGTATAGTAAAGTATAGTGTAGTGTAGTAGCTTATAGTGTAGCATAGTGAAGTTTAGTGTAGTGTAGTAAAGTATACTATAGTGAAGTGTAGTAAAGTATAGTGTAGTGTAGTAACTTATAGTGTGCTTTACTTTGCCTTCTCTACAAGTACATTTTCATTTAGGGTAAAACATTCTCATCTCAATATACCCCATAATGTACTTTTAAGATTATGAGAAGCTTAATTCAAAGTAGTATTTTTAATGGTTCTAACAGAATAAATGTGACTAATAATACTTCAGTGTTAATAAATCAATAACTGGTACAAGTTCTTGTTTGAGTTGTAGATGAATTGTTGGCTTAGACATTCTGATGCGGTTGTTAATAATGCAGATGTGCTGTCACTCATGAAGATCAAAACTAAATTCAGAAGATAGAATAACAAGAAAAAGCTTGGATGATGCAACACAAAATAATTAACTGGTGTATTGCACTCAACTGCTTAACGAGCTTGTGAACGTCAGTCTAAACTATTGCAGATGTTTTCCCATGCGAAGAGGTCATGGCCTCATATGACATTTACATGTGGAACTCTTAAAGGTACAGTAGCAAAAACAGCCTCTTTAAAAGGCTCAAGGGGCGTGTCAGTGCAACCACTGACCAGAAGTCATTCCCTTTGTTTAATGAGATCAGCGAGAGATTGTGGAAAAAAGTCCCGTAAAAATAAATTGCAACGTTTTTGGTAAATCTCATTTCAATTATTTTGATCAAGTTTCCACCAAGTAAACAGTGTGAATGTTTCATCTGAAGGTTTGCAGATTTTCTGGTGAGGTCAGAGAGTTTAATGAGAAACATTTGCTTCACAGACACCAGAGAGACAAACCGAGATCATCCGAGACTGAGCGTTTGTTTGCTCGCGCTAATATTAGCTCTTGTTGCGTGACTGACTCGAGAACTTCTTAAGGGAGGTTACTTGTTAATCTTTTTCTATTAAAGATATTGAAACATGAAAGCAAGCATAATGTTGTTTACTGGGGTCGAGTCTTGACTTAACGGAGATAAATGAAGTCTACGTGACCTTGATCTTTGCATTACGTCTG
Organism: Moxostoma hubbsi; assembly: GCA_032164185.1. NCBI lineage: Eukaryota > Metazoa > Chordata > Actinopteri > Cypriniformes > Catostomidae > Moxostoma > Moxostoma hubbsi. The sequence goes on from JAVLUX010000022.1 coordinate 1,275,216, forward strand.
ATGAATCTGGCTGAGGAGTTTATAAGCAGTAAACAAAAGCTGCTTTTAAGCGGAAGTTTTTCCGATGTGGAAGTTTGATGCAAGTGTTGTAAGCTGTGTAATGTTAAATCCATATTTACTTAAGTCTACTGATCCGGCCCATGCTTTACATTTAAATGCAGATTCTGTCTGGTGTGAGAGTTTTCTCTCTCTCTCTCTCTCTCTCTCTCTCTCTCTCTCTCTCTCTCTCTCTCTCTCTCTCTCTCTCTCTCTCTCTCTCGGCGACTTCTCAACAACCCGTAGAAATCCGTGGCATAACCAAGACAACACAAACAACTTTTCATATTTTCCCTCTCAAGCACAATTTCACAGATAAGAGAGATTTCAATTTGTTGTTCAATTTCTCGACTTGCGAACAGACAAAAAGCCAGACAAAAGAGCCCTTCTGTTGCAGGAAGAATCTCTTTTGTCCTTGAATTATGATTTTCAGCATTGGGTAAATGGCTTTTCACAGATATGATAATGCAGGCCGATAACAGTCAACATTATTTGGTGTTTCCATGAAGGACTAAACCACACATTTTATGCGAAGTGACTCAGTGTTTATTGTCGTCTGGATTGTTTGAGAGTCACAAATATGGGATGGTGTTCTTCAGCGTGCAAGCCTCACGCCTTTTTCCTCCAAATATACCGATGGTCATTATGGCCAAACAGTTACATATTTGCTACATCAGACCATCGGACATTTCTCCAAAAAGATCTTTGTCCCCATGTGCACTTGTAAACTGTAGTCTGGCTTGTTTATGGTGGTTTTGGAGCAGCGGCTTCTTCCTTGCTGAGCAGCCTTTCAGGTGATGTCCATATAGGACTCGTTTTGCTGTGGATCTAGATACTCGTCCACCTGTTTCCTCCAGCATCTTCACAAGGTCCTTTGCTGTTGTTCTGGGATTGATTTGCACTTTTCACACAAACTACGTTCATCTCTAGGAGACAGAATGCATCTCCTTCCTGAGCGGTATGATGACTGTGTGGTCACATGATGGCGTCTCCTTCCTGAGCGGTATGATGACTGTGTGGTCACATGATGGCGTCTCCTTCCTGAGCGGTATGATGACTGTGTGGTCACATGATGGCGTCTCCTTCCTGAGCGGTATGATGTCTGTGTGGTCACATGATGGCGTCTCCTTCCTGAGCGGTATGATGGCTGTGTGGTCACATGATGGCGTCTCCTTCCTGAGCGGTATGATGACTGTGTGGTCACATGATGGCGTCTCCTTCCTGAGCGGTATGATGACTGTGTGGTCACATGGTGTTTATACTTGCGTACTATTGTTTATACAGATGAACGTGGCACCTTCAGGTGTTTGGAAATTGCTCCCAAGGATGAACCAGACTTGTGGAGGTCCACCATTTTTTTTTCTGAGGTCGTGTCTGATTTTATTTGATTTTCCCAAGATGTCTAGCAAAGACTGAGTTTGAATGTTGGACTTAAAATACATCCACAGGTACACCTCCGATTCAGTACACCTCCTATCAGAAGCTAAGTGGCTAATTAAAGGCTTGACATCATATTATGGAGTTCTCCAAGCTGCGTAAAGGCACAGATAACTTAGTGTATGTAAACTTCTGAACCACAGGAATTGTTTTATAGTCAATTAAAAGTGAAACAATCGGTCTGTAAGAAATCGTTGGAAAAATTACTCGTGTCATGCACAAAGTAGATGTTTTAATGACTTCAACTGTGTGTATATATATATATATATATATATATATATATATATATATATATATATATATATATAAGCTAATTGTTGCAGTGTGACTGTGTTTCACATGTTGTCGAGGGTGTTAGTGGCATTTGGCGTCAGTTCAGTGGCATTGTTATAAACTTTACACTGAGATGGTGAATATTCTCAAGGACATCGATTTATGCTGTGGCAATGGGAATGTAATTTTTCTGCTTGCATAAACCTCACCTCACGTTTTTCGACACTTTTCACTATTCCTGCATTTGTTACTTTCCCAAAACATTCACCTTTTCAATATTCTTTAACACACATTTGCTTGGAGGAGATTATTTGTGATTAACGCGTTTAATCAAGTGCATTAAAATCAATTCTTTAGGTTTTCATAAGTGTTTCATAAATCACGTCACGGCAACAACGTTTGGAGGTTTCGCTGATGCGCCACATCTATTCAACTAACAGAAATCGATCGTTGAAACGCTCATGTATCTTCTTGACAGTGTAGATTGTATTTATAGCACAAGAATGAACTGTTGGCCAAAGACTTATTGAAACAAGCGCTATTAGTCACCCTTGACCTTTACCGTCATTTTCAAGACCGTTTTTGTGATATTTCATAAGAAATTGCTGTTGTTAAACCATCACATTTCAAGTAAATGGGAAAATACTTAATGCTGAATAAACTACGCTTGATAAAAGTGCACAGATTTAACAACAATAACTTTCCAAATTTAACGGAACGTTGATTTCTGTTTCAAAATGTTTAAGTCTGTATTTTTAGATTTATAGTTCAAATTGAATGTCAAGATTTAAATTGCAAGCTTTGATTTATTATTAAAATACTTTTTTATGTATTATTTTATATTTGTATTTATTTACATTTAAAGATTTAAATAAAATGTATTTTAGCTTATTTTTTTATTTACTAAATAGTAAAAAAAATATATTAGACAACAATTTGAATAAAATCCTTATTATTTTACATGATTCAATCTTTGTTGCTAAATATGACATAAAACAAACTGATGAAAAAAAAATATGTCAAATTAATCGCATGATACACTTATTAATTAATCAATTTATTTGCATGATACACTTATTAATTAATCAATTTATTTGCATGATACACTTATTAATTAAACAAATTAATTGCATGATACACTTATTAATTAATCAAATTAATTGCATGATACACTTATTAATTAATCAATTTATTTGCATGATACACTTATTAATTAATCAATTTATTTGCATGATACACTTATTAATTAAACAAATTAATTGCATGATACACTTATTAATTAATCAAATTAATTGCATGATACACTTATTAATTAATCAATTTATTTGCATGATACACTTATTAATTAATCAATTTATTTGCATGATACACTTATTAATTAATCAAATTATTTGCATGATACACTTATTAATTAATCAAATTAATTGCATGATACACTTATTAATTAATCAATTTATTTGCATGATACACTTATTAATTTATCAAATTATTTGCATGATACACTTATTAATTAATCAAATTAATTGCATGATACACTTATTAATTAATCAATTTATTTGCATGATACACTTATTAATTAATCAAATTAATTGCATGATACACTTATTAATTAATCAATTTATTTGCATGATACACTTATTAATTAAACAAATTAATTGCATGATACACTTATTAATTAATCAAATTAATTGCATGATACACTTATTAATTAATCAAATTAATTGCATGATACACTTATTAATCAATTTATTTGCATGATACACTTATTAATTAATCAAATTATTTGCATGATACACTTATTAATTAAACAAATTAATTGCATGATACACTTATTAATTAATCAAATTCATTTTAATTAATCACACAGATCAATATTTTCTGAAAAAAGCCCCAAATAAAGACATTTCAATTTATAACAATCAAAATGAGTATAAATATTTCATATAATAATATAATTTTTAATATTATAATAATATCAGGTCATACTGTGCTTAATTATGTTATTTTTAACACATTATTATTTATGTCCTGTATATATTTAAGTGCACTGACGTAATGTTACAACGAAACACTCTATAAACTGTACATAGAACGCTTATTTCGGTAAATCTGGCACAATTGAGCAGTTACTAAGTCTTCAAAAAGGCCTTGTTTTTTAATAACACACTTTATTAATTATATTTGCATTAGCCACATGCATAAACTGAAACATTATCAGTCACGGAGGTCATGTGAAATATGGAGCTTCTCTTCAGAGCATCTGTCGTTTGTTTACAGATTCACTCTCTCCGTGTTATTTGTCTTCTGAGCGCGCTCAGTGATGTTGTTGACTGTCAGCAGCTCATTACATCAGCCTGTGAGACACATTAATGTGGAAGTCAACATTTCATGAAATTACATCATATCCTCCTGTTGATGGTAATTAATTCATGTTCCTCTTGAGAATGCTGGTCAGTTCATAACAGAATATATAATTGTAACGAGTAATTTGAGCCGAAGGGAGTTTCAATCGTCCCCTGTGTCAGAGAGCGCTTTAGAAGTTTAATCTGTTTTATATTTGGACATATTTCTATGATCATAGCTGAAGATGCATTTGTCTGTCTGACTGATTAACCTGATCAGAAGAACAGTGAGATTGTTTGATGTCTGATTGTTTTCTGCCGTACATGTGAACATCATGACATCACAACCATGAGCTCATTATTTATGCACAGAACTCACTGAACACAAGAGACTGAACACAAGTGACTGAACACAAGTGACTGAACACAAGAGACTGAACACAAGTAACTGAACACAAGTGACTGAACACGAGTGACTGAACACAAGTGACTGAACACAAGTGACTGAACACAAGAGACTGAACACAAGAGACTGAACACAAGAGACTGAACACAAGTAACTGAACACAAGAGACTGAACACAAGTGACTGAACACAAGAGACTGAACACAAGTGACTGAACACAAGTGACTGAACACAAGAAACTGAACACAAGTAACTGAACACAAGTGACTGAACACGAGTGACTGAACACGAGTGACTGAACACAAGAGACTGAACACAAGTAACTGAACACAAGTGACTGAACACAAGAAACTAAACACAAGTAACTGAACACAAGAGACTGAACACAAGTAACTGAACACAAGTGACTGAACACAAGTGACTGAACACAAGAGACTGAACACGAGTGACTGAACACGAGTGACTGAACACGAGTGACTGAACACAAGTAACTGAACACGAGTGACTGAACACGAGTGACTGAACACAAGAGACTGAACACAAGTAACTGAACACAAGTGACTGAACACAAGAAACTAAACACAAGTAACTGAACACAAGAGACTGAACACAAGAGACTGAACACAAGTGACTGAACACAAGTAACTGAACACAAGTAACTGAACACAAGAGACTGAACACAAGTAACTGAACACAAGTGACTGAACACAAGTGACTGAACACAAGTGACTAAACACAAGTGACTGAACACAAGAGACTGAACACAAGTAACTGAACACAAGTGACTGAACACAAGAAACTAAACACAAGTAACTGAACACAAGAGACTGAACACAAGTAACTGAACACAAGTGACTGAACACAAGTGACTGAACACAAGAGACTGAACACGAGTGACTGAACACGAGTGACTGAACACAAGTGACTGAACACAAGAGACTGAACACAAGTGACTGAACACAAGAAACTAAACACAAGTAACTGAACACAAGAGACTGAACACAAGAGACTGAACACAAGTAACTGAACACAAGTGACTGAACACAAGAGACTGAACACAAGTGACTGAACACAAGTGACTGAACACAAGAGACTGAACACAAGATTTCACATGTTGTTGCGTTCAAGAAACAATGAATCCTGATCTTCATGTACACATGTTTGAAAACGATGATTATTAATGTTCTCATTTTTTCTTTTTACAGCTCCTATCAACCCTCATCTGAGTAAGTATTCATTGACATTTCTTTCTTTCTTTTTTCCTTCCTTTCTTCTTTCTATCTTTCTTCCTTCCTTCATCTCTCCTTTCTTTCTTTCTTTCTTTCTTTCTTCCTTCATCTCTCCTTTCTTTCTTTCTTTCTTTCTTCCTTCATCTCTCCTTTCTTTCTTTCTCTTTCTTTCTTTCGTCTTTATTTCTTCATCTCTCTTTTTTCCTCACATCCTTCCTTCATCTCTCCTTCCTTTCTCTTTCTTTCTTCCTTCATCTCTCCTTTCTTGCTCTTTCTTCCTTTATCTCTCCTTTCTTTCTTTCTTTCTTCATCTCTCTCTCCTTCCTTCCTTCCTTCACCTCTCATTTCTTTCTCTTTCTTCCTCACATCCTTCCTTCATCTCTCCTTTCTTTCATCTCTCTTCCTTCCTTCATCTCTCTTGCTCTTTCTTCATCTCTCCTTTCTTTCTTCCTTCATCTCTCATTTCTTTCTTTCTTTCTCCTTTCTTTCTCTTTCTTCCTCACATCCTTCCTTCATCTCTCCTTTCTTTCATCTCTCTTCCTTCCTTCATCTCTCCTTTCTTTCTTCTCTCTTCCTTCCTTCATCTCTCCTTTCTTTCATCTCTCTTCCTTCCTTCATCTCTCCTTTCTTTCATCTCTCTTCCTTCCTTCATCTCTCCTTTCTTTCATCTCTCTTCCTTCCTTCATCTCTCCTTTCTTTCTTCTCTCTTCCTTCCTTCATCTCTCCTTTCTTTCATCTCTCTTCCTTCCTTCATCTCTCCTTTCTTTCTCTTTCTTCCTTCATCTCTCCTTTCTTTCTTTCTTCCTCACATCCTTCCTTCATCTCTCCTTTCTTGCTCTTTCTTCCTTTATCTCTCCTTTCTTTCTCTTTCTTCATCTCTCCTTCATTTCTTTCATCTTTCTTTCTTCCTTCATCTCTCCTTCCTTCCTTCCTTCCTTCCTCTCTCCTTTCTTTCTTTCATCTTCCTTCCTTAAGTCCTTCATTTCTTATTCCTTCCTTCATTTCTCATTCCTTTCTTTCTTTCTATCATTCTTCATCTCTCATTTCTTTCTTTCTTCATCTCTCCTTCCTTCCTTCATCTCTCTCTTCCTTTCTTCATCTCTCTCTTCCTTTCTTCATCTCTCTTCCTTCCTTCATATCTCCTTTCTTTCATCTCCCTTCCTTCATCTCTCCTTTCTTGCTCTTCCTTCCTTTATCTCTCCTTTCTTTCTCTTTCTTCATCTCTCCTTTCTTCCTTCATCTCTCCTTTCTTTCTTTCTTTCTTTCTTTCTTTCTTTCTTTCTGTCTTTCTTTCATCTTCCTTACTTAAGTCCTTCATTTCTCATTCCTTCCTTCATCTCTCATTTCTTTCTTTCTTTCTTCATCTCTCCTTCCTTTCTTCATCTCTCATTTCTTTCTTTCTTCATCTCTCCTTCCTTTCTTCATCTCTCATTTCTTTCTTTCTTCATCTCTCATTTCTTTCTTTCTTCATCTCTCCTTTCTTTCTTTCTTCATCTCTCCTTTCTTTCTTCATCTCTCATTTCTTTCTTTCTTCAGCTCTCCTTTCTTTCTCTTTCTATCTTTCTATCTTCCTTCATCTCTTCACATTTTCTAAATGTTCTTACAACTTTTAGAGCAACAACATCCTTATTGAAATATTTCCATCTTTCCTTCATCTTCCTCCACTCCTTTAGTCCTTTCATCTTTCCAACTCTCTCTCTCTCTCTCTCTCTCTCTCTCTCTCTCTCTCTCTCTCTCTCTCTCTCTCTCTCTCCTTCTCTTTTTTTACGCTCTTGAGGTGATTTAGTTCAGTTGTCCTGATCTCTCGCAGTGGAAGTAGCATTAGCGTTCTCGTTGGGGGTAAAACCTCCATTTAAATTCTCAGGCGTGGAGCGAGTGCCGGAGTCAAGAGCTTGCGGCCCTGTGACGGTCTTCAGCGAGAGGCCGTAATCCCAGTCACTCAAAAAACACTTTAGATGCTCCCTACCCGAAGGTCACGCCGCTCCTTACTAGATTTTAAAAAATCAATGAATATTTATCTACAAACACCTCCTGAATTTCAATGACTTCCCAGAAAATCACACATCAGAGATTTTACATTTTTGCGTTGTTTGTGTTAAAGTAATAACACTTACTCACATCATTCCAAACCTGCATGACTTTCATTCTTCTGTGGAACACAAAAGGAGATGTTGAGCAGAATGTTCACACTGCTCTTTTCCATCATTTCCAAAAACACCATAAAGTAAATCTGTTTATGTTTTGTTCTGGACTTAATTATTGTTTTTGTTTTGTTTGTTTGTTTGTTTGTTTTCATTCAGGGGAGTTTCATTGTAGCTTTGAAGAGGAGTCCATTTGCATGTTCTCTCAAGACCAGAACGATGACTTTGATTGGACGAGACACAGCGCGGCCACCCGTGACACTAAATACACGCCAAACACGGGCCCCAGCGGTGACCGTAGCGGCTCCAAGCAGGGTAGGTAACTCGAACCCGTCAGTGTTGAAATCCAACCCCCATTATAAAACAATCATTTTGTCATAAGAAGCTTATCTTTCCAGTGCTCCGTGTCTCTTCGGATGAAAAGTTCCGGAATTTCGCAACTGAGCAACTCCTAATCCCTCGTGTTGTTTCCAGGAGTTATCTTCAATTGCATTCATATCCGCTCGAGTTCCAATTACCCCTCTGAGCAATTTCATTCGGATGAAATTCGCCTTTTTAAATGAGGTTGTCTATTCCCAAACTGAGACTATGCCTCCAGGAGCCAATGACGGTATTCCGGTTCATGCATTGACACATGCACAAAGAGGCTTTTGATAACGAGAAGGCGGCGCCGATCGGAAGCTCTTAAGGGACGAAACGGTAGTTAGCGAGTCCTCTGTGGGATAGCTGCTCATGTAAATAATAAATTCACTTTAATCACCCTAATGCTGCCAAACTGTCCGACAGTCAAAGAGTCCTACAGCGAGTTAAATTATCCATGATCAAATTCAAGAGAGGAAATTCCGTTTGATTTTGGCTGAAGGGTTTCACGGCATACCGTTCAATATCCGCACACTCCGTCACACATCAGAAAACGATAGACATTTGTGATTGGAGGATGAAAAGTGTGAGTGGAATGAAGACATATCCATGCGTGCAATTTCTGGAAAAATCAATTTCCGTCGATCAATCAAAATCAAAGATAACTCCCGCCATTGTTCGAGTCCGTTTTGCCGTGTTGGCTGGTCGGGACCCTCAAACAAGCATCTATATTTTCATAAGACCAACTGTAAACAGTCTACAGTTGGACTAATGTAATATAATGCATGACGTATTATTATTATTATTATGATTATTAATGTATTAAATGATGTATAGTGTCTTAAATCATATTGCCTATGCCAGTGTTTTGTTGCTTTGGTCTCTTGTGGATTATTGTGTCAGTATTTCACTTTATTGTGTTTGTATCACAAACAGGTTTCTATATGTACATCGAGACATCCAGACCTCGTAAACAGGGCGATACGGCACGTCTGCTGAGCCCCACGTTTAACGTCGCCCATAAAAACCCCTACAGCATCACCAGCCCGCCAGCGTACTGCTTCACGTTCTATTATCACATGTACGGCAAACATATTGGTAAGTCTGAGCTCACTTCATGCTTCCGTTGTATTTGTAGCTTGATTTTAACAAACACATTGTTTCAAAGCAGCTTTGTAGAAAGTCTCACAAGGCTTTTTAAAAGTTTAACTTGACATGTCATTTTAAAAACGCTTTAAAGGGATTAAGTAGTTAAAAAGAGTTGCACGGCAGCTGCGTGTGGCTCTCTCTCTCCCGAACTGCCATGTACGGCTCGGCCTAATCCCTCTCCTTGGGTGACTCACGGCCCGGCATCGCCGTCCTCCTCGTCACACTCCTCCCTCCTTTGCTTCAGGCCGGGGAATACTTGGCATGACGGGCACTGCCCTTCCGGCCTTGGCTTTGCTTGCTGGTTCCCAGACATGCCATCGCCTGGTCCTCGACCTCTCCTCCATCCTCTGGTGGACGACAGCCGCTCCTCTCCGGGTGGACAGCAGTGAGTCCTATGACCCCTGGTGGATGGAACGCCCCTCTGGCGGCTGGTAGCATGCCCCTCTGCCCCTGGCAGCGGCTCCACCGCTCCAGGCGGCCGGCAGCGAGCAGCACCTCCCCTCGTGGATGGCGGCCATTCCTCCGAACTTCCTTCCTGGGTTTCGGCATCCAATATAACAGGGTTAAAATGGGAAAAGAGGAGGTGGGAACCGGAAGAAGCATCAAAGTCATATTTTTTAATGAAAACTTAAACAGTAAGACACAAAACGCAAAAGCACACACGGCAGCAGCGTGTGGCTCTCTCTCTCCCGAACTGCCACGTCCCTCTCCTTGGCTGATTAGCCCGATTGGGGGCCGGCCGTGTGGACTCACGGCACAGCCCCGCCGTCCTCCTCGTCACACTCCTCCCTCCTTTGCCACCCGGCATGACGGGCGCTGCCCTTCCACCCTTGCCTTTGCTTGCTGGTTCCCAGACATGCCATCGCCTGGTCCTCGACCTCTCCTCCATCCTCTGATGGATGACAGCCGCTCCTCTCCGGGCGGCAGCTGCGTGTGACTCTCTCTCTCATGAACTGCTGCATCCAGCTCGTCCACATCCTTTCTCCTTGGCCATTTCGCCAGATAAGGGGCCGGCCGTGCAGACTCCGAATGACGCGGTTGCATCAGAAAATGTGCTTTTCATGTCGCATTTGCTTTTAGGACACTATCGGTTAGGTTCAGGTTCAAGTTGTAGGTTAGGGAGGTACGTTTTACTCATTAAAACCTCCATGTTTTATTCAACTTAAAAACCTCGTCTGATTACGGTCGCTTTTGGCGCCCCCCCGCTGGACATTTCCCTGGGAAACTGCAACCAAACGTGGAATGAAGCACGTCATTTCGTTTGGGAAACATGCCGCCACAGTTACGTAATGTTCATGGGATCAAGCTGGAATAAACCCTTTTAAGGACACCTCAGATTTATGGTTTATCTGTGCTGTTTTGCCAGAAAATGTACATTATTTGGAGGGGGGGGTGAGTGATCAGAGTGTTTCCAGTTTCCATTGAAATGCTCTAGAGATGCTCATACGCTCACAGCTTTTTCCAGAAGCTCTCACAGCTGATGTCTGTACCATTAGCATGTCAAGTCGAAACGTTAGACAGGTCACGTCAAACCCCTCGACGTTCTACAGTACGACAGCCGCTGCACATGCAACAGTCAGAGCTGGCAAGAGAACCTCGACACATCCATTACTGTCACATGTGCTGACGTGTTGCGAAACATGTCCCACTCGGAGCGGTAAATGCACGTGTTGTGGCAACATGGAGTAATTTTGCAGTGCAGTGAGCAGAGCATGTGAGAGCTTTTCCTGCAGACCGCTCGGATGCTCTCCTCGATTCGTTGCTCCCTCGAGTGAGCTATCTGCGTTTCTGCTTGGAAGGAGAGACATTTTGGATCCGAGGCTGGCAAAAAGGCATTACGTCTCTCGGTGGTATGTGTCAAGAGTCCAGAGACACAGACTGAACTGTAATGCAGCAATGTGTCGGGGCCGTTTGTCCAACCAGGGTTCCAAAAAGTGCTTTTAGATCATTGTGTTCTGTGTATATGAGTACAGAGGATGATTCGGGTCGTTTTTGATTAGTGCAACAATATTTTAGTTGAACTACTCAACACTGATGTGGAGTAATGCGAAAATATAGAGCAGGATGAATACAGAAAAGTGTGTTTGATTGTTGCAAAGTGACAAAAGACACTGATGTAACGTTTTGTTTCATTTGAATAAGTAGCTTGTAACTAATGAATCGTTACTATGTTGAAAACATCTGAGCTGTGATCACACAACGCTGTTGAGTTGGAGGAATAATATTAGTGTAGTACTATAAATATAATTGTAACTTGAATTGCATTGGTCCTGCACAGTGCTCATAACGTCAATGAAATTACAGACGTGGGCGTAGAGCTACGACAAAAGACGAATGACTCCAGCCAGGTCTCCTTCGCAACCAAATTGTCCCGGTTGCTAGGGAGGGTGGAGTCACATGGGGTAACCAGATTGGCCCGGTTGCTAGGGAGGGTGGAGTCACATGGGGTAACCAGATTGGCTCGGTTGCTAGGTAGGGTAGAGTCACATGGGGTAACCAAATTGGCCCGGTTGCTAGGGAGGGTGGAGTCACATGGGGTAACCAAATTGGCCCGGTTGCTAGGGAGGGTGGAGTCACATGGGGTAACCAAATTGGCTCAGTTGCTAGGTAGGGTAGAGTCACATGGGGTAGCCAAATTGGCTCGGTTGCTAGGGAGGGTGGAGTCACATGGGGTAACCAAATTGGTTCGGTTGCTAGGTAGGGTAGAGTCACATGGGGTAGCCAGATTGGCTCGGTTGCTAGGTAGGGTAGAGTCACATGGGGTAGCCAAATTGGCTCGGTTGCTAGGGAGGGTGGAGTCACATGGGGTAACCAAATTGGTTCGGTTGCTAGGGAGGGTAGAGTCACATGGGGTAGCCAGATTGGCTCGGTTGCTAGGTAGGGTAGAGTCACATGGGGTAACCAAATTGGCCCGGTTGCTAGGGAGGGTGGAGTCACATGGGGTAACCAGATTGGCTCGGTTGCTAGGTAGGGTAGAGTCACATGGGGTAACCAAATTGGCTCGGTTGCTAGGTAGGGTAGAGTCACATGGGGTAGCCAAATTGGCCCGGTTGCTAGGGAGGGTAGAGTCACATGGGGTAACCTCCTCGTGGTCGCTATAATGTGGTTCTCGCTCTCGGTGGGGCGTGTGGTGAGTTGTGCGTGGATGCCGTGGAGAATAGCGTGAAGCCTCCACACGTGCGCTATGTCTCCGCGGTAACGCGCTCAACAAGCCCCAATTTTCACCAGGTGAAAACCCTCCCTAGCAACTGGGCCAATTTGGTTACCCCATGTGACTCCACCCTCCCTAGCAACCGGGCCAATTTGGTTGCTAAGGAGACCTGACTGGAGTCACTTGCTTAATTTTACATATTAAATGTATTATACATATAAACTTGAATATGGTTGATACATGTTTAAATATATATAAGTAGCGCATACTTTTATCTAAATATTTGAATATTTGGATAAAGTTTGGTCTGTTACAGTTTGATACATGTTTTTGCTATTTTTCACATTATCATCAACCAAAATATGTTGTTTTTGTTGACTTAATTTGCATGCCGTTTTAAAGTAAAATTGACTAAAATGAATGAATCTGACCTGGTGAAATACTGTCCGAATTTAAAAGACATTTTCATCAAAATGCATCACATACATGTGACTGAAATAAAAAATTATGAAACAAATGTTAGTTCACTGTATCTTGCTGCAAGAGGAACTGGGGCAGCACGCCGACGGGAACGCCATCGCCTTTTCATCAGATCGTCTGACAGCCGCTGCAGTTTATTACCTGCGATGAGGTCAGAGCTAATTAATAAAACTCACTTCAAAGTTTGCCTGTGCAGTTCTTCTCTTTGAGTTTGTTTACCGGAGTAAATCCCAGAGCTCAAAGCAAACACTCGCGCTGAGTGCCTGTCATCACTGGAAGAGGAGCGGGATCAGAGCATTTCCATTAGTGTCGAGGGATCATGTAATTGTGTGCGGCAACAGACCCCTTCAACGACTACAATACATCACGTCCAGAATCCAGAGAACAACTTATTCATCTCTAAATGAGTCTGTTTATCAGTGCCGCTCGACTGGGCAGACTTTAATGAGAGGAGGGGAACGATCCTTCTTCACGGCTGTTAACGATTTCATTTCACCTTAAATATTTCTCAACCCTGCAGTCGCCATCGAGCAGTAACCTAGCGTGTTTGGGTGGTTTTTGGATTACGTTGTAGCAAAAATAACTTGTCACATTGTTCCAGGTTCATTACAAGTTATGATAAGCCTAACAGCATTTGTGCTGTAATATCGATTAAAACAAAAAAAATATTTTGACTCAAAAATGTGTGTGTGAGACACTTCCAATGCAAGTCAATGGGGTTTAATCTGTCAACATTAAAATACTGTTTTACAAGTATAGACACATAAACAATATGTGTGTGAACATGATTTTACTGTCATTAAATCACTTATTAACCACATCTGTGGAGAGATAGATACAATTTACAACTCTGTTGCCATGACGACATAATGCTGTAAACCCTATAATTTCAATTTAAACAACTTTACAGCTCAAATAATACACAAGAGTTTTAACAGAATTAATGTAAGTGCTTTTATAAAATGAAAAGCTTCACATTTTTGCCTTTAAACCCTCCAAAAAATCCCCCATTGACTTCCATTGGAAGTGTAACTCTGGGACACACATTTGTTTTTTTCCTACCCTCCCTAGCAACCGGCCCAATTTGGTTACCCCATGTGACTCCACCCTCCCTAGCAACCGGGCCAATTTGGTTACCCCATGTGACTCCACCCTCCCTAGCAACCTGGCCAATTTGGTTACCCCATGTGACTCTACCCTCCCTAGCAACCAGGACAATTTGATTACTCCATGTGACTCTACCCTCCCTAGCAACCGGGCCAATCTGGTTACCCCATGTGACTCTACCCTCCCTAGCAACCATGACAATTTGGTTACCCCATGTGACTCTACCCTCCTTAGCAACCGGGCCAATTTGGTTGCTAAGGAGACCCGGCTGGAGTCACTCAGCACACTCTGGAAAAAATTCAGTAATTTGGTTACTAGTGTCAATGTTAATTTCACATATCTACGAATGTCTTATTAGATATCTTTAATTACTTTCCATTTTATTGCATACAAAATCCATTTCCAGATATCTAACATGTAGAAATACATTCCCCAAGATCAAAAACGAGCCCTTTCAATAGTTTTGGATCATCGCACTGGTCGACAGTTACGCTGCACTGATGTATATGGTTAAACGAATTGATTGAATTTGTCCCGCAGGCACTCTGAATGCGTTTGTGAAGCAGAAAGGTCAGTCCACTTCAGACGCCGGACCGGTCTGGTCTCTCAGCGGGAACCAAGGGGACCGATGGAGACAGGCCAAAATTAGTATCCATCCCATTTCATCTTTCCAGGTGAGTGAACGACAGAATCATTGAGCTAACAGTTATTCTGTCATGCGCGGTCATGAGTGCATACAAGTGTATAACATGCCGTATGTAACCATATATACAGTATATATATATATATAATGCTGTTAAATGACCATCTGTGACACGTGGGTGGAGCTATGTGTTAATAAGTTATTGATAACGGTCTTCCTACTGTAAAATACCAAATATACGTGCATTTCAGTTTCCACACACTTTGTTGTTGCTGACTTTTTTTGCATTTGTGCTCATGTGAGAAAAGTGTTCAGATACAGAAGTGCTCGAGATATTTGCAACACTCATGATGCCATGAACCTCGCAAACGTTGCCAAATCTTTTATCTCATTTACAGCCCGCTATCTTCCAAACTAACTTAAAACGAATCAATAACAGGCTTCAGAACTGACAAATGTGCACAATGTGCATTGAACTACGGAAAGCCACAAGGGACTAAAACTGTGCTTTGTTTTTAAATCACATTTTAAAGAGACAGTTCACCCCTAAATGAAAATCCTCTCAGCATTTACTCACCCTCATGCCATCCCAGATGTGTGACTTCCTTTCTTCTGCAGAACACAAATGAAGATTTTTAGAAGAATATTTCTGCTCTGTAGGTCCTTACAATGCAAGTGAATGGTGACCAAAACTTTGAAGCTCTAAAATACACATAAAAGCAGCATAAAAGTAATCCAGTGGTTTAATCCATGTCTTCAGAAGTGATATGATGGGTGTGGGTGAGAAACAGATCAATATTTAATATTTTTCCTATAAATCTCCTCCTTTGACCATCCTCGATCAGTTGGTGGCGATATGCACAAAAAATGTGAATCGCCAAAAAACAGTGAAAGTGAAAGTGTAGATTTATATTACAAAACTCCATGTCCAGAAAAGTGGGGATATTTTGTAAAATGCAATAAAAACAAGAATCTGTGATTTGTTCATTCTCTTGAAACTTTATTTAACTGACAAAAGTACAAAGAAAAGATTTCCGGTGTTTTAACTGACCAACTTAATTGTATTTTGTAAATATAAAAATGTTGAATTTGATGCCTGCTACCAGAGGCGCAAAAACCATACATGCAAGGTATGCAATGCATAGGGGCGCCATGTAAAGGGGGGCGCCAGCGGCTCACTAAAGGTGGTGCCCCCCCTGAAGAGGAGAATCAGACAATGACGACCACGCACTGTTGAGCAGCTGAAGTCTTGTATCAAGCAAAAATGGGCAAAAATTGTAAAAAAAATGCAACAATTAGTATACTGGGGGGGTCTGTGTATCTCTGCGAGTATTGACGCTGACTATCACACCTGGAGACGTGAGTTTGAATTCAGGGTGTGTTGTGTGTCTCAGCAACCAAAGGTCTCCTTAGCAACCAAATTGGCCCGGTTACCAGGGAGGGTAGAGTCACATGGGGTAACCAAATTGGCCCGGTTGCTAGGGAGGGTAGAGTCACATGGGGTAACCTCCTCGTGGTCACTATAATGTGGTCCTCGCTCTCGGTGGGGCGTGTGGTGAGTTGTGCGTGGATGCCGCGGAGAATAGCGTGAAGCCTCCACATGTGCTATGTCTCCATGGTAACGTGCTCAACGAGTCACGTGATAAGATGCACGGATTGACGGTCTCAGATGTGGACGCAACTGAGATTCGTCCTCCGCCACCCGGATTGAGACGAGTCACTACGCCACCATGAGGACTCGATGCGCATCGGGAATTGGGCGTTCCAGATTGGGGAAAAAAATAAAACAATTAGTATCCTCAGTTCCCAAATGATTAAAAGGTGTAATTAAAAGAAAAGGTGATGTAACACAGTGGTAAACTTGCCTCTGACCCACTTTTTTTTTTAGTGTATTTTGCAGGTGTCAAATTCAAAATTTGGTTATATTTACAAAATACAATTAATTTGGTTAGTGAAAACACCGGAAATCTTTTCTTTTGTCAATTAAATAAAGGTTCAAGAGAATTAACAAATCACGTAACTATTCTGGAAATCGGTTTTGTAAAAATGGACTTTATTGTTCTGTTTCTCACCCACACCAATCATATCTCTTCTGAAGACATGGATTAAACCATTGCATTAATTTTATGCTGCCTTTTGTGTGCTTTTTTGAGCTTCAAAGTTCTGGTCACCATTCACTTGCATTGTATGGACCTACAGAGCTGAAATATTCTTCTAAAAATCTTAATTTGTGTTCTGCAGAAGAAAGGAAGTCACACACATCTGGAACGGCATGAGGGTGAGTAAATGATGATGCTCTAGAATAGACTTTCCAATACAGTATTAATGAGACCTGTTGAGAACAGTTGAAATGTGTTCGTTTCAATAAAAACAACCCCTGAGAGATGAAAGTACCCAAAGTTGAAGAAACACCCGTGTTGATGACTTTATTATTATTATTCTACAATATGTCAAACAGTCTCAATAAAGATTGTGTAGATGTGTCTAAACTTTCTCAATTGGTGTTTACAGATGTGCATTTATAGAAGTGCATTTACAGAAGTGCATTTACAGAAGTGCATTTACAGATGTGCATTTATAGAAGTGCATTTACAGATGTGCATTTATAGAAGTGCATTTACAGATGTGCATTTATAGAAGTGCATTTATAGAAGTGCATTTATAGATGTGCATTTACAGATGTGCATTTACAGAAGTGCATTTACAGATGTGCATTTATAGAAGTGCATTTACAGATGTGCATTTACAGAAGTGCATTTATAGATGTGCATTTATAGAAGTGCATTTATAGATGTGCATTTACAGAAGTGCATTTACAGAAGTGCATTTACAGATGTGCATTTATAGAAGTGCATTTACAGATGTGCATTTATAGAAGTGCATTTACAGATGTGCATTTATAGAAGTGCATTTATAGAAGTGCATTTATAGATGTGCATTTACAGATGTGCATTTACAGAAGTGCATTTACAGATGTGCATTTACAGAAGTGCATTTATAGAAGTGCATTTATAGATGTGCATTTACAGATGTGCATTTACAGAAGTGCATTTACAGATGTGCATTTATAGAAGTGCATTTACAGAAGTGCATTTATAGAAGTGCATTTACAGAAGTGCATTTACAGATGTGCATTTACAGATGTGCATTTATAGAAGTGCATTTATAGATGTGCATTTACAGAAGTGCATTTACAGACGTGCATTTATAGATGTGCATTTATAGAAGTGCATTTATAGATGTGCATTTATAGAAGTGATTTACAGATGTGCATTTATAGAAGTGCATTTATAGATGTGCATTTACAGAAGTGCATTTATAGATGTGCATTTATAGAAGTGCATTTATAGATGTGCATTTATAGAAGTGCATTTATAGAAGTGCATTTATAGATGTGCATTTATAGAAGTGCATTTACAGAAGTGCATTTATAGATGTGCATTTATAGAAGTGCATTTATAGATGTGCATTTACAGAAGTGCATTTATAGATGTGCATTTACAGAAGTGCATTTATAGATGTGCATTTATAGAAGTGCATTTACAGATGTGCATTTATAGAAGTGCATTTACAGATGTGCATTTACAGAAGTGCATTTATAGATGTGCATTTATAGAAGTGCATTTATAGATGTGCATTTACAGATGTGCATTTATAGAAGTGCATTTATAGATGTGCATTTATAGAAGTGCATTTACAGAAGTGCATTTACAGAAGTGCATTTTCAGATGTGCATTTATAGAAGTGCATTTACAGATGTGCATTTACAGAAGTGCATTTATAGATGTGCATTTACAGAAGTGCATTTACAGAAGTGCATTTTCAGATGTGCATTTATAGAAGTGCATTTACAGATGTGCATTTACAGAAGTGCATTTATAGATGTGCATTTACAGATGTGCATTTACAGAAGTGCATTTACAGATGTGCATTTATAGAAATGCATTTATAGATGTGCATTTATAGAAGTGCATTTAAGATGTGCATTTACAGATGTGCATTTACAGAAGTGCATTTATAGATGTGCATTTACAGAAGTGCATTTATAGATGTGCATTTACAGAAGTGCATTTACAGATGTGCATTTATAGAAGTGCATTTATAGATGTGCATTTCCAGATGTGCATTTCCAGAAGTGCATTTACAGATGTGCATTTACAGAAGTGCATTTACAGAAGTGCATTTATAGATGTGCATTTACAGATGTGCATTTCCAGAAGTGCATTTCCAGAAGTGCATTTACAGAAGTGCATTTACAGAAGTGCATTTACAGAAGTGCATTTACAGATGTGCATTTACAGAAGTGCATTTACAGAAGTGCATTTATAGATGTGCATTTACAGAAGTGCATTTACAGATGTGCATTTCCAGATGTGCATTTCCAGAAGTGCATTTACAGAAGTGCATTTATAGATGTGCATTTATAGAAGTGCATTTAAGATGTGCATTTACAGAAGTGCATTTATAGATGTGCATTTACAGAAGTGCATTTCCAGAAGTGCATTTCCAGATGTGCATTTACAGAAGTGCATTTATAGATGTGCATTTACAGAAGTGCATTTCCAGAAGTGCATTTCCAGATGTGCATTTACAGAAGTGCATTTACAGAAGTGCATTTACAGAAGTGCATTTATAGATGTGCATTTACAGAAGTGCATTTACAGATGTGCATTTATAGAAATGCATTTATAGATGTGCATTTATAGAAGTGCATTTACAGAAGTGCATTTACAGATGTGCCTCTCTGTTGTGCTGTTATAACATGACACACAATGATTTATAGACTGCAGAAACGGCTTCTGTGAATTGTTCTGTGTTTTTTGGCTCACAGGTGATATTTGAAGGGATTCGTGGTCCGGGCATCGAGGGAGACATCGCTGTCGATGATGCCACTCTTGAGGAGGGCGAATGCCCCGACCCGCCATCCAATCGTATGTATCAAGCATGTATCTCCATGGCAACCAGCCCTTAATTGCACACACACCAGCAACCACAATTTTGTCCGGGAGAGCTCCGTAATTACACGAGAGAG